>JAWZYT010000795.1:2500-322500 GCA_034508575.1 Petrolisthes manimaculis | reverse complement strand
TAGAAGGGTAGGGGTAGTCAACTCAGTAACCTCATTTATGGACTGCCATTCAAACATTAATTTTGAGCTAACATTTTCTCAATAGGTGATGCCAAGTATGGGGAATTTTCACTAGATATGGGGAATCAGAGCTACCAATGGGGATATTATAGATCTTTTGTCAAGCAGACCTGGCAACACTGCTCTCTCTCTCTCTCTCTCTCTCTCTCGACACATACCACCTCCGTTACACACACTACCCTCCCCTACCCTCATCTCCCTATATTACCTCTCTCTCTCTCTTTCTCTCTAATGTTGTCATAATATGGTTTGGAGGAATCAGTTTGCTCCAAAATTACCCTAGAGAGATCTGAGGTTCCTTGTAGCAACTTTGGAGTACATTGATTCCTCCAATTATTTCAGGAAACAGGATTAATTAATACATATTATAATGGTATCTATCTACCCTGTTGCCTGGAATAGTTTGGAGGAATCAAGTTGCTTCAATATTGCCACCAAACCCATTTATTTCATGGGATAATTATTTAATATTAAATCCATTTATATCATGGGATAATTAATATTGAATCCATTTATTTCATGAGATAATTAATATTAAACCCATTTATTTCATGGGATAATTTATATCATGGGATAATTAATATTAAACACATTTATATCATGGGATAATTAATATTGAATCCATTTATTTCATGAGATAATTAATATTAAACACATTTATTTCATGGGATAATTAATATTAAATCCATTTATATCATGGGATAATTAATATTAAATCCATTTATTTCATGGGATAATTAATAAATTATTTCTTTTCTACTAAGGAAATTGAAACAAATTATTATTTATTTATTTAAGCCCGAAGGAAAGAGAGAGAGAGAGAGAGAGAGAGAGAGAGAGAGAGAGAGAGAGAGAGAGTGAGAGAGAGAGAGAGAGAGAGAGAGAGAGAGAGAGAGAGAGAGAGAAAAGGTGAGACGAATAATATTCTATTTTTATATTTTTATTTATTTATTTATTTGGTCATTTACAAATTATTTGTATAATATCATATATATTTTTACACACACACACACAGTTAATCTTTTACACACACACACACACACACACACATACACACACAGTTTATCTTTTACACACACACACACACACAGTTTATCTTTTACACACACACACACACACAGTTTATCTTTTACACACACACACACACACACACATACACATACACACACAATTTATCTTTTACACACACACACACACAGTTTATCTTTTACACACACACACACACACACAGTTTATCTTTTATATACACACACACACACACACAGTTTATCTTTTACATACACACACACACACAGTTTATCTTTTATACACACACACACACACACACAGTTTATCTTTTATACACACACACAGTTTATCTTTTTCACACACACACACACATACGAAGTCTATCTTTCTCACACAGTTTATTCCTCTCTTTGACACACACACAGTCTCTATCTATCTCTCACTTTCATACAATCTCTCTCTATCTTTCTCTCTCACACACACACAGTCTCTCTCACATACAAATTAATTTCTCTCTATCTCTCACACACATACATTCTCTCTATCTTTCTCTCACACACAGTCTCTCTCTCTCACACAGTCTCTCTCTCACACACACACACATTAATCTCTAACACATGCACACATTATTATCTCTGACGCACACAGTCTCTCTTTCACACACACAGCCTCTTTCACACACACAGTCTCTCTCACACACACATTATTCTCGCTGACACACACACAGTGTCTCTCTCTCTCTCACACACAGCTTCTTTCACACACACACTGTCTCTCTCTCACACACACACAGTCTCTCTCTCTCACACACACAGTCTCTCTCACATACACATTAATCTCTCTCACATACAGACACACACACACTGTCTCTCTCTCTCACACACACAGTCTCTCTCACACACAGTCTGTCTCTCTCATACATTAATCTTTAATCACTCTCTGACACACACACACAGTCTGTCTCTCTCTCACACACACACACAGTAATATATTAACATCAACAGTTTTATTTTAATCCTACATCCTTACAGAAATAGTATTATAAAACAATTTTGATGTTATTTTAATACCTGCATGTGAGAAAGAGAGAGAGAGAGAGAGAGGGAAGAAGGTGTGTGTGTTAGAAAGTGAGAGAGAGTGAGAATGTGTGTTTGTGAGTGTGTGTGTGTTAGAAAGTGAGAGAGATAATGGGTGTGTGTGTGTGTGTGTGTCTATGTCACACACCTTCTTGTCATCAATATGTAATGTGGTTGTATCTCCTTTATATAACTTGGCTATAATGTCTATTACTTGTTTATCACACTTATAATATTTTAGGCTTTCTATCAGGGCTTTTCTATTTATGGAGACAAATGCTTTCTTATAGTCTATTGTTGCTATAACCAATATACACAGTAATCTAACATAAATATATTATCCTCCACTCTGGGTCCTGCTGTAAATCCTGATTGTAGTTCACACACTTCACCATTCTTGATAAAGTTGATTTATTGCATTCCAGATATATTTAGTATCATTGTTGAATTTTGTAAATATATGCATGTCGTAGGTAGGACCTTTTTGAGTTGCTGACAATCTTGTTTAACATATTGGGATATTCTTTATAATGGTTTTCTGTGATAGCACCAACTTTATAGTCTTTATAAAGGTTGTTTTTCGTTTTAATGGACTTAATAGCAGCAGCTGTTATCCAAGGGTCTTTTTTTTTCATAAATATATTTAGTTCTTAACAGAAAGCAGTTAGTGTGTATTTCATTAACTTTGGCAAGGAATGTACAGAAATGTATGTTAACATCTTCCAAAGATAAGAGTTTGTAGGAAAAATGTTGGTTACATTTAGGAGTCACAAATGTCTAAATTAAATTTTGGTAGATTTTTTATTTGTAAGTGGAATGGAAATATCAAGAATATTGATAGATGGTCAAATATGGGGCTGTTGATGTTGAAGTTCCTCAAGCTGTCTGGCCCAGCAGCCTCGAGCTCCTGAGGAAGGCCATGGCCTGAACCAGGCTTTCCCACAATGCCCTCAGAGAGTGTATGTTGTGTTGTTGGTGAGTGTGGTTGTGTGTATGTTATTTTGTTGGCGAGTGTGTTTGTGTACATTGCAGTTTTCAATAGAATGGGGTGCTATGTTGCATCCCGGACAGGCAATCACAATGGCTCCATCCAGCTTCTGATTTTTTTTTATATGATCCGACACTGAACATAGGCTTCATGAAGCCCATTACCATGGCCCAGGTCAACTGCTGCTCACACACACACGTCACGACTTCCGAACTGGTACCCAGCCACAGAGAGATGGAAATGAGGGTTATTCCCAAATACTGCAGCTGTTATGGTACCAGTGAGGGTGTTTTACGATGTTCGGTTGCCTTATAGTTAGTGCCTGACACTCAAATTGGAAGAGTAAATATTGTCAGGCCCTCACCTGAGAGGATCGATCTCCCGACCTCTAGGTTTTGAGTTCAGAACACTATGTCAGAAGGGCCGGGTGGTGGCCACACTGGACTACTTATTGAACATTCTTCATACAATTTCCCAAATAGGTATCCCTGTAAGTATCCCTGTATAAGGTAGCACTACATGCAGAGGCGGGAAGTTGGTAACCTTCTAGGAAAGTCATTGCTTCCATTCCAAAGTAATTATATATAAATAATATACATGCTTTTTATGTATATCCACAAACTAAAATAGTCTCCAATAGAAAAATAGAAATGGAACAGGTGATTTTGATTCCCAGAAAGTGTGAAAATCGAGGACGCAGATAATCTCAATATTTACCATAATTTCCTTCATATATTGGTTATTGTTTTACCAAGTCATTTGGCAGTGTGACAGTGAATTTTAACTACCACACTAGTACTGTCCACTGATGATTGTACCATGTTGCTTGCCTTCAAACTGACCCACTCCTACCTTTCGAGGGTCATGGATGGTAGTCCGGTCTTCTGTTACTGATCAGTTGAGGGAACAACACAAACAGTACTCCTCCCACCACTGTAACCTGGCCTCTGAGGGTGGGGTCGCTCTGGAATTTCCGGTCATCTAGCCCTTTAAAGCGCTGCCAAATTTTCACCCTCTGCCCACTCCAAACACACGTGCGCGCCACTCTCTCTGAGTAGTATTGTATAAAGTTTTGCCTTACATCTACTTTTTATGAATGCTGTTTTTTTTTCCAGACCACCCATGAAGTAAAAGTCAAGGTACTGGGTGAGCTGCCATAGTTACTGTCTCAATGACGAGCAAGCAATGAATGTGACTGACTGTAGGCGGCTGTGGCTGGGGTTGGCCTAGGCGCGGCCGCGACCTCACCTGACAGGTGACCATATGTATGGGACGGCAACGCTGTACATGAATACTGTAGCATTGGTGCCACATTTTCTCTAATGGTTTATAAATATCGTAAAATTAAAGCTTACAGTTGTATCCTGCATTTTGCAGCTAGAATTCAGATGGTATTAGAATGTTTACGTCTTTTGTGTAGCATTTTATAAATGTCACGCATATTTGTATAGTTGGTGCTCGTATTTCGTTTCGTCACAATATAAAATTTCATGTTAGAGTCAGGACCGAAGGTTGTCAGGGTTAGGACCGAAGGGTGTCAGGGTTAGGACCGAAGGGTGTCAGGGTTAGGACCGAAGGTTGTTAAGGTTAGGACCGAAGGTTGTTAATGTTAGGACCGAAGGTTGTTAAGGTTAGGACCGAAGGTTGTTAAGGTTAGGACCGAAGGTTGTTAAGGTTAGGACCGAAGGTTGTTAAGGATAGGACCGAAGGTTGTTAAGGTTAGGACCGAAGGTTGTTAAGGTTAGGACCGAAGGTTGTTAAGGTTAGGACCGAAGGTTGTTAAGGTTAGGACCGAAGGTTGTTAAGGTTAGGACCGAAGGTTGTTAAGGTTAGGACCGAAGGTTGTTAGGGTTAGGTCTAGGTTAGGTTAGGTCTGGTCAGGTTGGTTAGAGTGGCTGTAAAACATATATATAAAAAAAAAAAAAAAATTGGAGGTGCTATTGTAAATTTTTACCATATATATATATACATATATATATATATATATATTGTGACGTGTATAATAACGTTGTATAGTGTAAATAGATCTTCAGTCAAACATTATAATACAATATATTAAAATATAAATAAGTTACCCTTCCATACCTTAATACCAGGGAAACTATTATATAATATATGTTCCTATATACACTATATATATATAATGTGACGTGTATAGTAACATTGTATAGTGTAAATAGGTCTTCAGTCAAACATTATAATATTATAAATAATCACATAATATTTACAATATTCAGGTTAAATGTAGGATTTATTTTCTTGGGACTATAATATAGTCAAGGCAAAAAGGGCATCAGCCAATTATTGTTATGGAAGTATGCTAGAAATGTATTACTAATACTGATTTTTCTTACAATATAAATATAAAACAATTTTTGATTATATTTCACATACACATTGGCCCACAAACAATATGTTTAACATTTATTACAATGTATTAACTACTAAAAGTGTCATTGTTACCCAGGATTAGTATCACGGTAAATCACACCTAAAGCGTAACTAGGTGTGTGAAGGAAAAAAATTATTAATATGGCCCCAAGCGAACCTCTCCACGGCGTGGAGGCCCGCCTCAGTGAAGAGACCCGCACAGTAGTCAACTGCATCATGGCGCGGATGATGCAGCTAATAGCCAAATTGATGGCCAGCCCTGATCACGTCAAACAGGAGAATTTGGACGAGCTTCTCCGCCAGGAGACGGTCACGGCCATCTCCGATTGTGGCCTCCTGTCGCCACCAACCACCTCGGAGGATACATGCATACGCTCCCCCCTCCAACCAGCAGACCACCAACACCATCATGGAGAGGCAAGGTGCTGAAGATGCTTCCCATGGGGATCAAACTACAGGACCCCCTAGGCTCAAAGTCCTGCAGTGGAATGTGCAGGGCCTGCGACCCAAGAGGCACCAGGTACTGCAGGCTGTCTTTGAGGAGCACCTCGACATTGTGCTCCTCCAGGAAACATTAACACCCACCGACTTTGAATGGAGGGTGGCAGGCTACACACCCCACATGCTCCCTTCCTTGGAGGGCACCCGTGGATGTGCAACACTAGTGAGGAGCACCATCCCCCACCTCAGAGTACCAGCCCCAGTCCACTGTGGGGATGGGGTGGAGGTGTTGGCGCTAGAGCTGCAGGTGGGAGGCCTCCTGCTTCTGGTGTACAACATATACAGGAGCCAGCGACACCAGCTGGAGGCTGGAGAGCTGCTCAGCCTTGCCTCCCACTCCAGTGTCTTGGTGGCGGGAGACCTTAACGCCCACCACCCCATGCTGCAGTCGCCATCCCCAACCAATGAGACGGGCCGCCACCTGGCTGTGCTGCTCGAGGATATCCCTCACGTCCGCCTTCTCAACACTGGGGAGGCCACCCACACCCAAGGGGGGAGGCTTGACCTCACCGTGGTGTCTAGTGACCTGGCTGTCGACGCCATCTGGCAGGTGCACCCTACCCTCACCAGCGACCACTTTGCCACCCTCACTTCCCTCCCAGTGGCCCCCCCAGCCCCGTTACGTCCTCCGCCTCGCTGGAACATAAGAAGGGCAGATTGGAGCAGGTTTCAGGCCTCCCTCGATGAGTGGCGGGCCGATTATCAGCCACCGGACGACCTACACCAGCAGGAGAGAGACCTGACGGCGGCCATCCAGACAGCAGCCACCACAGCCATACCCAGGTGTGCCCCAAGTCGCCGCCACCGGACAGACTGGTGGTACTATAATGAGGAGGTGCGCGAGCACAACCACCGAGTCAACCTGCACCGGAAACTCTACAAGAAACGCCCCAATCCCAACAACCTGAGACTCCTGCAGGAAGTAGTGGCTCGTGCACGGCAGGTGTCCCTGAGGGCCAAAGAGGACAAGTGGCTGGAGTGGTGCGCCACTTTTAGCCAGCACACGTCCCTAGGTCAGATATGGAGAAGTGTGAGGACGGCCTCTGGCGTTGCCCCACCCTGGCCGGCCGCGCACCCACACCCACAACAGGAGGCAGAGAGGCTCGCCACTATCTTCACCTCGCGGGGTTCCAGCAACCAGCTTCCTCTCCACACACAACTCACCCAACAGCAGCTCCGGCCACACCGCGACGAGGCTGTCAAGGAGGCGATGGAGGTAGCTGACATGACTGACCGGCCTTTCTCCCTTCAAGAGTTGCAACAGGCAAAGAGGCGAGGCCGTGACACAGCAACGGGTGCAGACGGTGTGCCATACTCTATGCTGGCTCATGCAGGGCCGGCTGGGGACACCGCACTGTTAGTTAGCCATGCTCAACGCCTCGTGGACAGCGGGACGCCTGCCGCCTGCTTGGAAGGAAGCCGATATCCAACCGATCCCCAAACCGAGAGAGCCCACCAAGCTTAGGCCCATCTCTCTCCTCAGCTGCTTAGCCAAAACAGCCGAGAAAATGGTGCTAGCTCGGCTACAGTGGCACAAAGGGCTCTCTCACCCACACATATTTGGCTACACCCGCGGAGTGAGCACAGCAGACAGTATCCTCGCCCTGATGACTCATATCAACCACCGCCCCACCGTTGCTGTCTTCATTGACCTGGAGAAGGCATTCGAACTGGCCAGCCCTCATGCCATCCTCGATGCACTTGTGAAGAAAGGGGTGCGAGGAAGGATGCAGGCGTGGCTTTGCGACTTCCTGCAGCACCGCCGTGCCAGGGTCAGATTCCAGGGTCACAAGTCGAGCTTCCAAGAGATGGAAAATGGGACACCCCAGGGCAGCATCCTCAGCCCCCTACTTTTCAACCTGCTGATGGAGCAACTGGTAGCCCTACCTTTCCATACCGGCACCGTCTTGCTGAGCTATGCAGACGACCTCGCCCTCATAGTCACAGGAAGGGGCATGCTGAACACGACCCAGGTGTTTATCCTGCCATCATCACCCTAATTAGGTCAATTAGCAAAGGTCAAAGGTCAGTGAGTGCAAATCAGTACAAATTCCCATATTTGTAATTTTTCTTTCAGGTTATGCATATTTAGGCATGATTTTGTTTCTTAAGAAGTGTTTCTGTTGTTAGGCTATTTATCCGCCGCCTAATTATGTCATTTAAGGGGTCAAAGGTCATTGAATATATTTTTCTGAAAATATTTTAAATCATACACTCTCCATATAGTAGGATCACTATCAAATGTGGAAAGTGTGATTTTCTTGTTAGAACTAGCAGAATTAACAGAACTATTAATTTGTCTTTCAACTCCCACATCACATTTTCTAATTTTTCTAAATTCTCTTCATCCTCTAAATAGTTTGAGACAAGTATTCACTTTCGTCCTTGTAATGTGATTCCATCTGATTTCTGCAGATGTTAAATTAGTTTATTGCTAATTAATCTGGTAAATGAATCAATCTTTGCTCACACTTCCTTTCGGTCAGCAGATGCTAGAAGGACATCTAGGAATTTAATTTTACTGTTCATAATATCTTTAATCCCCCTTTACACATTTTTAATTGCGATAATGAAGCCATATTGATAATTATTGGTTTGTTCTGGAAGTTATTTTAATCAAATTGATCCTTCAAAGCTGTGACCTGTAGTAATTGAAGCCAACAGGACCACTCCAAAGTTTTAATATACTGTGTGAACATGATATTTATTTACTAATATTAAATTTAAATTTTGAAGCACTAGTTATGACATTAATGATAATATACTTTAAATTCAAAAACCCAAACTAAACAAAGCTACAATTACTTCTTTACTCTTCCTCGACTGACTCGACTCCACCCTCCCGAGAGCCGGCAGAAAACACCACCACCTATTTCAGCAAAGATTTGTCTCTGATCGGTTATGAGATTACATTAATTTACTCTCAGCAGCTTGTGGAATCTGGGCTGCGTTCAGGATGGCAGCGCGGGTGGCGCGCGACACTCGAAATCGTTCAGGAAGGCAGCGCGCGCTATCTGTGCGCCGCAAAATGCGTCACCCAGACGTCGCGGCTTTGAGAGGTGGGGCGGCCGCGAGGCTTCGACCGCCACCCTCAATTGTAAACAAAGATGGCCGCCCAAACATTGAAGATACAGTGCCCCTACTGCCACATTTTGCTTAATAATGTCAATTCCTTGGCATTGCAACTATCTTCATGCCCTGGTAAGTAAAGAACGTAACTGCAAGTATAGATGTAAGTGAAAATAAAGTAATATTATTGAGCAAATTTGAAGTAATTGCTGTCTAATGAAGAGTGCGAGGGTTGTTGTGAGCAGTACATTTATTGAAATAAGTTTATAAATGATCTAGCATGTTGCATGCATCGTATTGTTGGTATATTTATTGGGTTGATGTCAAAGTTTTGTTTGTTATAGATAGTTTCAAGGGAATCCATTTTCACAGCCACGGATGAGCAGCAGTCCATAGTACACGTCTATGAAGGCAGCCACACTGAATTGCCAGCAACAATATAACTGAAGCACCTGTGGTTCAAACTACTAAACAACACATGATGGTTGGCAAATATGTTTAGTTTAATTAACCACAGAAAATTGAATCATTGTGACTGGCTGAGGGAACAAACTTATGTTCATTACAGTTCATCTTTGCTCATATTTATTGGAATGGACAAACACTCTCCTCAAATCAAATTATTGCTACTTGGTCTAGGTGTCTACTTTTAGTCGCAATCTGTATTGAACCTGCATAATACAGGGTGTCCATAAATTATCTGAATAACTTTACATGTTCATGAAAGGTAATCTGTTCACATAATTATGGACACCCTGTCTGGCATGTTAACTTTAAGATTCATATAGATTATATCCAGGGTATAGATATCTACAAGCAGTGTTGCTTTCTACAGTCCAAAAGTGCCTCCCAGTTGGTAGGGAGCTCAACCTACCACTTGGGGAGGGAGGGGTTGGTATTTAAGGCTGTACAAAACAACACTGCCTGTAGATATTGACACACTGGATGCAATCTGTACCAAAGGGATATGAAACTGAAATCTATGTCTTTCAGGTCTGCAGTGGCAAAAGTGATGAAGACCTCAATAAGCATCAGGAATTCTGGAAGCCAGAGAGGACAAGCAGAGAATTGAAGAAAGAAGAGGACAAGCACTATGTATTGGTGTATATATAGAGGAAAAATAAATATGGAATTTTTATTACTTAATTTATTTATCATCCCAACAGGTGTTACATTTAACTTCTGGACACCTGAAAGGGTGTAGGGTTCAAATAAAATTACTGATATGAGGACATCACACTCCACCTCAATCCCTCCAATAAAATACCAGCATTGCAAAGTTGCCTTGAAGCTTGTTACAGACAGTTTGGTTGACTCTGTAACCTTTCAATTTACCATGATTAATTTACCGATGTAAAACCACAATGGTTTTAGGAAAGCCCCGTCCTTATATTATTTCATGTAAATACTCTGTATTCCATTAGAGAAAACTGAACTACTGAACCTAAACAAGGTTCTTCGATATAATTAATTAACCTCTACATGGAAAGATGGTTTGCATTTAATACATGTCCATCTCCAATGAAAATACTGTATAATTTCTTGATATACTGCAATGCTGGTACTGTTAAGGGAGTAGTGTATTTTTGGTACATTGGAGCTTCTTGATTTTTCCAGAGTATGCCAGGAAACTGGACCAGATTAACAAAAATAATGGTGACCCGTTGCATGAAATAGTTTGGAGGAATCAGATGCTCCAGATTTACCAACACTACTGTGACTGTCCCCTAAAATTGAGACTGAGAAATGATATCATGGAGATTAAAAGAGCATGAACTAGATGGTAGGATATACAAAGCTGGAATATTACAATTAAGTCAGGTGTTTACTTTTACCATCTTAGTACCAAGTACTGTACCTCCATATGGCCTAGTACAAGTTCCTATATAACTGAACTGGATTTAATAATTGTTTTACTGCCTTCTTATTCAACCTTTGGTCTGGTTTTGTGTTCAGTCGACATATAACTTGAGTTACTATATATAAAGAGTAAGTTACATCAAATTCAAGGGATGCAGTAATGGTGGGTTCTTGTGATTTACAGGAAAATTATCATTGCTGGTATCTGTTTTCTTCTCTCTCTTCTTCCATGGTGACCAACGCTATTGCTGCCTCTAATATGGGATCTTCTTCAATAAGCTCTGTTGCAAGAACAGCAAAAAGAGGATCGTTGGGAGCTGCGTGAGCCATCTTGAGGTCGTCGGCAACTGTGGTTTGTTTACAAACCATCTCCGTGTAGCGCGCGGCGCGCCACAGCGTTCAGGAAGACCTCCCAAAATGTCCGCGTGTCGCGTGCCACCCGCGCTGCCTTCCTGAACGCAGCCCTGGTAGGAAGGACCAATTTCTGTTTTGACTAATAATCTATGTTGGACTGAATATTCAATCAGCACAGAATAATTTGAGTTAGAGTTGCAATATTTACCAATTATTATGGCGTCGGTGACGGGCGGTAGTCTTGGTGGAATGAGTATGAAGAGGAATGATGGTGAATATTAGAACAATTTATATAAATAATAATTTGTGTCCACTTATAATAAGGGGTTAGTATGATTTGGATATGATTAGAGCTATGGCAAATGATAATGGAGGTGAATATGATGATAAAAATAATGATAGCACTGTGTTGGTATGAAAAAGACACGACTAGTCGCTATAGTGGTTGAGTTAAGAGAGAGACGGTCTTGACTGTGTGGAGGTTGAATGGAGAGAGGTCTGAACCAGTGAGATAGTCAGTTGTGGTTGGCTCAGTGAATGAAGTCCCGAGCAGTAAGCTCAGTAATATTGGAACCTATAATCTTTAGTTGACCTGTGCTTAGTATATCCATTATAAATCATTATTAATTTATAATATACTGTTAAGTTTCAATCCCAAATATATGGTATCCCACATTTACTATATAGACATGTATAAGTACGAACACCATGATATTTATCTTTAGTGTATGGCAGGATCAACACACACAAGGTCGGCCAGCTCTCTAGTGACGTCACGCTCGCCACCCGCTCGGGAGACGATGGCAGACTCCCACTTCCCATTTCTATTTTTATCGTCTTTTACCGTTATTAGCGATATATATTAGTACTCATTTAGGTCCAGAGAAGGGTAGTAATGTTTTATCTAAGTAATAGCCATCGAAGAAAAGCTATATATGAACCAAGTACGGTAGGAATTATCAAAACATTTCTATGTATCTATGTCTCGGTTTTCATTTTTTTCCTGGCATAACTCCTAGAATCACTGCTTGCATGTTTTGATTTTGCTATTTTGTTATTAAGATGCCTTATCATGAAGAAAATTGATTGTTTTGCATAAAATGAAACCACATCTGAGGGCAAATTTACTCCAGCAAGCTGTATTTCAGAAGTTAGAGTTTTCACACAATTTTTTCCTTCTCTCAGCACTTCTCCATGGATTGCTTTGAATATTTTCCTCATTATTTTCAACTGAGAGTAGAATTCTTCAGAAGGTACATACAAATTTCCTCTGTTGACAGTCTCAGTCCATGAGTTTTCCTTTGTTACGCTCTCACTGTCATCACACTTACATCCTAAGTGTGGATACTTTAGAGAAAACTTCCTCACTATATAACCACCTATGTAATGTAATGCTTGTTCCTCAATAACTGTACTTGTGTTCTGTTCAGCATCACCTTCAGGGGCAAAACTTTCAATCTCGTTTATATCATTTGACAGGTCACCATCTATGCAATCCAATTCTATATCCATGTTCTTAAAAATGAGACTTGTCTTACATAACTCTAAGCTTAGCTCACGATCATATGAATCTATATTTTTGCTACAAGTTGTTACCTCTCTCAAGCATTTGTCATCATCATTATCTTGGCTGATATTACTTCTGTCACTAAGCAACCTTACATCTTTACCTAACACATACTTTTTTAATCTATACTTGAAAATCACAGAGTCTGGATGATCGTGAGGGCCACTCATTTGTCGTATGCAGCCAAAAAACCGTTCAAGAGAATCCTGATTTAGCTTCCTAGTCATAATGAAATCAAGATTGAAAGTTTCCTTCACCATGGCTTATAACCCCATTAGAGAATGACTGGACACAATTATTCCTTTTTGGAATTTACAGATCGACCCAGACGCAGAGTTATTCACTTTCATTGATGACATCAATTTTACCATTTTCAGCAGTACATTTGTCTGGATCTCTTTGTGTAGGCCAAAAGCACATCACTCTTTTTTCTCACTGTTTATTGAGGAGTTCATGACGTCAAACCATTCATCTGTTAGAGTAAGAAAATCTGCAGTTTGTTTCCAGTTTTTGCTTATTAATAACCCTTTCTCGCCTAGATAACGTATGGAATTTGCACATGTTTTTGAAAGCAACTGAGCTGCATATTTCACCCTCTGTCTCTGCTGTCCTCGAACATTTAGATGAGTTTCATTTACTTTATATGCTAACCCATACTCTGTCTTTGTTTTCATCACAACTTCACGAATGCTTTCGTCTGTAATTATAATACCATCCTCTAGCACAAACCCTGAATCTATCAAATTGTTCCTAATTAACTTTAGAAGATGGGGGACATCGGCAAAAACAAAAACTTCCCTGTCTGCACATGGATTTTTAAAGGACACTGTCTTAGATTTAAATGGATCAATTCCATGTTCTTTCCATACTCTAAGGTTAGTGGGTCCCAAATCGTGCACAATGGCCACAACTGGAAATCCTGCTGCCTCAATCTTTTCTATGAGTATTAGTAAGATGCGCTGCACATTCGCCATATCAAAGTCATAGAAAATCGGTTGTTTCCATCTACCAGCAAGGCCTCTTACCATGACAACCTGTACACTTTTGTGAGGTTTATACGGTGTATCAGTAGCTTTATCATAACTCCACCGACTGGCAATACTCATTTCATCAAATGACAGGACTGTAAGTTTTTCTTTTAGTTCCATAGTAGGGGCCTGTGACCTCATACAGATGATAACAATCCTGGCTCACATTTAATCTCTTTTAATCTATCTTTGAGCGTACTTACACATGGCAAAGGGAAACCTTTAAAGTCCTTCAGATACTTGTAACATTTAGGGCTTAAACTTCTCAGTGTCATGGCTGATGCTATATCCTCGTCAGGCCAATACTTCACACTTTTCTTATTATTTATGATAATATTGATTTGTGTGTCACTAAAAAATGGCTGCAAAATTTGGCTGATTTTTGTTTGAACCTTATTATTTATTTCTTGTTCACTGACACTCTCTTTCAAGTCATTGTATTTCTCTTTCCACTGTTGAACCTCTGTTTGAAGTTCCTTTAATAGTGTCACCTTTTCTTTCTGAGTTTCTTGACATTTGTTACAAGAATTTTCAACCCTTTTTACAATACCTTGCACATTGTCTATTGCTGTATCACCACCAGCATTATGTCTATCAACTGGGTCATTCGTCTTTTCTGTTGTATATCTCCTTGGTCCAATTCAATGTTGCTACTAGAATCATACAGCATCACATCCACTGCTCTCTTACGTCCTCGCCTGTCCACCCTCTCATTCCTTGTCACAGATATATCCAGCTGACTGATACCTGAAATGTTGGAAAAGGCATGTGTGATGTAGGGTACATACATATGAATATCTAAGTGTCACCCTTCCCCATACTGTTGCATTTCCCCTTCGCATAAAGTTTTAGGTCCTTCCTCAAACGTTTACATAAAGTAAAGTATGATTTATTTAATAGGTGTCTCTACACCTTTTCACCCTCAAATTAAAAAAGATTAACTTCTAATTTAAAAAGACGAACTTCAAATAAAAATAAATTGAACTTCATATTAAAAAAATTGAACTTCATATTAAAAAAATTGGTAAGCCTATTCCACTGGCAATATTACTTACTCTCACTCTAACACCACTCTCACCACTTCTCACTCTCACTCCACTTACTTCTCTCTCATTTCACTCACTTCACTCACTTCTCTCAATTCACTCACTTCACTCTCATTTCACTCACTTCACTACATAATTCGGTTTCTACTGCAACTCTTCACTAAAGGTGTGTATTTGAGGCATAACTGGGCCGCACCCTCACAGACATGTGTGTTTTGGTCCCGAGGGAATCAGAAAGCTTTTAATTAAAGAGCTAATCCATCTGGCCGCATCCAAACCAACACACACACACACATTTTGTTTTACTTTAACTTGATAGTAAACGCCTTTACTTTGGCAAGATGTTGCTCTGATAACCTTGTTATAATCACAATTAAGGATACCTGATACAGTTCCCCACAAATATTCCGTACCTCTTTCTTTCTTGCCACATGGCATAACATTACACATGGTAACAGATGTACAGATGTAGGAAAACGATAGCGCATGTTTTCTATTCCTAACCATTTACCAAGATACAAGCAGATTTCCCCTCCAAGGCATTCATTAATATTCATTATTGGGAATTAGTGAAGAGTTGCAGTAGAAACCGAATTATGTAGCATGTGAATGTAATCCTCCTCATTTTTCCTTGAAACAAATCCTTTCGCATTTATCGACATTAGCATATCTATAAATGTAAAACATTTTTAAAAGTGTTACTTACGTTTATGCAGGTGTAAGGATGGAACGGCATCTTCTTTCAGCAGTCTCTTGTTCTTTGGACTTGCAATCCCAAGTAGACGACTTTTCATGTCATCAATGTGGTCATCCTTAGTAAAGTGAATTGAACAAATAACTGCATGCTTGGGGTTAATAGGATCAGCCCGACGACACAAATTAATCCACACATCTCTGATATGTGCATTTCTTGGAAACCCAAAATATCTGATATCACTGCCTGCTGTTTTGACTTTGGTATTCAAACAGCCATACACTGCACACACACTAGGCATTCTTCCACTTCACCTTTCCTGTACTCGTCACCAGACAATACTAAATTTCAGTCTGACTACAGGCGACAGGCTGGACCAAGGCGGCGAGCGTGACATCACGCCAAACTACCCCCCCATCCGCGATCTCACCAATCTGGCCGACCTTGTGTGTGTTGATCCTAGTGTATCGTACACACAACCCAAATGTTCGACAGGTTTCGAAACCTACCAGTTCGCCACCTGTAGGTATTCGCACCTCAACTAGTTTGTTCTCTGGTGGTTTCGACCATGATAGGAGTGGTTTCGCTACTCATGATTTTGTACAGACTAGTACAGTCGTGAACCGAAATTTCGTTACCCCCTTGGCTGACAGGAAAGCGATGACAGTGTTAAAGATATGCTGAAAGGTCGGATAAACTGCTGTATTAAGTTAAATTGGTAGGAAAACAGTGATGTTCATATTCACAAACTACAAACCGGAAGCCATGGAAAATGAAGCTCATCCTGTCTCATTACCAACCCCCATACACCAGTATGTCCGAACGTTCAGCATATATTGAACACTGTCTTCACTTTCCTGCCAGCCTAAGGCGGTGGCGAAACATTGGTTCGAGGCTGTGCATTTTGTAAAGCAAGTTATTATAGTCACATGCAGGTGTATGTTTTTATACCAAGTAGTATGTTTTCAAATACAAGTATTTATAATCACAGCGAGGTGTATTCCACAGTGTTATGTCACACCTACATACTTAATTTTAACTCACTTCTGTAGAACACTTAACAATCTCCTCTGTCCTCACACTTACTACTTTCCTTCCACTCTCCTTTATACAACACTCAATTATCTCTTCTCACACCCACATGTCGCTCCCATTCATCCATCCTCAAACACATCTATCATACACAGGAGAATGCAATATACTACAAAAAATGCAATTGACGCTAAAGAAACTATTCTTATTAAACATTTCCAAGTCGCTTCTTGTTGTCAATGGCCACACCACGTTGAAAACACCGCTTCTCGTCCGATCAGCGAAGTTAAGCAACGTTGGGGCTGGTTAGTACTTGGATGGGTGACCGCCTGGGAATACCAGATGCTGTTGGCATTTATATATTTATTTTTTTTAAATAAATCCTTTCCAATAATTTCCTTTCAATGCAAACAACTTACTACTTTCCTTCCACTCTCCTTTATACATGATGACTCTTTTGAAGCGTTATAAGACATTATACACATCACAAATTGACATTAAATATATCCATTGAGAGTATACCTCCTAACCTTACCTATATGTGGATTATTATTATTGACTACGACTGTACAATCCCACATACCATATTCCATATCACACTTTCAATTAGTATTAATAATAAGACATTATACATACACATCACGAATGACATTAATTAAATACATCCATTGAGAATAATTTATTTGTGGAGGAAATGAAGAAAATATAAGTAACCCAAATCAACAGTTACCCTTCGATACCTTAATATGGTAATATTGTATACCAGGGAAACCGTTGTTGTTGTTTGTGTTTAACGCCTATCGACTGTGTAATGGTCATTAAGGTGATAAATGTATAGAGTAATAGAGTGTGTGTAAGTGTTAATAAGTGTTAGTGCCTCCTGCTCTGCATTGTGGAAGTCGGCAGGAAGGAGGAGGTCGATGGAGAGACCATTTGGGGAGTGGACAAGTAGATAGAAATAGAAGTAGATGGTGTTACTCTGCTTGTTCACAATTCCCGAACCTGGAAGACGTTGGGGTCCCGGTAGCATGAGGTGTACTGGGAGAAGAGGTCGAGGCAACTCACTAACTCAAGCAAGGAGAGGAAGTCATCCACAAAATATCCCCCCAAATTAAAAGTCCCACAAATTTTAAGAAGTTATCAGAATCCACACATTCACTCACGTAAAGGGATTTTATCCCCAAAGTGGCAACAGTGACAACACAAAGATAAACAATTAAATTGCTGATAAATTCTGTTTGAGGATGAATAATTATTACTCTCTGTAAGAGAGTGTTTCCAAAACAAAACCACTCAGCCTGTGCGTGCCCCCTCCACACACCCTGACGGAGGTGGAACGGTCATCAATGCACAGAACAAGGGAGTCACAGTACCGCTTCCCGTTCAGGGGCTCACACTGATTCTCCTCATCGTGGTTTAGCAGTTATCAAGTTACTGAAGGAGTAACTTGATATCATACTATAGAAATGATCCTATCACTTCACTTGTTGGATTTATGGCTATCAACCAGCGACATATAGTCAAAGGTCATTAAGCCAGTCTAATCCATTTTATTCTATCAATTTATATAAGGTCATAAAGTTTTGTCTCCCTCAGAAAACTTAGCAGTTTGTTTATAATATTCTTATCATCAGATAAAACATTCTCGATGGTAAATGCTTTATTTTTTAGTTGGAAATGTCTTTTAATTTTAATTCGTTGATTATTATATTTATTACAGAATATAAGCAAATGTGCTATTGACATAATTTGCGTGCATGATGGGCACATAGGAGGAAAACTTTTATTTATGTAGGCTTCTAGGTGGGTTGTCCACGTGGCATTTAGCCTGAGTCGTGCCAACACCACTTCATCCCTGCGACTACGCCAGGACGACGTAGCCCAGGGTTCAATAACTGTCTTGAATTTATTTCTGATGTCTAGTCTGGTCCACTGCCTTTGCCACAGGAGATGAATTTTAGATTTTATGAGAGAGACAAAACACCTGAGATCCGTACGGACTATGCTAAGGTCCAGATCAACAGTCGACCCTGCTAACTTGTCAGCTTGTTCATTACCATAGATACCATAATGTGATGGTACCCATATTAACTTGATAAATTTATTGGCACTAAATAGCTTACTAATGATATTACCCTGTATTTCATTGTTAGTTGTATTCAAAGATTTAATAGCTTTAAGTGAACTTAATGAATCAGTAAATATGACTATCCTATCGTGGGTCGTCGATAGGGCAAAATCCAAAGCTTTATCTATAGCAAATAATTCAGCAAGAAAAATAGATGTATGATTCGGCAGTCTGAATCTTAACTGACATTCATGCGACCATACACCCGCACCCACACATTCATCCGTCTTGGACCCGTCGGTATATAGATGGAAATAAGACCAGGATTCAACACAAATAAAAGGGGGTATTACCCAAGGTGCAATATTTACTATAACCAGGGAATCGATTGTTGATAAGTCTATACCGACACACTCTACGAGGTCGTGGAGTCTTGCTCTGAGGGACCTAACGCCAGTGCCCTCCGGGGCCGTGCGTCCCCTAGGCGGATAACTTGGCCCTTCCAGGGGCCTATCGCCATGGCCCCCCGGCTGCAGGCGCAAAAAGGCACCACCGGGAGGATGACTCGGCTCCCCGGGAATACAAACAGCGGGCCTGGTGTCCCTTGGCCTAACGCCAGTGCCCCCTAGGGCGCAGGGATTCCCGGACGGATGACTCGGTCCCTCTGCCAGGGGCCTAACGCCATGGCCCCCCGGGTGCGGTTGCCGCAGCAAGGCATTACCGGGAGGATGACTCGGCACCCTGGCTTTCTTAGCGAAATATGTTAACATAAGTTGGTCTCGTCTTAGACGGAGGGGAGGCACTTGTGACTCCACCTCTAGACGCTCGATTCGAGTGCAACGTAGGGCTCCAAGACACACACGCAAACAAGCATTCTGCACAACATCCAAACCTTTCAACACAGACTCAGATGCCGAACCATACACTATGGACCCATAATCTACTCTAGATCTGATCAGGGATTTATATAGCATTAACAAAGACTTCCTATCTGCTCCCCATTTTGTACCAGAAATGCATTTAAGTAAATTGAGTACTTTTAAACATTTAGTTTTTAACTGGCTGACATGGCAAGTCCATGTCAGTCGACTGTCAAAAATCAGTCCAAGAAATCTAGTTGAATTTTGAATAGGTAGGGGGTTTCCACCCATGGTCAACCGGACGACGGGTTTTTTCCTATGAGTGAAAATAACCCCTACACTTTTTCTAATTGAAAACTTAAAACCCCACTGGAGGCCCCAATTATGGATCGAATCCAGTGCCGATTGAATTCGAGTTGCCGAAAACTGTGCACTATGGCTGGAGTGCCATATTGCACAGTCATCAGCGTACAGTGAGTATTTAAGAATTCGAGGAGGAGCTGGTAGAATATCATTAATCATACATAGAAATAAGGTCGGAGACAGAACACTTCCCTGGGGGACCCCGTTTGCATGGACAAAAGTGTCCAAGAAAGTGACAGTATCCGAAAAAAGCTTGACAGAGAAAGTTCTGTCAGACATGAAATTCTTAACAAAAAAAGGCAGATTACCGCGTAATCCCATCGCATGTAGTTTCCTGAGGAGGCCATGTCGCCAGGTCATGTCGTAGGCTTTTTCTATGTCTTAAAATACTGCAACTAAAAACTGTTTTTTGGCAAATGCCTCTTGAATGTGAGATTCCAGGCTTACTAATTGATCGAGCGTCTAGCGACCTTTGCGGAAGCCACACTGCTCGTCAACCAGCAAGTTCCTGGAATTTAAAAAATGCAATAGCCTACGATTAACAATTCGTTCCATGACCTTGCATAAACAACTTGTGAGAGCAATAGGGCGATACGATGAAGTCGATCTGGGGTCCCCCCCTCCTTTCGGTATGGGAATGATATGTGCAAAGTGCCATGAATTTGGAAAAGCATGACCCCTCCAATCTTCATTAAACACCTGCAGCATCTTGATCATGGAATCATGATCAAGATGCTTTATCATCTCATACCGAATCTCATCGGGTCCAGGGGATGTCCCACTACAGGCTCCTAGGGCTTGAACAAGCTCTTGCATTGTAAGATCACAGTTGTAATCCAATTCATCACCTGTGGCAAAGTTAATAGGCTGCAGCTCTGATGCTTCCTTGAGAGGCAAGAAAGCTGGATGGTAATTGTCAGAGCTGCTAGCAAAAGAGAACTGCCTGGCGAGGGCGTTAGCAATGTCTCTAGGCTCGTCAAAATTGACGTTATTATGAGTTATGTTAGTGATTTTAAGTGAAATTTTCTTTTTATTTAACTTTTTAACAGTGGACCAGACTTTAGAGATAGATGTTTCTGAGTTAATAGTAGAGACAAAGCTTCGCCAGGAGTCTCGTTTGGCTTGTTTGATGGTTCAATGAGCCCTAGCTCTCGCAAGTTTATACTTGCGAAAATTCTCATCACTGATATGAGTTTTGAAAAGCCTGTAGGCCCTATTTCTCTCACAAAGTGCTATGCGGCAATCTGGCGTCCACCAAGGAACTCTATGCTTTGCGCTATCTATCGAAGTCTTAGGAATTGTTGCCGTTGCGGCTTTGAGAATACTATCTTTAATGTTATTTACTTTATCATCAATGGTTTCCCCAACAATTTCAATATTGAGACTCTTTGTGAAGGACACCCAGTCTGCTTTTTTTACGTTAAATTTAGGTGCTGAAGGCTCTTTAACAGTGTCGCTGTTATATTTAATCAAAATAGGAAAATGGTCACTTTCCAATGAGTCATCAATAGGTAGCCACTGGCAAGAAGTGGCAATTGATGGGGAGACCAGAGATAGGTCAAGGACGCTAAAATTACCGGTATTATCATCAACTCTCGTCGGACTACCGTCGTTCAAAAGAATCAAACCGGAATTACTGATAAGCCTAGCCATCTGTTCCCCCTTCCTGTCATCCCGCAGGGAACCCCATAACGTATGATGTGCATTAAAATCACCTACAATTAATTTTCTACAGGGCAGACTGTCCTGCAGATCAAAAACATCATCATAAGTTACTGTATCAGGAGGACAGTAGACAGAACAGACAGTCAGGTAGGTACCACCGAATTTCACTCTGCAGGCGACAGACTCCAGAGGGAAATTAGATGGCACCTCAGTGAAAGGGAGGGAACGGCGGATGTAGAGAGCTACCCCACCTCCCCCCCTCCCGTTTCGATCCTTCCTAATTAACTCGTAGTTCCGAAGCTGGATAACCTCGTCTTCAACCCGGTTATCCAGATGAGTTTCCTGAAGGGCAATAATATCGGCAGCGTAAGTACAGGCCAAAAGTTTAAGTTCATTTAATCTACTTCTAAGACTTCGACAGTTCCATTGTACCATGGTCAGCGCGAAGATTATCGTGGTTTACGGGGTTTTGGAGGGCCGTGTTCGTTCTGGCGAACCTTTTTGTGCTGGGAAGGAGTACCCTCCTCTTCCTCAGCACTTCCCGGGGACCTCCCACGGGATGGTTTGGAGATGATAGTCTCCATTGCCTGTGCCTCTCCACGAGTCACAGATCCAGACCTCGAGCAGCTCGACGCACGACGAGCTGTCTGAGTCCCAGATACATGCTTCGTGGGAGTCACCTGAGCGAGAACATGAGATTGAGATTGTTTATTTTTTTCGGTTCCATTTGCCTTGTGGGGTTTCATTTTCTGTTGTTTGGTTGATTCAACAAGTTCTGCAACTAATTATTTTAGTTCAACTACTGTAGTTTCCAAACTATTTACTTTATCTGTTAATGCTTGATTTTCTTTTTCTTTAGCCTTAAGAAGTTCGAATAGGTCATTTACTGCAGGAGCATTAGATGAGCCAGCTACAGCTCCGGCGTAGGATACGGTGGGAACCTGGGTAACCCCCTCCACCTTCCTCTTTGCCTCACCATAACTGACATCATGAGCCTTCATGTATGCCATTGTTTCGGTCTCCACAATCAGACTTCTGCAGATACCTGCACCTGCCTGGTGGGGGCCGCCACAATTGGCACACTTGAACACTGTCTCGGAACACAAATTAGTCTCGTGACTTCCGGCACATTTACCACAAATGAATTCACCTGAATCTCTAGTGAAACACTTCAATGCTGTATGTCCGAATTTTTGGCACCTGAAACAACGCATGGGTTTCTGAATATAAGGTCTAACGTGAACAATTTCGTATCCAATCTTAACAGTGTCAGGTATCTGAGCAGCAGCAAAAGTCATGAAAACTAGGCCAAATTTCTCTCTCTTGTTCTCTCTCATCCTGGTCATACTTTGTACTTCCACTACGCCCTGGTCCTTCATCCCGTCAAGTATGTCTGCATCATCCAGGTCAGCCAAATCCCTATGGAATATGACGCCCTTACAAGTATTTGGCCCAACTGGAATGGTGGTTTTCACCTTGAAAGAATGAATCTGCGTCAGTTTAAGTAAATCCTTAACCTGGGAAGAGTTGAGCACTTTAACCAGGAGACTACCATCTCGCAATTTCTTAGCAAATTCCAGACTGCCACCCACCTGACCATCAAGGACCTTTTTGATGATAAATGGGTTAACAGTCTTAAGAGATTGAGAAGCATCAACACAACGTACATTCACATAACGAGCATTCAGGGAAGGAATATCTATATCTTGTCGCCTTTGTCTGTCAGCCGTAGGGGTTCCAATATTGTCTGCCTTAGTCTTAGGATGGTCATTGGTCGTCAGCCTCCCTCCTTGAGGAGGAGGAAGGCTAGTCGAGGGATCAGCCATTCGGGACATCGGACTAGGTCCGAGCCCTCTCCACTCACCCTCTCCTAACTCCCTTAACTATTGTATCAACCCCCTAAAATAAGGACAATAATTTAGGGAAAATAAAAGTAACCTTACTCAACCCTCCCTAGTGGTAGCCTGGCGGCGTACTCCAGTACCAGCTAGGGGATCGGAGCTAGTGCGGAAGGAACTTTCCCACCCCCGAACCTGCCTAATGCGAGGGGTGGTGTAGTCAGAACCCACCTCCCAAGCGAATACCGTTGCTCAGAAATATGAGACAACCGTAGGTTAGGCCCAAGAGGTCGCGGAAAATATGGAAGAAAAAGAGTAGTTCGAGAAAAAGAGGTGCCCAAATGACACACCAGACTACTGGGCCCCACTACCACAGGGATTACCCCTGAGGCAGCGAGTGCTGCGGGTCTGGTGTAGGGAACAACTATCTACTAGCTAGCATGCACTACATGATGTCCTCAAGCAAAGACAAAACACAGAAGGTGCACAACAGCAGTGCAGCAAAACGCTGCAAATTACTTTACTATTTACTTTACAAAAGCAAAGAGACAACAGAGTATTGCTGGCAAGAGGCCTCGGAACCCAAGATAGCTCAAACGGACAATACGTGGAAACTGTTGGCGCTATGCAGAGAACGAGGACGAGGTCTTGACTGTACAGAGTCTGGACGCATAATGTGTGATCCTATAAAGTATGATTATGACTTCAATACTACCTTTGGCAACACCAGCTCTACTGTTCTGCACACCTACAGTAACATCAGGTTTATACTAGTTTATATGTAATATTTCTTTAATTGCTAAATATATTAACATGATTCTGTAATAATTGCTATAATAAAGATATTTATCTATATTTCGCAAGACACACCCGTCTAAGAATGCACCATATTTCTCCTATACTCAGTTCAGTTTAACCATAGAAGATATTTTTAAGTTCCTTGAAATAATGTGTTGGCGATGTTACCCAGACAAACATATTTCTACAGTAAATAAATAGGTCACACTAAGAAACAGTATTCATTGTTGTGAAATAGAAAACAATGAGAGTGAAGACCTATAGAATAAAAAGACTAAATACCTCCATAAAATTAATGAAACTTATAAATACTGAACGTAATTATAATAGTTACTCTTGGTTTGGACAGGGTAAATTTTATTGACACTGGTAGTAAGTTACTTTAAATATATGCAAATATAAGAAAAGTTTCATTTTAATATACATAAGATCTCGTTCATTGACAAATGGGATAAATTTACCTTTTTTATGCACAAAGAAAATCTAATGTAGGCCCCTATTATGATTAAATAAACAGCATAATAATTTTATATAAATAAAAAAAATATGTACTCTTAATAAATAATACTGTAGCCTATCGTTACTGAACTGTATATAATTATATTAATTATTTATTCACTCTGTACTGTCGGGTTTGACTAATTTCCCGTTGAATCCTTGGTATTATTACAGAATAATTGGGTTTTCGGCTAGGCTGCGCAGTGTTACCACATTAGGCTACCTCATGGGAATTTGCCCAGGTCACTTTATGATAGTTTACACTGGTTATACCCGGTAGTTTGCCCAGTTTAGGTCCAGGTAGTTTGCCAAGGTTAGGTCCCGGTAGTCTGTAAATTTACCGAATTCTTTCATACTGGTACATCTATAGAATATTAAATGAGAATAATAAAGTAAAATGCTAACAACATCAGGGGCCCCGAAGATTTTTTGTTTATCTCTCGTGTTTTCTGGTACCAGTGTTGCTAGATACCCGTGAACTGCTGAATACAAGATTGGTATAGTGCATAATATTCTTATCGCCGAAATTCGACGTCTTGAGATCCCAGCGTTTGCAATATGCATAATTATATTGTGTTTCATTTCTCAAAGTAGCCCTACGAAACATTATGTAACATGTGAACACTATAAATATGTTGGATCGGGTTGTAGTACACTCATGATACATAATTTCTGACCAGAGTGTGAAGAGCAGAAAGCTTCGAATCGCATGGTATTGCTCATTGATGATGACTGAAAGTCACCCGCGTTCGGGTGTAGCCCTTGCAACGGCGCTCTCTCACTGTCTTCCTCTGCAGATTCTGCGGAGAGAAAAACAAACCAAAAACAGTACCAAAGAATACATGTATTTTCACTCTCTTTCCTATACAACCTGCACGTCCCTATATACTCATTTTCTCTTCAACCATACATACCCTTTCTAGAAATTATTTCATACTCTCTATTATCACTGGATTATATGGCTCTCGTTCATTCAGACCTAGCAGCACTTTGGCTGCCACTGTCGCTTCCACCATCTCCCTCTAGTTTCTCTCTCCTAGTTCACTTATTACCACATTCAGCATCGTAGCTCTCTCGTTCATATTTATCACGTAGCATCAACACATGTTCTACTGTCTCATCTTCCCTACACACCTTACTGCCTTCATTACTCCATCTATATATTCTGTCATTCACCTCCAGTGACTTTGTTCTTACCTTAAACAACAGTTCACTTCCCCAGCTACCATCATAGAACACTTCACTCCTTGGTATGTCCTTAGTGGAGTACCAATCTAGCGTGCTCTTCTGACTCATGACTTTCATCCATTCATCTCTGCCTATTTCTTGTATCCGTCTCTTAATCTCATTCATCCATTTCTCATCATTCCATCTCCCCCTTTCATCTAGCACTGGGTGCTACATTTCACACATTTACATTCTCTTATCAAACATCCTTCTCCACTTGGTATACCGTCCTGTCCATTTATACACTCTTCGAGCCCATATGTCTTCATTTATTCCCTCTAGTCTAACCTTATATTTCAGCACTGCTTTGGTTATCCTCTCTTCAAACGTACTCCATCCAGCATCACCTCTTATTGCTTCCACACCTACATAATTGTTTGTACCTAAAGCTGTTCTTCCTATCCTATTCTATGTCCATGTCATAGTCTCCAGTCCATACATTAGTCCAGGTACAGCCATACCTTTCCATACACCACACACTACTTCATACTTATTGGCACTACACCTTGCCACACTTCCTGCCTCCCTGCTGCTTTACCTGCTTTCAGTTTCCCTACATATACTTCCTAATCTCAGTTTTACTTATTTCATTATTCATATCCTCCTCTATTCTTGTTTCCAGTTCACTCGTGTCTTCTGCCTCATTCACACCACCTATGTCCTCCCAGAATTCCTGTATAGCATTCACCTTGTCCCTTGTGTCCATCACTATGTTTCCACCAACCACTAATACATCCACTCTGGTTCTCTCCTGTTTCTCACCCCTTAACAAGTCATACCACTCTTTACCACCTTCATCTCCCTTAGCACGCAAGCTCTCTATCACTTTCTTGTCATCCACAACTCTGGCTTTCCTGATCAGTTTTTTTATCTCCTTCTGTCTATGTTCATACTCCTTCCATGCCTCCTCATATGCTATTCTAACTTCCTCACTATTACCTACATTTTTCCTCAGTCTTCTACACTTCCTATTACTCTCTTTCCTCTTCTTCTTTGTATTCTCAATATATTCATTCCACCAGCTCTTCATCAAACTTCTTTTATTTCTATTCCTTACCCTTCCTATCCTTTTCTCACCTACCTCTGTCACTTTCCTAACCAGGGAATCACTCAGTTCATCCACTCCTCCATCCATAGTCCATTCCATACTCCTCAAATCCCATCTTGCTTCTCGTATTCTCCATTTCTGCCCTCCTTTTACTACATTCTTAGCTACCTTTCTCACACAGTCATATTCTAATACTATCATGTTGTGGTCAGTCATCAGCCTGCTGTTATTCTTTAATATTACCAAGGATTCAACGGGAAATTAGTCAAACCCGGCAGTACAGAGTGAATAAATGATTAATATAATTGTATACAGTTCAGTAATGATAGGCTACACTATTATATATTTATTAAGAGTACATATTTGTATAGAATTATTATGCTGTTATTTTAATCACCTTAATCATAATACATTAGATTTTCCTTGTGCAAAATAAATATAAATTTATCCATTTTGTCAATAAACTAGAATGCATATACATTGAATTGAAACTTTTCTTATATTTACATACATATAAAGTAACTTACTGCCAGTGTCAATAAAATTTACTTAAAGATCACCCTATCCAAACCAAGACCTTGTTTATATAGGGGTAACTATTATAATTACGTTCATTATTTATAGGTTTCATTAATTTTATGGAGGCTTTTAGTCTTTT
Source organism: Petrolisthes manimaculis (assembly GCA_034508575.1). Classification (NCBI taxonomy): domain Eukaryota; kingdom Metazoa; phylum Arthropoda; class Malacostraca; order Decapoda; family Porcellanidae; genus Petrolisthes; species Petrolisthes manimaculis. The sequence goes on along the minus strand of JAWZYT010000795.1, from coordinate 294,803 downwards.
ATTCTAAAATACTCCACTCTCATTGTTTTCTGTTTCACAACAATGAATACTGTTTCTTAGTGTGACGTATTTATTTACAGTAGGAATATTTGTTTGTCTGGGTAACATTACCAACATATTGTTTTCAAGGAACTTCAAAATGTCTTCTATGGTTAAACTGAACTGAATATAGGAGAATTATAGTGCATTCTTAGACGCGTGTGTCTTCCGAAATATAAATAAATATCTTTATTATAGTAATTATTACAGATTCCTGTTAATATATTTAACATTTAAAAAAATATTACATACAAACTAGTAAAAAACCTGATGTTACTGTAGGTGCAACAAGACCCGGACAACAACACCAGTTCCTACTCCACCAACACCAACACCACCAACACCAGTTCCTACTCCACCACCACCCCTTCCAACACCAGTTCCTACTCCACCACCACCACCACCAGTTCCTACTCCACCACCACCAACACCAGTTCCTACTCCACCAACACCAACACCAGTTCCTACTCCACCACCACCAACACCAGTTCCTACTCCACCACCACCACCACCAGTTCCTACTCCTCCAACACCAACACCAACACCAGTTCCTACTCCACCACCACCAACACCAGTTCCTACTCCACCAACACCAACACCAGTTACTACTCCACCACCACCAACACCAGTTCCTACTCCACAACCACCACCACCAGTTCCTACTCCTCCAACACCACCACAAACACCAGTTCCTACTCCTCCAACACCAACACCAACACCAGTTCCTACTTCACCAACACCAACACCAACACCAGTTCCTACTCCACCAACACCAACACCAGTTCCTACTTCACCAACACCAACACCAACACCAGTTCCTACTCCACCACCACCAACACCAGTTCCTACTCCACCAACACCAACACCAGTTCCTACTCCACCAACACCAACACCAGTTCCTACTTCACCAACACCACCACCAACACCAGTTCCTACTCCACCACCACCACCACCAATACCAGTTCCTACTCCACCAACACCATCACCAGTTCCTACTCCACCAACACCACCAACACCAGTTCCTACTCCACCAACACCACCAACAACACCAGTTCCTACTCCACCACCACCACCACCAACACCAGTTCCTACTCCACCACCACCAACACCAGTTCCTACTCCACCAACACCACCACCAACACCAGTTCCTACTCCACCTCCACCACCACCAACACCAGTTCCTACTCCACCACCAACACCAACACCAGTTCCTACTCCACCACCAACACCAACACCAGTTCCTACTCCACCTCCACCAACACCAGTTCCTACTCCACCACCACCACCACCACCTGTTCCTACTCCACCACCACCACCACCAGTTCCTACTCCACCACCACCACCACCAACACCAACACCAGTTCTTTCTCCACCACCACCAACACCAGTTCCTACTCCACCTCTACCAACACCAGTTCCTACTCCACCACCACCACCACCACCAACACCAGTTCCTACTCCACCACCACCAACACCAGTTCCTATTCCACCACCACCAACACCAGTTCCTACTCCACCACCACCAACACCAGTTCCTACTCCACCAACACCAAAAACAGTTCCTATTCCACCACCATCAACACCAGTTCTTACTCCACCACCACCACCACCAACACCAGTTCCTACTCCACCACCACCAACACCAGTTCCTACTCCACCACCATCACCACCAACACCAGTTTCTACTCCACCACCACCAGTTCCTATTCCACCACCACCACCAGTTCCTATTCCACCACCACCACCACCACCAACACCAGTTTCTACTCCACCTCCACCACCACCAACACCAGTTCCTACTCCACCACCACCAACACCAGTTCCTACTCCACCACCTCTACCACCAGTTCCTACTCCACCACCACCACCACCAGTTCCTACTCCACCACCACCAACACCAGTTTCTACTCCACCACCACCAACACCAGTTCCTACTCCACCACCACCACCAACACCAGTTCCTACTCCACCACCACCAACACCAGTTCCTACTCCACCACCACCAACACCAGTTCCTACTCCACCAACACCAACACCAGTTTCTACTCCACCACCACCACCACCAGTTCCTACTCCACCACCACCACCACCAGTTCCTACTCCACCAACACCAACACCAGTTTCTACTCCACCACCACCAACACCAGTTCCTACTCCACCACCACCAACACCAGTTCCTACTCCACCAACACCAACACCAGTTCCTACTCCACCAACACCAATACCAGTTTCTACTCCACCACCACCAACACCAGTTCCTACTCCACCACCACCAACACCAGTTCCTACTCCACCAACACCAACACCAGTTTCTACTCCACCACCACCAACACCAGTTCCTACTCCACCTCCACCACCAGGGATGACTCCACCAAAGGCAACATGGACCTGGAGGTTGAAGGGGGATGGCAAATGGCAGGGAAGAAGAGAAAGGCAGACAGTCCACCAACACCTCCACCACCACCTACTATCACCGTGGAGTGGTGGATGACTGCCTCTCCTTGCCTGAGTTGTCTCGATCTCTCCTCCCAGTACACCTCACGCCATGACCTGGGCCATGCCTCACGCTACCAGGACCCCAATGACCTCCAGGTTCGGGAATCGTGGACAAGTAAAGTAACACCATCTACTTCTATTTCTATCTACTTGTTCACTCCCCAAATGATCATCTCCATCGACCTCCTTCCTGCTGACTTCCACAAGGCAGAGCAGGAGCCACTAACACTTATTATTCACACATGCACATGCACAACAGGGTTTTCGACCCAAACGCTCGTGTGAGACGCAGCTGCTGGTGACTACACATGACATCTTGCAGTCCCTCAATGACACAAAAACTAGACAAGTTGACGCCATAGTATTAGACTTTGCCAAAGCCTTCGACAAAGTCCCTCACCAAAGACTACTACACAAGTTAGAATTCTATGGCATACAGGGACAACTTCTTCACTGGATTAGAACGTTCTTGACTACCAGAAAGCAACTTGTATTTCTTGACGGTAGTCAGTCTCCACCTGTTCCTGTGATCTCTGGGGTACCCCAGGGCACTGTCCTGGGCCCCCTTCTCTTCCTTTCATTCATCAATGACCTCCCACTTTCACTTTCCTCTACCACTAGACTCTTTGCATACGATAGCTTAGTTTACAGACCAATTAAAGATAGGAATGACTGCCTTCGACTACAGGACGACCTAACTGCACTTGAAGACTGGGAAGTCAAGTGGCAGATGACATTTAGACCAGACAAATGCCATCACATCCGTTTTACCCGTGCTCATAATCCCATTCCATATACATATCAGCTATACAACACTAACCTTAACACAGTCCCTTCCCACAAATACTTGGGCGTCCACATCTCATCGGACATGAGGTGGAACACACACATAGGTAGCATCAGGGCCAAAGCCAGTAGGGTCCTGGGGTTCTTGCGCAGGAACCTCAGCAGGTGTAACACAGACATTAAAATCATTGCTTATAACACTTTCGTTCGACCACACCTAGAGTATTGTGACACCGTCTGGGACCCACACACTTACAATAATATAAATAAATTAGAGTCCATACAAAACAAAACTGCAAGATGGGCCAGACGTGATTACAGACACACTACATCAGTCACTTTGCTTAAACAAGACACAAAACTAGACCCATTGGCAACAAGAAGACAAATACACAGACAACAGATGATATACAAAATCACAAACAAGTTAGTTGACATAGACAAAGACACATACCTACACCCTACAAGTATACGGTCCACTAGAGGCAGCCACAACTTAAAATACCATACATACCAGACAAGCACTGATATATTTAGACACTCATTCTTTCCCCGCAGCATCCAAGAGTGGAATCATCTCCCATCTCATATAGTTAATAGCCCCACTCTTGACACTTTTAGAAATAGGATCACCAATCATTACCTCCCCAATCCTAATCCTCAACCCACAGTCCTTGACCCAATCCACCCTCATCCTAACCCCCTTCCTAATCCTACCCTGGATCCCTAAATCCCCCGCACAACCCCCGCATATTATGCTGCCCATGAGCAGCCCTCTGCGGGACCCAAAAACTTAAACTTAAACTTAAACTCTATAAATGTAACGCCTTCCTGACCATTACACAGTCGATAGGCGTTAAACGCAAATAACAACAACAGTTTCCCTGGTGTACAATATTACCATATTAAGGTATCGAAGGGTGACATATAAATTATAGCACTTTCCTTGTCTTAGATCTTCATACGGTACATATCATTTCAACGTGGTGTGGCTGTTGGAAATCTTTAAGAATAATAGTTTCTTTGGAGTCAAATGCATCCATCTTCTGTAGAACATTGCACTCTCCTGTGTATGTTTGAGGTAGAATGGAAGCGAGACGTTCGTGAGAGATAAGACAGGACAGTAATCCATTGGAGATAACTCGTTCTCTCTTATATTTAGGGTAGACTGTTATAATTGAAGACTTCTTGGTCCTCTGAGTGTGAAGGGTAGACCAATTGATTTACATCTAGTCTTTTATTATTGTAGTTCAATAACTTGTTTGTATTATTACATTCATGCTAAGCTATTCAATGGTCACCAAAATTCTCTCTGACTCTCTTCGTAGTGTGTATCATAACTTATATTAAGAAGTGCAGTGTTGTATATATATGTGCTTTAGTTCAGTAAGATTCATATACAATATGCTTTTGTATTGAAATAAAGATTCTGTTTATAAAGTCTTTCATACAGTATACATTAAATTAATAATTCTATATATTTATGATAAATAAATATCATATTGAATAGTTGTTGGTAAATAATAGCATAAAGTGTTTATTGTTGTGTTGAATGTATGTAGAACCGATGGGTCTGGGTGTGGTAGAACATTTCTACAGCATACTTACCTGGCACAGGAGATACCGTGATCATAAAGGCGGTTTTCCCAGGGCGAGGCTCACCATTGCACTCCGGTGGTGCTGACCCTTGCGATTAACCCAAATGTGGTTAACTCGAGTGCGAAATTTTTGTTAGCGGGGGACTGCGTACGCGCTATCCCCCTTAATAATATCCATATCATAAGTAATTCTAACAGTAATAGGAACTGGTGTATTGTGTTATGGTTCTAGTTCAGTGTTATATAAAGTATAATATTACCGTATATTGTGTATGAGATAACACCCTATATGAGTCAACAAAAAAGTCCTATAGACTCATTGAGTTGTTTTCAACATAATATTATATTGATTATAAGACCCTAAATGGGTCAACAAAAAGGTCCTCTAGACTCATGAGTTGTTCCCCTCCACGGAAATCTTTAGTAAGAAAGATATGTGTTTTTACAGTATAATATTATATTGAGTATAAAATAAGACCCTATATGGGTCAACAAAAAAGTCCTATAGACTCATTGAGTTGTTCCCCTTCATTGCAATCTTTACTAAGAAAGATATACATGTTCAAAAAACTGTTTATACAGCATTATGTATACGTAATTGTGCAGTATAATATTATATTGGTTATATAAGACCCTTAATGGGTCAACAAAAAAGTCCTATAGACTCATTGAGTTGCTCCCCTCCACGGAAATCTTTAGTAAAAGGCGAAAGATTTATGCGTTTTGAAGGGAAACCAGAGTTACTGAATTTCTTCCTTCACACACCCTAGTTACGCTTTAGGTGACATTTACCGTGATACTAATTCTGGGTAACAATGACACTTTTAGTAGTTAATACATTTTAATAAATGTTAAACATATTGTTTGTGGGTCAATGTTTATGTGAAATATAATAAAAGATTGTGTTATATTTATATTGTAAGAAATAACAATATTAGTAATATATTTTTAGCATACTTCCATAACAATAATTAGCTGATGCCCTTTTTGCCTTGAATATATTATAGTCCCAAGAAAATATATCGTACATTTAACCTGAATATTGTTAATATTACGTGATTTTAATATTATAATGTTTGACTGAAGACCTATTTACACTATACAATGTTACTATACACGTCACATTACATATATATAGTGTATATAGGAACATATATTATATAATAGTTTCCCTGGTATTAAGGTATGGAAGGGTAACTGTTATTTATATTTTAATATATTGTATTATAATGTTTAACTGAAGACCTATTTACACTATACAATGTTATTATACACGTCACATTGTGTTTATATATATATTTATAGGAATATATATTACTTTATAGTTTCCCTGGTATATAATATCAACATATAAATAAGGTATGGAAGGGTAACTGTTGATTTCGGTTCCCTATATTTTCATCATTTCCAACACACATACATTTCTTTCAGTGGATGTATGTGATGTGAATGTGATGTGTATAATGTATTAATATCAAAACTAATTTAATGGGTAATATGGAATTGTAAAGTCGTGGTCAATAATAATCATTCACATATAGGTTAGAGCAAGAGCAAGGTTAAGTATACTCTCAATGGATGTGTTTAATGTCTGTCATTCGTGATGTGTATAAATATAATGGCTTTTAATGCCTCAAGAGATTCATTGTTCGTTGTTTTGAGTTGAAATGAAATTGTTGGGAGTGACTTAAAAATATATATATATAAAATGCCAACAGCATCTGGTGTTCCCAGGCGGTCACCCATCCAAGTACTAACCAGACCCAACGTTGCTTAACTTCGCTGATCGGACGAGAAGCGGTGTTTTCAACGTGGTGTGGACGTTGACAAGAGACGACTTGGAAATGTTTAATAAGAATAGTTTCTTTAGCGTCAATTGCATTTTTTGTAGTATATTGCATTCTTCTGTGTATGATAGATGTGTTTGAGGATGAATGGGAGCGAGATGTGGGTGTGAGAAGAGATGAGTGAGTGTTGTGTAAAGGAGAGTGGAAGGAAGTGTGAGGACAGAGGAGATTGTTAAGTGTAGAGGTGTGTTAGGTATGTAGATGTGACATAACACTGTGGAATACTCTATAAATACTTACTTTTTAAAACATACTACTTGGTATAAAAACATACACCTGCATGTGACTATAATAACTTGCTTTACAAAATGCACAGCCTCGAACCAATGTTTCGCCACCGCCTTAGGCTGGCAGGAAAGTGAAGACAGTGTTCAATATATGCTGAACGTTCGGACATACTGGTGTATGGGGGTTGGTAATGAGACAGGATGAGCTTCATTTTCCATGACTTCCGGTTTGTAGTTTGTGAATATGAACATCACTGTTTTCCTACCAATTTAACTTAATACAGCAGTTTATCCACTGTTGCCAATTTGGCGCATTTCGCGCTAGATCTAGCGCATCAGCTTATAATCTGGTGGTCAAAATTATGATCTAGCGCCTTGCGCTTTAGCTAGCGCATCCGATTAAAAATCTGGCGAATTATAGAGTTTTCTTGCTGTATTGTGTAAAACTAAAGAATACCTTTTATTTTAGTTTAGTTTAGTATATTTCATACTTATCATGTTAATGGATATAATTTGAGTTACATAATTAGCTATTTGAGAAAAAGTCTCTTATTTACTATACATCCGTACCAAACATATGAATATTGTTGTACGTACCGCCAGCGCCGGAGCGCCAGTGGAGTCGTGGACACGTGTAAGACGTGTTGGTCAGCAGGATCAGAATTACTCTGTCTGTGTATTTAGCAACTCGTCATTGTTGACGGTCAGTTGGTGTTAAACTACAGTTAAAACAGTCCAGTCTTTGAATGTGTCCTCTTTCTAAAGCTAAGACTCTGAATTAGGTGAAGTGTATTGATAAGTATATATTCACAAAGATTATTACACTGTGCATAAAGCATCTAAACCTTTTTTTTTCGTGAATTTCAGGAAAGATTAAGAAGTTAAAATGGGAAAATATAAACAATATAAACAAAGGTTCCGTAAAGAATGGCTACAGGAGGAAAAATTTAAAAAGTGGTTAGTAGAAGTTCCCACCGATTCCAGCAAAGGACGCTGCAACTACTGTAAGTGTGACATAAATGCCAAATACTCAGACCTAGTGAGGCACATCACTTCAAAATAACATAGAGTGTCTGTACCAATAGTCACGTCTAATGCAGACATAAGATCACATGTGTCTAAGAAGTCGTGCGCGAAGACAGCTGCATGTGAAGCTAGCATTGCATTATTTCTAGGATCACACTGTGCAATTCGCAACTGTGACCATTTGGTTGATTTGTGTAAGTGTCATTTTTCTGAGACTGGTGCCGGGTCGAAAATGAAGATGCGCAGAACCAAGTGTACTGAAATAATAAACAATGTTTTAAGTGCTCATTTCATTGATGATTTGGTCAGTGACATCGGCAATGGCAAATTTAGCTTACTCTTGGATGAATCAAATGATATTACAGTAAACGAGTTACTAGGGATTGCTGTAATATATTACAGTAAACTCCATGGTAAAATAATTTCCACTTTTTTAAGTCTTGTAGTGCTGGAGAAATGTAATGCTGATGGAATTGTTAAAGCTGTAAAAGAGGAGCTTGCTGCAAAAAAGTTAAATCTTAACAATCTTGTTGCCATTGGAACGGATAATGCTGTACCCTGCACAAAAGCATCTACAAGGAACAACAGATCAGATAGCAAAGTCGTTAATAGCCAGACAGATATAAGACACTGTAGGACAGCTGTCCGTCGTTTCGCTCACTCCATCACACACACAACACACCCTATACACACACGACCACGTGCAGTGTGGACCTGACTGGTAGGTCCAATTCCACATACAGCCATACACACAGACTAATTAACTACTTGATCTGACTGAGATTCAAATATCACTTTCTCTCTCTCGAACAAACATACATACACACGTACACAGAGTGACCCTAGCTGACCGTCTCCAATGACGCAGTCATGTTTACAGTTATGGTAAGAGGAGAGCAGAAACTATTAAACCTTTCCTCTCTCTCTAGCATCACAGAGAGAGAGAGAAAGGGAGAATAAATGATTAAGGAAGTAGAGAGAGAAGAATAAATGTAAGAAAAGGAAAAGGGGTGTGGCCATAAACTAGACCGCCCTCTTTTCCAACTGGAAATAAGACAACAGATATTATAGCCATATATGTCAACTCTTGAGTTTTGAAATAGATATAAGCAAGGGAAAGACACATGTTTTCAGGATAACTTAAACTGTCTCCAAGGGCTATAGGCTTGTCTCCACAGAGAGAGACTATATACATATAAGACCAGGCCCATCAGTATCATTCCCTGTGTAGATATAAGTGTATATAAATAAATGTATTAAGCCTTGAATAAGAAACTTGTGAAATCAATTACCTAAGAACACCACTCCGCCGAACTCGCTACCAACAACCAACAACCAACAACCCACTACAACAACAAGGTACTGTACCATATTCTTTGAAGAGACTAGAATCAGGACTGGTACATTTTGATGGCAGCGGTGTTTTTGTGCAATAAAACAAGATTGCAAAAAGGTAGACTTCACAGGAGACAGTGAATAACATAGTTCAAGACAAGTTGAAGATTTTATTTGTAAATTCTCTCAAATAATTTCTTCAGTGGGAATAATCTTACAACCTCTAACGACAAAGATAACCCACGAATTCTTCACCTACAAGAGCCACCTGCTTCAACATAACTGCAACTAGACCTTCAAGGGGACCTCATCTACTTCACAACAAGCAATCATCACTACCACATCGGCGTTCCTGTACGTAAATTCTCTCGTAAGGACAACGTCATCACTTCATCACTACCACATCGGCGTTCCTGTACGTAAATTCTCTCGTAAGGACAACGTCATCACTTCACCACTTCATCACTACCCATGAGCGTCCCTGGAACGTAAGGACAACGTCATCACTTCATCATCTCCATTCTCCAAGCTGACACCTTGTTACGTAAATTCTCTCGTGAAGGCAAGTCAACATTCATCATCTTCACTCCAAGAACGACTGCTAGTGTGTTTGTGTGCGAGCTAACTAATTCAAGACTCGTTAGACACCCCACCTAGACGTCAACTCGTCATCATCATCGTTGCAACTAAGTACAAAATGTAGGTACACATTACATGTTACAATACATTACATTATTTTTCACTTGTCCATGAACATGTTAGGATAAATTTAGGTTCCTCATTAACAGCCCAGAAAGAAAAGAAGTGCCAAATTAAAATAAAATAAAATAATTCTCCCCTATTAATACAAAGGTATCACAATAACTTCGAATATCCCTGATAATGATTCATTAGCTTCTGAGCTAGATTCCCCTGCCTCCCTGTCTCGTCTGTGGTGCCAACACATTCGACTATATTTTCTACTTCTCCAACCATACCCCCATTAAAAACTCAATCTGTCTACTAATATCATCCTGTATTTTCTACAAAAATGACTACTCCTCAACAATCTCCTACTGTCTCGGCTCATCATTTAACAACTTCTGATCATACTAACTCTTCTATGCTAACAATGAAAATCTTACCTACCACCATTTATCATTCAAAGCATTATACGGGAGATAATCCAAGATATGGAATTCATCTCTTCTTGCATCATTTGGAGGAGGTGTTTTGCATGACGAATATAGAGCAGGACGAACATAGGATAGCATTAGTAAGAGAGTATATTGCACCTAATAGTCCAGCCAGTTATAGGTTAAAAACAAGTGCTTTTTCGGATCCAGAGAATTTAACGTCATATGCCACATTCAGACAGTCACTTATTGATGTTTTTGGGGAAGGTAAATTACATAATTCAGTGTCAAGGGTTCAGAGAATGACTAAAACAAAGACAGACAAAATGAATACAAGTGAACCAGCAAAAGCACTTACATTATCAGGGTCTCTAGATTTAAATTCGAAGAAATTTCGTATCATACATCATGCACTACATATTACTCAATCAATGGGTAAGGAGAATTTTAATTTTGATGCCACAAATCAAGGGGAATCACAGGGAAGACGTTGCAAACATTGTAACGGAAATAATCATATGACCAGTGAATGTTATAATTTATATAATACTAAAGTAAATGATCAAGGCAAATCTAAGCATAAATACAGTCATTCACATGAGTCAAATTCATATTCCTTAGATGAATATATGATCCTTAATAAAAGGAAACAGGGCTTGCACAATCGACACATGATGTATGAAACGAGACCACCACAATATTAGAATAGCATAAAAGTCCCAAAATAAATCTGCTACTAGGCCCTGTCGTCACAAATATCAATAATATAATATTAAACCCTGTCTTAGTATCACATAGTAATACACTCATTAATGATAGACACAGGAGCAGCAGTAATCTTGTTATCGGATAATTCCTTTAACATATGGTGCAAGTTAGGTCCCTAGCGGCATTTAAAAACCAAGATATCAGGTGACATAAAATTGTCACTTCTGCAATAAATTACAGGTAATAGGGACACTAAACCCTTTCTGTACGGTTAGATAAGGGAACTAACCATATACCCATAATAACTGAATCCTAAACATAAAATAATACATTTTAGGAATTAATGTATTTCAATACAGGATTGTCCAGGCCAAAATATATAAGTCCATGTCATGTTACCCATATATATATATATATATATATATATATATATATATATATATATATATATATATATATATATATATATATATGTATTGAAAAAAAAAAAATTGGAAACTACTCCATTTTTATTAAGGCCATTGCTGCATGTACTACTATATTAACTCCAATTATCGTCCATAAATTGAAGGTAAAGCTTCCATCTCATGTACAGCCACATACTAGTGTTCTATTCTTAGTAGAGTCTGGGAATATAACCTGGGAATGTATCTACTTTAACTAATGTAAATGATAATAATATTGCTACTATCTATATCTTTAATAAATCATCTAAAGAAAAGGAACATATATATGTGATCTGTACAGATGGAAGATTAAACAAAATACCACAAGGAAATATCATATCGGTTCTAACAAAAGGGTATAAAGTGATAGTCACATAAGGAAGCAACTTAGACATATTATCAGTAGACGCGATTTTTCACTTTATCTTATCAACATATTAGCCACATATCGAAATGCGATTGTCCTACCTGGTTAATTTTTTGGAAAAACTATTTATACGCAAACATATAGGCTACCGTACCTCTTACTAGGCAGAGAGTTGTAACATAGTAAATGAAATGATGGATGAAAGTATTATTAAGAATTCTAACTCCCCCTTTTTTAACAGTCAAATGTTTTTGATTTAACAAATAATGGTGAATTTAGGCCAGTAAATCATTACAGGCAAATTATATAATGCTACAAGTAAAAATTAATAACTTCTCCCTCCTTTAAGAGATGTTTGGTCTAACATTGGTCAAACAAAATCTATAAAATTCTCCACATTAATTATACTTGATCAGTGCAAACTGGAAAATAGTAGTAAATGATAAAGTCACCCCATTACAACTTTTAATACTTCCCATGGTTATTATAAATACATTTGTAGACCATTTGGGTTATGTAATGCTCCATCCACATTTCGGCACATAGTCAATTGTCGTGTTAGTGTTATTAATAACGTAGTCATTGCTTAGCTAGACGAATTAATTATTTTTTTAAAGAGGTACATTTACAATAAGTAACAAAAGAAGGTTATACAGAGATTACATTAGGTAGGCCTCAAACATAAATTTCTAAGAATCATTTTATTACCAAGATATTATAATTATAGGTTATGCATTAACCACCATTAGGCTCCATACACAATCTGATAAAATACGAACAATGAAAGTCTTTTAACGTAAAATAACTCTTGGGTTTAAGTTCGTATATAGGATCATTGTAAAGAATTTTTCCTCCCATTTAAACTGACACTCTAAATAATCTCCTCAAGATGTGCAGAGTTGGTATGGATGCTGAACAACGGCTGAGCTTTGATTTATTAAAGGATAAATTGGTATCAGCTCCGATTCTGGCATTCCCATACTATTCATTATCTCAATAATATCAGGTGTACAGATGCTTCTTCAGTAGGTTTAGACACTGTACTTATGAAGGAGATAGCTATGGTTCTATGTCAGATATGTGTTAATACATAGAGAATATTAAATGCGCAGGGTACTCTTTACTCTGTAGCAGGACAGGAAATTTTAGCAATATTATGGGCACTTCGTACTTTAGAGAAATCGTAGTAGGCTATCTTTTACAAATTTTCGCGAATAATTACCAGATTCTTGGCTTCCTATAACCTCAAACCCTAACGGGAAAATGAGCCAGATAACATCTAACCATTAGGGAATTTCTCCCACATATTGATATACCTTCCAGGATGATTTAAATAAAGTAACAAATCCCTTAAAACACTTATCTTGTCTTATTAGTTCCTAAGACACTTATGAATTTTGAACTAAATGTGATTCATAAACATTAGCGAATTTCTATGCTAAATATAAAAATATATTATTTAACTCTGAGGATAAGAATAATGGACCAGAATTACACAGTCACTTAAATAACTTTTCCCTTTATTATGAGATTCTTTACAGAAAACTTAGTAAACGTGACTCATAAACCAATTAAAAAGTGATACATTAAATAATGATTCCCTCAGTGTTAATTACCCATTTATCATAATGCATCAGGACATCCTGGGAGATCCTGGGTATCAAACCAATCTCCATATAATATACTATTAACATAAACTATGGGTAGATAATACAAGACATATATCGCTCAGTGTGAAACATGCAATGCTCCATGACGGGAAAATAATCCTGGACGAATCATGGGACGTAGTAGGAATAGATCTACTTTCCTTACTAAATTCAAATCAGGGCATAAATAAAATATTACCTATGGTTAACCATTTTCTAGGTATTTAGTGGCGGCACCACTACAAGAAAAACCGCAAATAGTAAGTGCACTTAAAATTAATCCAAATATTATAAAAGGTATCAAATTTCTACTATATTAAGCAAACGTTTGTATAACCATATCTCCTCATATCTCCCAGCAGCTAATGGATTAACAAAACGGCAGAACCATGAAATACTACAAGTACTTGGTGGCACAGAAACAATGGAAATCCCTCCACATGGAAAGACTGCATCAAGATGACAGTCTATAAACTCTACAAAATATGGAAATAAAAGGTAAAAATCCTCATCAAATACTATATGGCGTACAAAAAACGTCTTTCATATAATTATATGATATAACAATTGCCACACAGAAGCCATGCTACAGCAGGGACAACTTCGCTGAACAACAGTGAGTTGCAATTCAACAAATTCATCATGGTACAACACAATTACAGGCTTGCAAGAAAGAAGATGTGTAATCGCCTACACAAGAAATCTACACAAGAAATTTACAGGCTTGCAAGGAAGAAATTGCATAATCGCCTATACAAGAAATTTACAAGCTTACAAGGAAGAAATTGCGTAATTGCCTATACAAGAAGTTTACAGGCTTGCAATGAAACAGTGCGTGATCACCAATATACTACAGCATATAACTCAAATGTTCACTCCAGGTTATACATAAAATAATACGGGTACCCGATCGAAGTTTAAAACTTCACACAGTCATATCTTTAGTAGGTAATAAACTTATAATAAAGAATAATTTTACCAGGCGGTTGATATTGTATATGTAAACAGGATAAAGAGATTGGTAAAAAGCGCGCAAATCTAACACCCAAAATAAAAACCAATCCATATCACTGGAACATAACAATTTCCTCTTCTTAGTAATATTATCCCTACTACAGATAATAATAATATAATCAATTACAAACAAAAATCCGATCGGTTTTCTATGAAATATAATATTTTTTCTTACAGATGTGGCCCAAATCAACCTATATAGATAACGGGGTTATAAGGCTATACTCGCAGCAGCTACTGACTCAGACGAGGACCACAACACAGTACAGAAGACGTCTTAAATCCGAGAGCTCTCGTTTACGAAATTTATCAAGCAGTTGATAAGAACAAGAAAATAAATAAAAGATGGTGACGAATGAAATGATCACTATTTCTTTCTCTTTACATGATATATCTGAATTATTTTACAAATTTTATGCCATTGAGCTGTGGTTACAGCTACATGTATTTACTGATACACTAGTTTTGTGTTGACAGATCACACGAATGGATTAACTGATTTAAAGGCATTATATTCTGTAATGTCCTTTCACCATTGGGCGCCCTAGGAAGGAATCCAGCGACTCAGGTATTATTGATCGCTTATTATACAAATATATAATGGCTGAGAGCCATCACCACAGCCCAGAGCGTGGTTTAGATAATTTTTCAGTGAAAATTACTGAGCACTATTTGGTACTGCTTAGATAGTGGTATACAAACATATCCCATAAATAAATAAAGGGTTACGAGACAAGTCGTTAGAAATCAAGGTAAGTTAGAGTAACAGTGTTATATGACATTATATGACCAATAAAAGAAAATAATCACATAAAATTTTAGGCTTCCATTTAATTCTGTTAGTGGGCAGGAAACTGAAGTACGGGTACAGGAACTTAGAGAGGAATGACAATAATTTATTAAGAGTGTATTTACTGCAGGTAAAGTGAGATCAACTCATAATTAATACCACTCCAATACTTACGACATGCAAAGGAAAAATCAGTGTGAAATACCATCTTATTAACTATCATTCATACACTTAGGGATGATGTCATCAGTGACACACAACTCCTAAAGTGCCAGGTTGCATATCTTCATTTATATGTTTGTCTTGCATATTTATTTTCAATGAATTCTCCAAAGGATGTAAAAATCTCCACATGCTTTGAATCTAATCATACACTATATGCATGTCCATTCATATCTATTGCTACTCAAACCTATCTTTCATCATCATTATATTTTCCACTATTTATACTTACCTCCTAATATACAATTAACACTACTTTGGCATAATCACCCTACACTTGGCATGGTTCAAGACCATAGAGAGACACATTCATGTGAAATACGGTCCAGGGTAATCATTACCTGGGCTAGTAAACATAAAGTGTTTGAAAAACGTAACAAACTCTCTTCCACTTTTCAACATATTTCATTTAATGTCGACTTGTTTAACGTCTCCCAATTATCAGTTGTTTAAGAAAAGTGAAGCTAGTAAGTTCTCCAAGAGACTTGGATTCAAACATCTTTGTTATATAAGTTGATTACTCCATATATTGATCAAAATAAATCTGGGTACCAATGATTATTATCCCATGTCTTATCTTTCGGGCATGTAATATAATATTTTTATGTTATATAGGAAAAGTCTACTGTCATATTTTGTATTGTATAAGAGAACTCTATCAACGTAGACTGATTTATTTTTTAATGGAAAAATAACATATAGCTGTTATCACAGCCACATCATAGCACCAAGGTACCCCCTCATTAATGTGTAGCATAGGTTAGCTTAAATACACACAATAACATGCACCTAGCTAAACACATTAATTTTAAGATGAAAATTTTTATAACAATGTATTCATATTCATGTTTTAATATTCATGTATTGATGATACTGCCTATGTTCATTTGTATATAAGGTGTGCCAATGTCTTATGTTTATTTTTATGTTACTATACATGTAGTAATTGTTCCTATTTTAGGCCTTATGTACCCTACCAAATATTGTGAGCTGGCCTTCTATTAAATAAAGCATAAAGCATTACGTCTGGGGGCCAGCCGTAGGTAGCCGGTCCGAGCACTGTACCCTGCACAAAAGCATCTACAAGGAACAACAGATCAGATAGCAAAGTCGTTAATAGCCAGACAGATATAAGACACTGTAGGACAGCTGTCCGTCTTTTCGCTCACTCCATCACACACACAACACTCCCTATACACACACGACCACGTGCAGTGTGGACCTGACTGGTAGGTCCAATTCCACATACAGCCATACACACAGACTAATTAACTACTTGATCTGACTGAGATTCAAATATTCTCTCTCTCGAACAAACATACATACACACGTACACAGAGTGACCCTAGCTGACCGTCTCCAATGACGCAGTCGTGTTTACAGTTATGGTAAGAGGAGAGCAGAAACTATTAAACCTTTCCTCTCTCTCTAGCATCACAGAGAGAGAGAGAAAGGGAGAATAAATGATTAAGGAAGTAGAGAGAGAAGAATAAATGTAAGAGAAGGAAAAGGGGTGTGGCCATAAACTAGACCGCCCTCTTTTCCAACTGGAAATAAGACAACAGATATTATAGCCATATATGTCAACTCTTGAGTTTTGAAATAGATATAAGCAAGGGAAAGACACATGTTTTCAGGATAACTTAAACTGTCTCCAAGGGCTATAGGCTTGTCTCCACAGAGAGAGACTATATACATATAAGACCAGGCCCATCAGTATAATTCCCTGTGTAGATATAAGTGTATATAAATAAATGTATTAAGCCTTGAATAAGAAACTTGTGAAATCAATTACCTAAGAACACCACTCCGCCGAACTCGCTACCAACAACCAACAACCAACAACCCACTACAACAACAAGGTACTGTACCAGATTCTTTGAAGAGACTAGAATCAGGACTGGTACAATGCCAGTGTTATCGTTGGTATAAATAATGGTGTTTTCCAGAAACTGAAACAGGATGTACAACTCCGGACTGATCAATGGTCCACACTTCTTCCACCCTTGCCTTGGTGTGGGCCTCAACGGATATGGTATCACTGACAGGTGGAGGGGGGAGGGGAGAAATGTGGGCGGAGTTATATAGGGGGGGTAGCTTACCAATGTTGAGCCATCCAGAAATTTGAATCCCGAACCACTTGTGATCATGGATGTGAACCACTCACTTGAAGGTGGTAGGAGAGGAGGGGTTGGGTTGGGGAGAGGTGGGTAAAGCTTCACCAGTGATCGAGATGGAGAGAATTATTGGATCAAGTAGCTAAATGTTTTCTTCTGTAATCTAAATCCAACTCTGATGCTGCATTCCATGGGATATTCTTTATTATTTGAAATGAATCCAGATTTTACCTAATATAATTAACACGACACCAGTTTTTGATGACTAATATATCAAGCGATGCACCACCTACTCAGTGTTAAGTTACATTTCAAGTAAATCCTTTATTTTTATCTTGTATCATTCATGACATTTAAAAAGAAACGTTTATTGTGTAACTGGTTACCAAAGGATAATAGTTATAGTGTAAGATGTTAATTACCCATTTACTACTCCATCTGTTCTTCCTCATCCCGTCCTCCCTTATTCAATTCACTGTTTCCTCTCCCTCCATCCCACCATTCCTTTACTCTCCATCTTACCACCACCACCATCATTCTGTGTGTTGCTGCATAATCTGTTAATGCACAAACACGACCAGAATAGAAATAATAGTGATATCTGGTATGTAAATACAATCCGTTATATATGACGAATATATTTATTACCTTTATTTATTTATCTGAGGTCAACATATCTAGGTCAGCCATTCAGATGCCCAGTGTTAGTGAACCAATCACAACATTTAGAAGATATTGTGTCACAACTATTGTTATTACTAATTAAAATAGGGAAATATTGAAATCAGACATTTATTGGTTATTGTTTATATGACTTTGTAAAATCTCCACAAGTCATCGTCACTAAGCATTCAAACCCATAATCCAACTGGGTCTGTAGGCACCACACTGTAAATGATGAACACGTTGGTGTCATACAATTATAATAACTCAACATGTTAACTTAATATAACCTGAAATTTTTACTTCGACCTCACGTTTGCATTAAGCATGTGTAATGTTTGTCTTGTTTTCTTATTATTATTATAAGCACCGATATATGTATCGCTTTAGACCCTTAACCACGATTATATACAGTGTATACACTATTATACACTTCTATGAAGATATTAAGGCTTGAAATACTGTAGATTACATATTTCATTTCATTACTCATCAATTGACAGTCTCCAGTCGCTCGGGCATTGAGGCACCATGCCTCCTCACTGTATAATATATATGGTTTTCCCCGAAAAATCTCCCACTGTGTTCTGGTGTGACGTAGCAAATCTGCTGTGGTTCTCTGTCGTTCTGGCTCCCACGTGTTAACGATAGAACCTCATACATTTTCTATAGGGTCCATATCACAGTTTTAAATAGACAAATCTATCACCTGCAAATAATCATGAGCAGTAAACTATTTTTGAACTTTCCTCGCCATATGGATAGGGCATCGATCGTGTATAGGACAGATAAGGGTGAGTAGTTGAAAATAAATTAAAAACATTTAGAATATGTGCTTCATTATATTGCATTTGATCGATCTATTAAACAAAGACACTGTCTGTTGTTCACCCCCGTAGAGAGATACTGATTATAATTATTATCCTTTGGATATTAAGCAACAAATAACGGAGCCGAGACAATTAATTTTCTGTCTTCAGCTTTAACTGTATTCTTTTCACCCCTCATGTTGGTAGTCCCCCTCTTTATCACCTTTTCTCGCCGTAAAATAAACTTAATACCTATATCTTTCAAGTAACTGGCAACCTCACACGACCTCCTCTCCCCTGTCTTCTCTCTCTCTCTCTCTCTCTCTCTCTCTTGCCTTCTGAAATATTTTTTATCTTTTCTTTCTCATATTTTTAACCCTCTCATTCGTTCTTTCAAAGTTTAATGACATAGGCCTTTTTCCCTTATCACCCACAGTCCTTCAAATTTATGTAAGCGAAAGGATATGATAATAGTTATGTAGAACAAAGGTGTTGGCAGATACGCATTCTTGCCTGCATAATCCCACCCACAGCATTTCGCCTTCTTAAATCAGAAGGAATATTGGTTTCATGTATTGCCATTTGCCAGTATGTTGCTAGTCTGAATTATGGCCATTTGTTATCAAAATATATATGTAGATATATATAAACTTACTTTTACTTACATCCAGCATTACTGTGCAGAACATGTGACACAATATGGACCACAAGGACAGTAATGGTAGTCAACGTAATTCTCATGTATCTCTCTATATGCTACTGAAAACAATGTTTTATGCTCAACTACAGAATTATGTTCTCAGAATGATATTGATAACCAAATATAATGAAAACAATATAAACAAATTAACATTTATTGCGCAACAAAGGATGCTACTGTTTCAATGGAGTAACCATCCCACACTATATTTGACTGTGTGCAATCTTTCAACATGTTTTTCATACGGTGTTGGCTACATAGGACAAGCTACTCCCACAGGGTTTCAAATTACATAAACTTACAATATTGATGCATATTACAATACCAGCTATGTCTTAACACGGTCGACTTGGATGTCATATCGTGGAGTTTAAGGAAATATCAGGGATGACGACGGTGACAATTATCGCAAGCCAGTGAAATGAAAAGATGAATTTTCTCTACTTGAAGATAGTACTAATGAATAGTAATAATTCTAGACCCAGCTTATTGACAATAATTTTATACATATGCACGTCAGCGTTATTGCGTTCCAGAACATTTCGGTAGGTTATGAGTTGAATTGATAAATGGGTATTCTCTTGATCCTGGGTAGAGATATCCTTATCGTCTATATTACAAGATAAATATGATTTCGTAAAGATAATCTATCCACATAGAGTAAATCTTGGTGTGACGAAAGGTAATTTTGTTAAGGGAACTAATTTCTAACCACAGTACGCTATACATTTAAGGGAACACTATATCTTCTTGTAAAATTGAAGTTCCATGAATACTCCAGACTATGCCAGAAAGCAGACGACCTTGGTGTTTCTTATGAGGGATCAGTTTCGTGGCAAAGTTTGGAGGATGCATAGAGCTCCAATTTAGCAGACAGCATCCTCTTAACTTCCCACCTCTTGCCCCCACTTCCCGAAACTCAGACATGGATTGATGAGGTAAGAATAAAACCATAATGACTACTACACCATAAATACATAAGATATTTATACATCAAAGAGAAACGACAGTGGTTCAGTTGTCTTTTATATGGATGACAGTAAACATTGTTAATCAGGACAGACCAACAGTTCCATATTGTGTCAACTGTTGAAATGAATGAATCTGAAAGTACCAAATCACATACTTCCTCTCCGTCAACTGAGACGGTGGCGTACTGACATGAGTATTATTTGTCAAATCTGTGAACTATATAGTTTTAACTGTAGCGAAGAAAACACAAAATAAAGTAGATAGAAGATAAACTTGTGTCACGTGACACTATACGCAGCGGTTAGGGTTCCTGCCATGAACACAGAGGTATCAGCCACCTCGGGGCATCAGTCACACCAGGTCACAATGGAAAACATGTTGGAAGATTGCACACCGTTATACATACATATATATATATATATATATATATATATATATATATATATATATATATATATTCTACATAACTAATATCATATCCTTTTGCTTTCATAAATTTGAAGGACTATGGGTGATAAGGGAGAAAGGCCTATGTCATTAAACTTTGAAAGAACGAATGAGAGGGTTAAAATTATGAAAAAGAAAAGATAAAGAATATTTCAGAAGGCAAGGAAGGATGAGAGAGAGAGAGAGAGAGAGAGAGAGAGAGAGAGAAGAGGTTGTGTGAGGTTGCCAGTTACTTGAAAGATATAGGTATTAAGTTTATTTTACGGCGAGTGTACCAGTCCTGTAGGCTTGAACTCTTTCAGGATCTGGTGACTTACTTGTGTTTGATTCTTGGAGTAGTAGTGTTGTTGTGGTTGATTATTAGGTAGCGTAGCAGACGTGGTGTTCAGGGATTAATGACTTCTCTGTTTCTTAATTGAGACTTAATTTATTATACAATTATCTCTATACACACAGGGAATTATATTGATGTGCCTTTGCCTGATATGGTATTGTGTCTCTCTTGGTGGAGACAAGTAGCCCTAGGGAGTCAGTCTAAGTATCCTATCTATAAGTGTATGTCCTCTGTTTATATACATTTCCTTATAGTTGACATAAGTAACCATTGCCTTATTTCCAATTTGAAAAAGGGGAGGTCTAGTGTTTAACTCCTCCTATATGTTTAGCCCCTCCTTTTGTGTAGCTCCACCTCCATTTCCTCTCTCTCTCTCTGTCCCCTTCTCTTTCCCTACTTTCTCTTTTATGAGGGAAGTACATATCCTGTATGTCCTGGACTTGGAGAGATTAATGGTGTAAGGTTGGTGTGAATGGTCTAAGGTGGATGCAAGTAGTTTAATTGTGTTTTGAGTGTATGTGTGTGTGTGTGTGTTCGACTCGCAGCTGAGAAATCAGTGACCCATTTTCCTACTTCCTGTCCTTCTTCCTGTTTGTGATTGTACACAGCTTGAACTACCTGCCTCCTTAATGGCTTTGAAGGAAGGTGTACACGAGAAAAGGTGATAAAGAGGGGGACTACCAGCATGAGGGGTGAAAAGAATACAGTTAAAGCTGAAGACAGAAAATTAATTGTCTCGGCTCCGTTATTTGTTGCTTAATATCCAAAGGATAATAATTATAATCAGTATCTCTCTACGGGGGTGAACAACAGACAGTGTCTTTGTTTAATAGATCGATCAAATGCAATATAATGAAGCACAATCATATTCTAAATGTTTTTAATTTATTTTAAACTACTCACCCTTATCTGTCCTATACACGACCGATGCCCTATCCATATGGCGAGGAAAGTTCAAAAATAGTTTACTGCTCATGATTATTTGCAGGTGATAGATTTGTCTATTTAAGACTGCGATATGAATCCTATAGAAAATGTATGAGGTTCAATCGTTAACACGTGGGAGCCAGAACGACAGAGAACCACAGCAGATTTGCTACGTCACACCAGAACACAGTGGGAGATTTTTCGGGGAAAACCATATATATTATACAGTGAGGAGGCATGGTGCCTCAATGCCCGAGCGACTGGAGACTGTCAATTGATGAGTAATGAAATGAAATATGTAATCTACAGTATTTCAAGCCTTAATATCTTCATAGAAGTGTATAATAGTGTATACACTGTATATCATCGTGGTTAAGGGTCTAAAGCAATACATATATAGGTGCTTATAATAATAATAAGACAACAAAACAAACATTACACATGCTTAATGCAAACGTGAGGTTGAAGTATATACTTCAGGTTATAATAAGTTAATAGTTATTATAATTGTGGTTATTATAATTACAGTGTGGTGCCTACAGACCCAGTTGGATTATGGGTTTGAATGCTTCGTGACGATGACTTGTGGAGATTTCACAAATTGACAAAGTCATATAAACAATAACAAATAAATGTCTGATTTCAATGTTTCCCTATTTTAATTAGTAATAACAATAGTTGTGACACAATATCTTCTAAATGTTGTGATTGGTTCACTAACACTGGGCATCTGAATGGCTGGCCTAGATGTTGACCTCAGATAAATAAATAAAGTGTAAAGGAATGGTATTTCTTATTATTTTTTTGTACATACGTAGTTGTTATCCCTGCCAGTTTACTCCCCTAATATGGTCAGTTAAGACCTAATATGGATTGGAGCAGAGAAAGTCCAGTATTCACGTTTCTGTACTGAGTTTCCGATCTTTTTATTTAGGGTTCACTATGTAACTAAAGTCTCGAGACTAGTCTGAGGCTATATAAGGAGGGAAAATGGGCCAGGAGACTCACTCTACTTCAGGCGTCAGCTTTTAACAGACGGGAACTCAGGTACGTGTCCATTAAGGTTAACTATTCTTTTTTTTCATTTTTAGACTTTGTCTTTAGCACCATATTAGTAAGTTTACTGGCAGGGAAGTGATTTAAGTTACTCTACTGTGCTAGAGTTGGAAATTTGTATGCACGGGTTTTTTGTTGTTGGTGTTTCAATTATTGTTCTTGTGTAAATTGATTTATTAAGTGTAAACAGGGGGTTACTAGAGCCAACCAATTAGTTATTATTGTTTAAATTTTAAGGATCCTACACCTGCCAAGGGCCGGGCTGGTGAGGCATCCCCTTTTGACAGTTGGAGCATCTTCTATGGTCGTCCCTGTGACCCGGAGCTGTGGGATTCGGGCACTGTTCTTCCCAAGTTCCCAGACGTGTACCCATAGGACTCTGAAGACAGTTATACATAACGACTCAGGAAAGTCCTAATTCAACTTATAATTAATTACATATATATAATTTAGGGACCATAATCCAAGTGCTTTAGTCTATTGTGAGTAATTTAACTATTATTTTGTGACCCTAAGCCAGAAAGTGCTGTAGGGTCTATTGGGTTTGTTGCCAATTGTTGGAAATAAATGTATAGTTTTATGTTGGAGTTTCTTCTCGGGTTTCCTTGTGTGAGGGTGTGAGAATTCTATCACCGTTCCTTTACAAGTGGCGACCTCGCCAGGATTCTTACATTTCTCACACTTGGAGACCGGTAAGAGCTTAGACTTGACTATACATTTACTTGTTTATAGGTCCGGTAAACAGATCGGGCTTGCCACTGTCCTTGGGGCCTGGAAGTGGCAAACATTCCTCTAGATTTTATATTTTAAGGTGTCTGACCATGACAACTTTTTAGTCTAGTAGGAAACTGAGTCATTTTTGAAGTAGACATATTTTAATATTTTTAATGGATTCCTCAATTGAAATTTTAAAGGCTCAGGCCGAATATATAGGACTTACTGGAGCTGATATAGCCAAATATGTTATCAATGCCCAAAACCAAGCTAGGGAAGAGAGAAATAAGGAGAGAGATCATGAACGAGAAATAAGAGCAGCCAATGAGGCAAAAGAAGCAGCAAAGGAGGCAAAAGAAGCAAGAGAAGCAGAAAGGAAACATGAATTAGAATTAGCCAAGATAAATGCCAGTGCTAATAAACTCCAAAATAGTAATGTTTATGCAAGTAGACCAAGCTTGCCAGTGTATCTAGAAGGTGAAGATATTGGGTCATACCTTGTTCGATTTGAAAGAATTGCAAAGCTGTTAAACATTGAAGAGGAAACCTATGCCGCCAGGTTAGGGAGTGTTTTGACAGGTAAATGTGTTGAAATTTATGCCAGTCTGTCTGATGATGTAACAAAGGATTATGAACTTTTAAAGAAAGCACTGCTTGTGGGGTTTCATAAAACACCAGATGTGTACAGACAGGATTTCAGATCAGCTAGAATTAAGGATGAAACATATGAACTTTTTGCTATCAAGTTAGGACGTTTATTTGATCACTGGTTAGAAGCCTGTGATGTAGAGGTAGATTTCCAATCATTAAGGTCACACATGATTTTAGATCAATTACTCTCCTCTGTATCACCAGAGTTGAGGACTTATTTAAAAGAGAATGGGGTAAGAGATTTAAAGCAGGCAGTCAAGCTAGCCGATTGTTGGAGTTCTGCTCATGGTACATATTCACGTGCATCTTTTTCTAAGAGTAAGTCCAGAAAGGGTGATAAAGTACAATATACCCCAGATCAAAGTGCCCAAATTACGGTAAAGTCTCCTCTAACTCCCCGTAAGATTAATTTTAATAACGTTACTTGTCATGGATGTGGAGATAAAGGTCACATCCGTCCTAACTGCCCAAAGAATCCTTTGAAATTCAAAAGTAATGTGTCCCAACCCCAACCATTTCAGATAGGATTTTGCCTTGAAAATCAAAATAATTATTCACAATTTATGACTGCTGGTACAGTTAATGGAGCAAAGGTGTCCACTATACTCCGAGACACCGGGTGTTCAGGTATCATCGTCTCTGAGGAAGTCCTTCCTGATGTGGAGGTGGCAAAGTGCAAGAAGGTAAGGGTGGCTGACTACTTAGGTCGAGTCGATATGTTCCCTACAGTAAAGTGTTACTTGCGTTGCCCCTATTTTGAAGGATGGACTGAGGTGATCAGGGCTCCTATAAAATTTTGCAGTGTGTTGGTAGGTAACGCCCCAGGAGTAAATGGAACGGAGGTTGATCAGTCGGAAGTGGTATCTAATTTTTTCGAACCTACTCCTCTGAACTGTACTGTTCCAAGTGAACCAAGTTTTAATGGAGGGATAGTGAGCGTACAAACAGTTCAGACTAGGTCTTCGAGAACTAGAAAACTTCATCCTCTTGTAATTCCCTCTATTGAACCGTTAAAGATTAAACCTTGCCAGTTTGCAGACCTTCAACAGAGTTGTTCAACCTTAGCCCCTGTTAGGGAGAAAAACATCACAGGTATAGTAGAAGAAACCAAGGCTGGAAACAAATTTACTTATGTACTGATTGATAATTTGTTGTATCGGAAGTGTATACAGTCCAAGAATTCCGGTAATATTGGAAAGCTTGCCTTAATTGTTCCTCTAGATTGTAGGAAGGTCGTTCTTTCTACGGCTCACGAATGTATTCTCGCAGGTCATTTCTCACATAGAAAGACAGAGTCCCGTATTAAGGAACAATTTCACTGGCCAGGTATTTCCTCAGACATTAGAGATTATTGCCGTTCTTGTGACAAGTGCCAGAGGTTGTCCCATAAAGGCAGAGTAAAGCCAGTACCACTCAAGCCTATGCCCATTTTAACAGAACCTTTTTCCAGGGTAGCTATAGACATAGTGGGACCTTTGAATCCACCGTCTTCTGAAGGATATAGGTACATCCTAACATTGATAGATTTTGCCACTGGATTCCCAGAAGCTACTCCCCTAAAGAATATCTCTTCTATTGATGTATCAGAAGCATTAATATCCATCTTTTCTAGGGTAGGAATTCCCCAAGAAATACTGTCTGATAATGGAACACAATTTAAATCTGATTTGATGAAAGAACTGCACAGGTTGTTAGGTGTAAAACCCTTGTTTACAACTCCTTTTCACCCGAGTGGAAACGGGCGAATAGAGAGGTTTCACTCAACTTTAAAGGCTTCACTTAGGAAGGTTTGTGAGGACAAACCCAAGGAATGGCATAGGTATCTCTCACCTCTAATGTTCGCTATGAGAGAAATGCCAAGTGACAGAACGGGGTTCTCGGCTTTTGAATTACTATATGGAAGGCAAGTTAGAGGACCGTTGACTGTTTTAAGAGATCTGTGGGAGGACAAAAATGTACAGTGTGATGAAAGGTCAATGTATCAATACGTCATCGAGTTAAGGGAGAAGCTCGAAAATTGTGCTAAAATTGCGGCTCAAAATGCCGATATCAGTGCTCAAAAATTTAAGTCCTACTTTGATTTAAAAGCCCAAGAGAGGAAGTTTAAGCCCGGTGACGAAGTGCTTATCTTGTTACCTGACGATAGTCGCAAGCTACTTATGGCTTGGAAAGGACCATACAAAGTGTTAGATTGTAAGAATAAGGTCAACTATCTTATAGATGAACAGGGCAAACCAAAGTTGTATCATGCCAATCTTTTGAAGCAATACTACCGTAGAGCTCAGGTTTCATGGGCTTATGTAATGGATGAGACGACTGAGTTATATTTTGAGAACCAGCCTTTAGTCACTCAAATAGGTATGGATGAAGATGCAAACTCTGACTCCGAATTAGAATTTCCTTTGCTTACGCCTAATTTTTCTGAAGTTTCGGAATCAGAAATAGGCATCAATTTATCATCTGAGCAGAAAGAGGATATCAAATTGATCATTAATGAATATAAAGATGTATTTTCAGACAAACCTGGTTGTACTACTTCAATATTCCACGATATTTCCCTCTGTACAACCGAGAGACTAAAGCCTAAATTATATTCACTACCTGTACATCTGCAGCCACATTTTGAGGAGGAAGTTGAAAACCTCCTCAGGCTAGGAATTATCCAACCTTCTCAGTCGTCACATTCATCGCCGGTAGTTATGGTTAAGAAATCTGACGGAAAATATAGGATGGCTATTGATTATAGAATACTCAATGCTGTTACAGAGTTTCACGCCGAACCTATGTGTAAACTGGAAGATGACCTTCATAAGTTTTCGGGATCCAATTTCTTTACAGAGTTAGATTTGACTAAAGCATACTATCAAATTCCTCTTACAGATAGAGCTAAACCATTAACAGCTTTCCCCACTTTTAAGGGATTAATGGAGTTTAACCGAATGCCCTTTGGACTAGTCACCGCTTGTGCTACTTATATAAGACTGATGCGCCTTGTTTTGGCGGGCTTAGAGAATGTCTCTTTCTATTTTGATAACGTTCTGGTTTTTGCTGATACATGGGAAAAACATGGTAAGGCTCTACAGGCTGTATTACAACGTCTTCGCAAACATGGATTAACCGTGAAGCCTGAAAAATGTAAGTTTGGGTTAAACTCTATACAGTATTTAGGCTTCATCATAGACGGACAGTCTCTAAGACCCGTTGATGACAAGGTTCAGTCCATTCTCGATACTTCTCCTCCAGTTACGAAGAAAACTCTGAGGTCATTTCTCGGTTTAGTTTCATTTTATCGAAACTTCATTGAACATGCATCCTCCCTAACTTCCCCGCTATCAGACATGTTAAGGAAAGGGATAAAGGAACCTTTAAAATGGTCAACAGAATCAGTAGAATGTTTTGCTAAACTTAAGGCCGTTTTAGCCAAGGGTCCGATTTTAAAACTCCCAGATCTTTCTAAGCCTTTTATTCTTAGGACTGATTCCTCTGCTTATGGATTAGGAGCTATTTTAATGCAATACCGAGATAATAATCCATTCCCAGTGGCCTACGCCAGCCGTAAACTTTTAGACAGAGAACGGAGATATTCTACTATTGAAAGAGAATGTTTGGCCATATTGTTCGGAGTTAATAAATTTAAGTACTATTTATTGGGAACAGAATTCTATCTCGAAGTAGACCATAAACCTCTGGTCTATTTGAGAAATTTTAAAGGGAATAATAGCAGACTACTAAGATGGGCTCTGAGCTTACAGTCCTTTAGATTCAGACTCGCACATGTGGCTGGGAAAGAAAATGTCGGGGCAGATTTTTTGAGTCGGGCCATTGGCTGAAATCAATTTTCATAAACTTGTTATGTAATTATTATTAAGGGTTTTTGTGGTTAAACTATACTATGTTAACTTAGGGTATCTATCATTCTGAATAGATACTTTAGGGGGGAGCCATGTAAAGGAATGGTATTTCTTATTATTTTTTTGTACATACGTAGTTGTTATCCCTGCCAGTTTACTCCCCTAATATGGTCAGTTAAGACCTAATATGGATTGGAGCAGAGAAAGTCCAGTATTCACGTTTCTGTACTGAGTTTCCGATCTTTTTATTTAGGGTTCACTATGTAACTAAAGTCTCGAGACTAGTCTGAGGCTATATAAGGAGGGAAAATGGGCCAGGAGACTCACTCTACTTCAGGCGTCAGCTTTTAACAGACGGGAACTCAGGTACGTGTCCATTAAGGTTAACTATTCTTTTTTTTCATTTTTAGACTTTGTCTTTAGCACCATATTAGTAAGTTTACTGGCAGGGAAGTGATTTAAGTTACTCTACTGTGCTAGAGTTGGAAATTTGTATGCACGGGTTTTTTGTTGTTGGTGTTTCAATTATTGTTCTTGTGTAAATTGATTTATTAAGTGTAAACAGGGGGTTACTAGAGCCAACCAATTAGTTATTATTGTTTAAATTTTAAGGATCCTACACCTGCCAAGGGCCGGGCTGGTGAGGCATCCCCTTTTGACAGTTGGAGCATCTTCTATGGTCGTCCCTGTGACCCGGAGCTGTGGGATTCGGGCACTGTTCTTCCCAAGTTCCCAGACGTGTACCCATAGGACTCTGAAGACAGTTATACATAACGACTCAGGAAAGTCCTAATTCAACTTATAATTAATTACATATATATAATTTAGGGACCATAATCCAAGTGCTTTAGTCTATTGTGAGTAATTTAACTATTATTTTGTGACCCTAAGCCAGAAAGTGCTGTAGGGTCTATTGGGTTTGTTGCCAATTGTTGGAAATAAATGTATAGTTTTATGTTGGAGTTTCTTCTCGGGTTTCCTTGTGTGAGGGTGTGAGAATTCTATCACCGTTCCTTTACATAAAGGTAATAAATATATTCGTCATATATAACGGATTGTATTTGCATACCAGATATCACTATTATTTCTATTCTGGTCGTGTTTGCGCATTAACAGATTATGCAGCAACACACAGAATGATGGTGGTGGTGGTAAGATGGAGAGTAAAGGAATGGTGGGATGGAGGGAGAGGAAACAGTGAATTGAATAAGGGAGGACGGGATGAGGAAGAACAGATGGAGTAGTAATTGGGTAATTAACATCTTACACTATAACTATTATCCTTTGGTAACCAGTTACACAATAGACGTTTTTTTTTAAATGTCATGAATGATACAGGATACAAATAAAGGATTTACTTGAAATGTAACTTAACACTGAGTAGGTGGTGCATCGCTTGATATATTAGTCATCAAAAACTGGTGTCGTGTTAATTATATTAGGTAAAATCTGGATTCATTTCAAATAATAAAGAATATCTCATGGAATGCAGCATCAGAGTTGGATTTAGATTACAGAAGAAAACATTTAGCTACTTGATCCAATAATTCTCTCCATCTCGATCACTGGTGAAGCTTTACCCCCCTCTCCCCAACCCAACCCCTCCTCTCCTACCACCTTCAAGTGAGTGGTTCACATCCATGATCACAAGTGGTTCGGGATTCAAATTTCTGGATGGCTCAACATTGGTAACGCTACCCCCCCTATATAACTCCGCCCACATTTCTCCCCTCCCCCCTCCACCTGTCAGTGATACCATTTCCGTTGAGGCCCACACCAAGGCAAGGGTGGAAGAAGTGTGGACCATTGATCAGTCCGGAGCTGTACCTTCTGAACATATTCCAGGTTGGATACAAGAAGTTCATATGCATTGTAATATAATAGGATAGACACACACACACTCGCAACACACGAGCACTAACACTGACACCAATAAACCTTACACAAACCACCCAACCTTGTTTGCCATTGACCCTCAAAGTGAAGATGGCCAACATCTTCACTACATGTAACCTCGTGTTATAAATGGTGACCCCGGAGTGACCAATGGCAAACAACCGGTTAGATCTAGTCATCAGATCCCAGCCGACCAAGAGGACATCCCGAAAACAGCCATCATAACTCAGTTTGGCTTGTTTAAGTACATGAGGATGCACCCCAAACTTTTCAACAGCATCAGCAACAACAGTAATCAGCACACATCTACCCTGCTGCCAAGTAATCAGCACACATCTTCACTACCCACAATACATTTTCACTACCCACCACACTCTGGTGAGGAAGATGTGTTGGTGCAAACTACCTAGCGCACATCTTAACTAACAACATTTTTTGGCCACACAGTGTCTTCAGCAGGCATCACACCACTTCAGTCAAAGTGTGAAACAATCCAGCAGTTGCCAAAGCCAAGTACCCCGCACAAGCTGAAAGAGATCCCACGGATGATGAAATTCTGCAACCGTGTTATCCCAAACTGCTCACAAACCCGCGCAAGCCTTGGGTGCCGATTTCTTGACAAACTTCGACCCTGTTGTCGACATTAGAAATCGTAAGCCCAGGAGTCATCGACTTCCATTGGCACAGCGACCGGATGCGCACGCAAACGCCCGCACACTCGCACACACAAAAGTGCACACGAGCCCGGGGACAAACAGCACGCGCACACACACCTGAGGACAAACAGCACGCACGCACACACACCTGCGGACACACAAGCACGCTTGAGCACACATGCCTGCAGACACACATGCTCGCACACACACCTGCGGACACACACGCACGCTCGCGCACACACATGCGGACATGCACATGCGCACGCACAAGCCATTTTGGGCACCGATTTTTTGACAAACTTCGACCTTGCTGTCGACATTAAAAATCGTAAGCTCATGGATTGGATAAGTTCCACTGGCACTGCAGCAACACAAGCAAGTGAACACTCGCCAATTTCCTGCTACCCTCCACTCTACGACCTCGACCACTACAACAAGGACAACAACTATGCCTACAACTCCACGCTACTGATACGTTCTACAACTTCTCCACAACGCGAGCGAACGCCGTGAGAAGACTGTATCGTTCCTCCTTCCTCGTCACTAAGGAGGGGAGTATTGTAGCGGCAACCTACATGACATTGCATACCACTGAACATATTCCAGGTTGGATACAAGAAGTTCATATGCATTGTAATATAATAGGATAGACACACACACACTCGCAACACACGAACACTAACACACATTAACAACACTAACACTGACACCAATAAACCTTACACAAACCACCCAACCTTGTTTGCCATTGACCCTCAAAGTGAAGATGGCCAACATCTTCACTACATGTAACCTCGTGTTATACGTGTCACTCTCTTCAGTTAGCTGTGTCCCATGCTTCATCAGAGACCCTCCCAAGAAACCTGGAATTTCTTATTTCTGAAACTTGTATGTGGTTTTCACTTTCTTCAGTTCGCCAGCTTTCTTACAAAACCTTGTATCAGACAATAAATGAAGGAAAAACTCCATTAAAGATTCCTAGTAACTGTAACACTAGGTGGCTTTCAACAGAACCAGCTGTAGACAGGATTTTGAATCAGTGGCTTGAGTTGAAGACTCATTTTGAAATTGTTAGGTTAGCAGAGAAATGTTACACAGCAGAACTTTTGTATGAAATGTACAATAAAGCTAATCATGGTTTGGTTTGGTTGGTTTGTTGGATTTATGGCTATCAACCAGCGACATATAGTCAAAGGTCATTAAGCCAGTATAATCCATTTTATTCTATCAATTTATATAAGGTCATAAAGTTTTGTCTCCCTCAGAAAACTTAGCAGTTTGTTTATAATATTCTTATTATCAGATAAAATATTTTCGATGGTAGGAGCTAGATGTTTAAGTTGAAAATATTGTTTTATGTTACTTCTTTCATTTCCATATTTATTACAGAAAAGTAATAAATGACTGATTGACATTACTGTGTCACATTGTGTGCACATAGGGGGAAATTCTTTATTTATATAAGGCTCTAAGTGAGTAAGCCTGGTGGCGTTGACCCTTAAACGAGCCAACACCACCTCGTCCCTGCGACTACCTAAGGAAGACGTAGCCCAGGGTTCAATAAGAAGCTTTACTTAATTCCTGATGTTTAATCTGGTCCACTGCCTTTGCCACAGGAGATGAATTTTAGATTTTATGAGAGAGACAAAACACTTGAGATCCGTACGGACTATGCTAAGGTCCAGATCAACAGTCGACCCTGCTAATTTATCAGCTTGTTCATTACCATAGATACCATAATGTGATGGTACCCATATTAACTTGATCAATTTATTGGCACTAAATAGCTTACTAATGATATTACCCTGTATTTCATTGTTAGTTGTATTCAAAGATTTAATAGCTTTAAGTGAACTTAATGAATCAGTAAATATAACTATCCTATCGTGGGTCGTCGATAGGGCAAAATCCAAAGCTTTATCAATAGCATATAATTCAGCAAGAAAAATAGATGTATGATTCGGCAGTCTGAATCTTAACTGACATTCACGTGACCATACACCCGCACCCACACATTCATCCGTCTTGGACCCGTCGGTATACAGTTGGAAATAAGAAAGATGTTTGACAATTATCTCACGAAACCTCTGGTGTACCTCCACCTCCGGCACCTGGGATTTAACCCCTGGTAACCAGGACTCCACACAAATAAAAGGGGGTATTACCCAGGGTGCAATATTTACTATAACCATGGAATCGATTGTTGATAAGTCTATACCGACACACTCTACGAGGTCGTGGAGTCTTGCTCTGAGGGACCTAACGCCAGTGCCCTCCGGGGCCGTGCGTCCCCTTGGCGGATAACTTGGCCCTTCCAGGGGCCTATCGCCATGGCCCCCCGGCTGCAGGCGCAAAAAGGCACCACCGGGAGGATGACTCGGCTCCCCGGGAATACAAACAGCGGGCCTGGTGTCCCTTGGCCTAACGCCAGTGCCCCCTGGGGCACAGGGGTTCCCGGACGGATGACTCGGTCCCTCTGCCAGGGGCCTAACGCCATGGCCCCCCGGTTGCGGTTGCCGCAGCAAGGCATTACCGGGAGGATGACTCGGCACCCTGGCTTTCTTAGCGAAGTATATTAACATTAGTTGGTCTCGTCTTAGACGGAGGGGAGGCACTTGTGACTCCACCTCTAGACCCTCGATTCGAATGCAACGTAGGGCTCCAAGACACACACGCAAACAAGCATTCTGCACAACATCAACACCTTTCAACACAGACTCAGATGCCGAACCATACACTATGGACCCATAATCTACTCTAGATCTGATCAGGGATTTATATAGCATTAACAAAGACTTCCTATCTGCTCCCCATTTTGTACCAGAAATGCATTTAAGTAAATTGAGTGCTTTTAAACATTTAGTTTTTAACTGACTGACATGGCAAGTCCATGTCAGTCGACTGTCAAAAATCAGTCCAAGAAATCTAGTTGAATTTTGAATAGGTAGGGGGTTTCCACCCATGGTCAACCGAACGTCTGTTTTTTTCCTATGAGTGAAAATAACCCCTACACTTTTTCTAATTGAAAACTTAAAACCCCACTGGAGGCCCCAATTATGGATCAAATCCAGTGCCGATTGAATTCGAGTTGCCGAAAACTGTGCACTATGGCTGGAGTGCCATATTGCACAGTCATCAGCATACAGTGAGTATTTAAGATTTCGAGGAGAAGCTGGTAGAATGTCATTAATCATACATAAAAATAAGGTCGGAGACAGAACACTTCCCTGGGGGACCCCGTTTGCTTGGACAAAAGTGTCCGAGAAAGTGACTGTATCCGAAAAAAGCTTGACAGAGAAAGTTCTGTCAGACATGAAATTCTTAACAAAAAAGGACAGATTAGCGTGTAATCCCATCGCATGTAGTTTCCTGAGGAGGCCATGTCGCCAGGTCATGTCGTAGGCTTTTTCTATGTCTAAAAATACTGCAACTAAAAACTGTTTTTTGGCAAATGCCTCTTGAATGTGAGATTCCAAGCTTACTAATTGATCGAGTGTCTGGCGACCTTTGCGGAAGCCACACTGCTCGTCAACCAGCAAGTTCCTGGAATTTAAAAAATGCAATAGCCTATGATTAACAATTCGTTCCATGACCTTGCATAAACAACTTGTGAGAGCAATAGGGCGATATGATGAAGTCGATCTGGGGTCCCCCCCTCCTTTCGGTATGGGAATGATATGTGCAAAGTGCCATGAATTTGGAAAGGCATGACCCCCCCAAATTTCATTAAACACCTGCAGCATCTTGATCATGGAATCATGATCAAGATGCTTTATCATCTCATACCGAATCTCATCGGGTCCCGGGGATGTCCCACTACAGGCTCCTAGGGCTTGAACAAGCTCTTGCATTGTAAGATCACAGTTGTAATCCAATTCATCTCCTGTGGCAAAGTTAATAGGCTGCAGCTCTGATGCTTCCTTGAGGGGCAAGAAAGCTGGATGGTAATTGTCAGAGCTGCTAGCAAAAGAGAACTGCCTGGCGAGGGCGTTAGCAATGTCTCTAGGCTCGTCATAATTGACGTTATTATGATTGATGTTAGTTATTTTAATTGAAATTTTCTTTTTATTTAACTTTTTAACAGTGGACCAGACTTTTGAGATAGATGTTTCAGAGTTAATAGTAGAGACAAAGCTTTGCCAGGAGTTTCGTTTGGCTTGTTTGATGGTTCTACGAGCCCTAGCTCTCGCAAGTAGGCCCTATTTCTCTCACACAACGCTATGCGGCAATCTGGCGTCCACCAAGGAACTCTATGCTTTGCGCTATCTACCGAAGTCTCAGGAATTGTTGCCGTTGCGGCTATGAGAATACTATCTTTAATGTTATTTACTTTATCATCAATGGTTTCCCCAACAATTTCAATATTGAGACTCTTTGTGAAGGACACCCAGTCTGCTTTTTTTACGTTAAATTTAGGTGCTGAAGGCTCTTTAACAGTGTTGCTGTTATATTTAATCAAAATAGGAAAATGGTCACTTCCCAATGAGTCATCAATAGGTAGCCACTGGCAAGAAGTGGCAATTGATGGGGAGACCAGAGATAGGTCAAGGACGCTAAAATTACCGGTATTATCATCAACTCTCGTCGGACTACCGTCGTTCAAAAGAATCAAACCGGAATTACTGATATGCCTGGCCATCTGTTCCTCCTTCCTGTCATCCCGCAGGGAACCCCATAACGTATGATGTGCATTAAAATCACCTACAATTAATCTCCAACAGGGCAGACTGTCCTGCAGATCAAAAACATCATCATAAGTTACTGTATCAGGAGGACAGTAGACAGAACAGACAGTCAGGTAGGTACCACCGAATTTCACTCTGCAGGCGACAGACTCCAGAGGGAAATTAGATGGCACCTCAGTGAAAGGGAGGGAACGGCGGATGTAGAGAGCTACCCCCCCTCCCCCCCTCCCGTTTCGATCCCTCCTAATTAACTCGTAGTTCCGAAGCTGGATAACCTCGTCTTCAACCCGGTTATCCAGATGAGTTTCCTGAAGGGCAAAAATATCGGCAGCGTAAGTGCAGGCCAAAAGTTTAAGTTCATTTAATCTACTTCTAAGACTTCGACAGTTCCATTGTACCATGGTCAGCGCGAAGATTATCGTGGTTTACAGGGTTTTGGGGGGCCGTGTTCGTCCTGGCGAATCTTTTTGTGCTGGGAAGGAGTACCCTCCTCTTCCTCAGCACTTCCCGGGGACCTCCCACGGGATGATTTGGAGATGATATTCTCCATCGCCTGTGCCTCTCCACGAGTCACAGATCCAGACCTCGAGCAGCTCGACGCACGACGAGCTGTCTGAGTCCCGGATACATGCTTCGTGGGAGTCACCTGAGCGAGAACATGAGATTGAGCTTGTTTATTCTTAGCGGTTTCATTTGCCTTGTGGGGTTTCTGTTTCTGTTGTTTGGTTGATTCAACAAATTGTGCAACTAATTCTTTCAATTCAACTACTGTAGTTTCCAAACTATTTACTTTATCTGTTAATGCTTGATTTTCTTTTTCTTTAGCCTTAAGAAGTTCCAAGAGGTCATTTACAGCAGGAGCATTAGATGAGCCAGCTACAGCTCCGGCGTAGGATACGGTGGGAACCTGGGTAACCCCCTCCACCTTCCTCTTTGCCTCACCATAACTGACATCATGAGCCTTCATGTATGCCATTGTTTCGGTCTCCACAATCAGACTCCTGCAGATACCTGCACCTGCCTGGTGGGGGCCGCCACAATTGGCACACCTGAACACTGTCTCTGAACATAAATTCGTCTCGTGACTTCCGGCACATTTACCACAAATGAATTCTCCTGAATTTTTAGTGAAACACCTCAATGCTGTATGTCCGAATTTTTGGCACCTGAAATGGGTTTCTGAATATAAGGTCTAACGTGAACAATTTCGTATCCAATCTTAACAGTGTCAGGTATCTGAGCAGCAGCAAAAGTCATGAAACATAGGCCAAATTTCTCTCTCTTGTTCTCTCTCATCCTGGTCATTCTTTGTACTTCCACAACGCCCTGGTCCTTCATCCCGTCAAGTATGTCTGCATCATCCAGGTCAGCCAAATCCCTATGGAATATGACGCCCTTACAAGTATTTGGCCCAACTGGAATGGTGGTGTTCACCTTGAAAGAATGAATCTGCGTCAGTTTAAGTAAATCCTTAACCTGGGAAGAGTTGAGCACTTTAACCAGGAGACTACCATCTCGCAATTTCTTAGCAAATTCCAGACTGCCACCCACCTGACCATCAAGGACCTTTTTGATGATAAATGGGTTAACAGTCTTCAGAGATTGAGAAGCATCAACACAACGTACATTCACATAACGAGCATTCAGGGAAGGAATATCTATCTTGTCGCCTTTGTCTGTCAGCCGTAGGGGTTCCAGTATTGTCTGCCATAGTCTTAGGATGGTTATTGGTCGTCAGCCTCCCTCCTTGAGGAGGAGGAAGGCTAGTCGAGGGATCAGCCATTCGGGACATCGGACTAGGTCCGAGCCCTCTCCACTCACCCTCTCCTAACTCCCTTAACTATTGTATCAACCCCCTAAAATAAGGACAATAATTTAGGGAAAAATAAAAGTAACCTTACTCAACCCTCCCTAGTGGTAGCCTGGCGGCGTACTCCAGTACCAGCTAGGGGATCGGAGCTAGTGCAGAAGGAACTTTCCCACCACCGAACCTGCCTAATGCGAGGGGTGGTGTAGTCAGAACCCACCTCCCAAGCGAATACCGTTGCTCAGAAATATGAGACAACCGTAGGCCCAAGAGGTCGCGGAAAATATGGAAGAAAAAGAGTAGTTCGAGAAAGAGATGCCCAAATGACACACCAGACTACTGGGCCCCAGTGAGTCGGACTCGGCGGCGGCGGCGGCGGCCGGGCCCGGGCGCCGCCCCACTACCACAGGGATTACCCCTGAGGCAGCGAGTGCTGCGGGTCTGGTGTAGGGAACAACTATCTACTAGCTAGCATGCACTACATGATGTCCTCAAGCAAAGACAAAACACAGAAGGTGCACAACAGCAGTGCAGCAAAACGCTGCAAATTACTTTACTATTTACTTTACAAAAGCAAAGAGACAACAGAGTATTGCTGGCAAGAGGCCTCGGAACCCAAGGTAGCTCGAACGGACAATACGTGTAAACTGTTGGCGCTATGCAGAGAATGAGGACGAGGTCTGAACTGCACAGAGTCTGGACTCATAATGCTAATCATGCATACTTGCTTTTCTTAAATCCAGTTTTAGATGACATACAAAGAGTGAACAAGTTATTTGAGTCAAGTGCTGCTGATCAAACAAAATTGATCTTGCCAACCTCGAGAGTAGATCCTCTTGTATATAACATAGAAGAATACCTTGATCCAACCCCATATTTAGGGTATAGATTTGAAAGAAAGATAAAAGAATTAAAAGATGCTGGTAAGATCACAAATGAAAGGGAGAAGACACTTAGGTCAAGATGTCAAAGATTTCTGATGGAGGTTCTAAAACAGTTGAAACAAAGATTGCCTGAAAACATCAATATATTGAAGAATTCATCCCTACTTTCAGTTGAAAATGCTCTTAAACCTGTAAAAGATTCAGTGAGTAGTTTGATGGAGTATATGGGAGAACAAGAAAAAGTAATTGAAGCAGCAGAATTTCAGTTTAAAAAAATTAACCTAATAGACTGGACCAATAAGACTAACACGGTGCAGTTTTGGGATGAGGTTTTCAAATATAGTGATGCTTCTGGTTCAAACTCTTTTCAAGAGGTGGCAGAATTTGCTATGAAAATTTTGATATTGCCACATTCCAATGCAGAAGTGGAGAGGATTTTTAGTCAGATGAATGTCACAAAATCAAAATTGAGGAACAAAACTAGTAAATTCACTCCTGCACATGTTGCAGAGACTATGTTTTACCAGCAGAGACACTGCAAAAAATAGGTAGAATGGAATCCTACAGCACAGACTGCACAGTAACTTCTAAGGCTGAAACTATTTGTATACCAGTAGCTTCCTCTTCCCATGACCTCGAGGATGATGATGATGATGACGATAGTTTAAATATTGCAGACAGTGACAGTGAATAGATATGTTAGTTTAAAAAAGTTCAATTATCTGTACTTTCATATGGCAAACTTTTTCCAATGTGATAGCCTATTTCTGTTCATCATTAATTTTTTTTTTTAATAAAGCTTTAGTAATTTGCAAAGCTTCTTTTTCCCGTCATTTCATTATATTTTATATATTTTATATGAAAATGTACAGTATATGAAGCAAAATTCATAGCTATTAAAAGCCTGAGAATTTAGCTACTTTTCTAGAGCTACGGATCAAAATCTAGCGCAAACTAGCGCTTACCAAGGCCAATTCTGGCGCACAACATGCTCTAAAAAGTGGCAAAAGTGAGTTTATCCGATCGTTCAGCATATCTTTAACACTGTCATCGCTTTCCTGTCAGCCAAGGGGGTAACGAAATTTCGGTTCACGACTGTACTAGTCTGTACAAAATCATGAGTAGCGAAACCACTCCTATCATGGTCGAAACCACCAGAGAACAAACTAGTTGAGGTGCGAATACCTACAGGTGGTGAACTGGCAGGTTTCGAATCCTGTCGAACATTTGGGTTGTGTGTACGATACACTAAAGATAAATATCATGGTGTTCGTACTTATACATGTCTATATAGTAAATGTGGGATACTATATATTTGGGATTGAAACTTAACAGTATATTATAAATTATTAATGATTTATAATGGATATACTAAGCACAGGTCAACTAAAGATTATAGGTTCCAATATTACTGAGCTTACTGCTCGGGACTTCATTCACTGAGCCAACCACAACTGACTATCTCACTGGTTCAGACCTCTCTCCATTCAACCTCCACACAGTCAAGAACGTCTCTCTCTTAACTCAACCACTATAGCGACTAGTCGTGTCTTTTCCATACCAACACAGTGCTATCATTATTTTTATCATCATATTCACCTCCATTATCATTTGCCATAGCTCTAATCATATCCAAATCATACTAACCCCTTATTTTAAGTGGACACAAATTATTATTTATATAAATTGTTCTAATATTCACCATCATTCCTCTTCATACTCATTCCACCAAGACTACCGCCCGTCACCGACGCCATAATAATTGGTAAATATTGCAACTCTAACTCAAATTATTCTGTGCTGATTGAATATTCAGTCCAACATCAATTATTAGTCAAAACAGAAATTAGTCCTTCCTACCAGATTCCACAAGCTGCTGAGAGTAAATTAATGTAATCTCATAACCGATCAGAGACAAATCTTTGCTGAAATAGGTGGTGGTGTTTTCTGCCGGCTCTCGGGAGGGTGGAGTCGAGTCAGTCGAGGAAGAGTAAAGAAGTAATTGTAACTTTGTTTAGTTTGTTTTTTTTAATTTAAAGTATATTATCATTAATGTCATAACTAGTGCTTCAAAATTTAAATTTAATATTAGTAAATAAATATCATGTTCACACAGTATATTAAAACTTTGGAGTTGTCTTATTGGTTTCAATTACTACAGGTCACAGCTTTGAAGGATCAATTTGATTAAAATAACTTCCAGAACAAACCAATAATTATCAATATGGCTTCATTATCGCAATTAAAAATGCGTAAAGGGGCATTAAAGGTATTATGAACAGTAAAATTAAATTCCTAGATGTCCTTCAAGCATCTGCTGAAAGAAAGGAAGTCAGAGCAAAGATTGATTCATTTACCAGATTAATTAGCAATAAACTAATTTAACATCTGCAGAAATCAGATGGAATCACATTACAAGGACGAAAGTGAATACTTGTCTCAAACTATTTAGAGGATGAAGAGAATTTAGAAAAAATAGAAAATGTGATGTGGGGGTTGAAAGACAAATTAAACAAATTAATAGTTCTGTTAATTCTGCTAGTTCTAACAAGAAAATCACACTTTCCACATTTGATAGTGATCCTACTTTATGGAGAGTGTATGATTTAAAATATTTTCAGAAAAATATACTCAATGACCTTTGACCCCTTAAATGACATAATTAGGCGGCGGATAACTAGCCTAACAACAGAAACACTTCTTAAAAAAACAAAATCATGCCTAAATATGCATAACCTGAAAGAAAATGTACAAATATGGGAATTTGTACTGATTTGCACTCACTGACCTTTGACCTTTGCTAATTGACCTAATTAGGGTGATGATGGCAGGAAAAACACCTGGGCCGTGTTCAGCATACCCAAATCCTTCACAAAATCCCATTACCCCAAAAATGCTTCATTCATGTTAAATAAACGTCTTTTGAGAAAATCTGCCGAGTCTAGTAGTATTAGCCAGTCTTTACACCATTTGTCTTTCTGCACTGTGTTCTTTTTCTTCCTCACATACATAGCAATTATTATGCTACACAGTGCTATACACTTGCGTTCTTCTTATTAGGCACCAATAGTTATATTACCTCTCACGACCCATTCGACCATCTGCTCTGGCTCCTGCCCGGCTGTGACTGGTCAGACACGTTCGTTTGGACACCACAACAAGTGTGCCAGTCGCATGCACAAGCGGTAAGCCCGTCAACAGGCGAACAGCTCGTTTGTGTTCGCAAGCACTGCTCGATGTAGAGACATGGCACCGTTGTATAGTAGGAAGGTTGCCGCCCAAACTGGCTTCATATTTGTTTTAAACTATAGCTGGCTTGAAATCATGTCTGCCCAGACAGTGAAGGATAATTACATACCAAGTTTAGCCCACAGGCCAACGTTGCCTGATATTTACCACAGCTCTGACTACACTCTGCCATCTGGTCCAAGTCACAGGTGCGCCTACCTGTGCCCAGTGCCTGCACGGCGACTGGTTGATCTGGTAACACTGTTTAAAAGTAAGAGAATGGACTGGTTGACGGTCAAAAAAAATTTCTATTAAACAATTTATATCGTTAATAAATAAGCTCAATTGTCCTGTTATGTAATTTATTTGACAAAGGAATATATTGTTTGACATATAAAAGCCATCAAAGTTGCACATAATGGAAGTTGATGGCGCGTATCGTGACGTCAACAACCAGACGCCTAGGCCGCGCCAACGCTATAATATTACCTTTGAAAGCAAGAGATTGTGATGTCTAGGGGAGATGTGCGGTATTCTTGTGCTTTTACGGATGATATACTTCATATTCACCATGCCAGTCAATAGCTAGCAATGGTGTTTTGTCCCAAAGTGCAAAACATTAGTGGAAACGCTCCAGAAAAGAGATTTATTAGTGTTGTGTGTAGTAACTCCAAAGTAGCTGTCCGTGCACATAGGGCTGGTGACGTCACGAAACAGTGTGAGGTACGATGTTTCTCCCACTTATTTTCCCTTATTTTTCGTAAATTTCAACTCATATGGGAAAAATATTGGTATCTCCATGATCAGGTGTGCCCATTTTATTGTATTATATACTTTGTACACGACCGTCAACTAGTCTAATAGACTGGTTGACAGGTCCCAGTGCCCGTCGTCCATTTGCCCTTTGTGTGGACGGAGCTTTAGAGGCAAGCTGTGGAGGGCAGAATTCCACAGCCTTGCTCAGAACCAGTGCAAAAAGATAAATTAGATTAGAGAGAAAAGGGCGGGGTGATGGAAAAGCAGTGTTTAACAGCATTCTTGCTGCAATATAATGAGTCCCTCAGCAACCTGTTAGGTGCTGCTACTCTCCACACAGGTCGTGGTGAAGGCCCTAAACTGTCACCTAGTATAAATACTCTTGTTTGGCAGTAATGTCAACGTGTAGTTAAAGATGGAAGGAAAATCCTTCTGCAGGAGGATTTAACCCTTGTTCAGAAGTAGCCTTCTGCTACATTCGTCCCGGCGTACACAGCTTCACACAATGAGTGTGTGAAGGTGACTCGTGTCCTCTTGGAGTCTGTGCCAACGAGTGACAACATGTGACGAACCCACCACGACGAACGACGTTCCTTCCAAGGAATTATTATAGTGTTAATTCTCCCCGAGGGGAGTTGACCAATCCCAAAGGTATACTGCAATACCAGGCCGATACATGTCAATGTTGGAGCAAGCCCCTAGCACTTCACAATGATGCATAACATATGGAGATTGTTTCATTTAAGGATATTAGTAGTGATGATAGTTTAATATTCTCCCCGAGGGGAGTGGACCGATCCCGGAGGTACTGCAATACCGGGCCGATCCGTGGCAAAGGTGGAGCAAGCCCCTAGCACTTCGCCATGGTCCAAAAACCAGATTAATATCGTAGATCCCACATGGGGATCGTATCAGATATTAAGCTGATAAGAACAGATACTACACTTTGATCTTAGCCAAAAGGCCGAGAAGCGATACTAATATTAGTTAAATGTAGAGTGTACTGTATGTATGTAAATCACATCAAGGTATTAACCCTCCGGATAGCAATGGCACTCTGACCCTGTAAAAATGTGGTTGTTGAGACATTTTAGCTCTAGATGACATATCCAAAAATAGATGTATATTTACGTCTCCTAATAACATGTTTTGTGTTTATTTAAATGAGGAAATATGTATTTCAGATGTCTGGTTTCTGTAATTAGTTTTGTAAATACTATAATATATTTTTTGTAATACATACTTTAATAGAGTTTTCCCTTCGACCAAGTCACAGGTTATGAAGTAAGTATTCTCTTTTATTCTATTTACCTTTATATTATATTGTTAGTTTCATTAACGTCATCAGATAGTAGTGTTTGTGTATTTGCTTTATGTATG
This sequence comes from Petrolisthes manimaculis, assembly GCA_034508575.1. Lineage (NCBI taxonomy): Eukaryota > Metazoa > Arthropoda > Malacostraca > Decapoda > Porcellanidae > Petrolisthes > Petrolisthes manimaculis. The sequence goes on along the minus strand of JAWZYT010000795.1, from coordinate 250,605 downwards.
TTCTTGCTTTCGTTGAAGTGAGATCCTTTTAAATTAACTTACAATGAATAACAAGCATATCAATAATTGGAGAAAACTCGTCTTCTCATATATTTAGGGTAAACTGTTATAATGGAAGATTTCTTGGTCCTCTGAGTGTGAAGGATAGACTAATTGATTTACATCTAGTCTTTTATTATTGTAGTTCAATAACTTGTTTGTATTATTACATTCATGCTAAGCTATTCAATGGTCACCAAAATTCTCTCTGACTCTCTTCGTAGTGTGTATCATAACTTATATTAAGCAGTGCAGTGTTGTATATATATATATGTGCTTTAGTTCAGTAAGATTCATATACAATATGCTTTTGTATTGAAATAAAGATTCTGTTTATAAAGTCTTTCATACAGTATACATTAAATTAATAATTCTATATATTTATGATAAATAAATATCATTTTTAATAGATGTTGGTAAATAATAGCATAAAGTGTTTGTTGTTGTATTGAATGTATGTAGAACCGATGGGTCTGGGTGTGGTAGAACATTTCTATAGCATACTTACCTGGCACAGGAGATACCGTGATCATAAAGGCGGTTTTCCCAGGGCGAGGCTCACCATTGCACTCCGGTGGTGCTGACCCTTGCGATTAACCCAAATGTGGTTAACTCGAGTGCGAAATTTTTGTTAGCGGGGGACTGCGTACGCGCTATCCCCCTTAATAATATTCATATCATAAGTAATTCTAATAGTAATAGAGACTGGTGTATTGTGTTATTTAGTGTTGTATATATTAATAATAGCCACTGGTGTATTATATGGTTCGCAGTATTGGTGTATCGTATGGTTCAGTTGTAAATAATAATAATAGGGACTGGTGTATTGTGTTATTTAGTGTTGTATATAATAATGATAATAATAATAATAGGGACTGGTGGATCGTGTGTTGTATATAATAATAGGCCTAATAGGGACTGGTGTATCCTATGGTTCTGTATTGTAAATAATAATAATAGGTCCTGACTGGTGTATCTTGTGGTTCAGTGTTGTTGTTGTATAGTTACCTAAAGTCTAGGGATAGAATGATGGGACAGCAAGTACCAAGGAAATAAAAGGAACGAAGGGACAGGTGAACAACTGTATAGGATTGGTTGGGGCCAAAGGGGCACCCAAACTCTTCAAATTAATGTCCACAATATTTGTTTTATGGAGAGTGGTCGAAGAGGCACCCAAAACTCTTCAAATTATGGTCCATATTATTTGTTTTATGGCAAGTGGTTCTAGTTCAGTGTTATATAAAGTATAATATTACCGTATATTGTGTATGAGATAACACCCTATATGAGTCAACAAAAAAGTCCTATAGACTCATTGAGTTGTTTTCAACATAATATTATATTGATTATAAGACCCTAAATGGGTCAACAAAAAGGTCCTCTAGACTCATGAGTTGTTCCCCTCCACGGAAATCTTTAGTAAGAAAGATATGTGTTTTTACAGTATAATATTATATTGAGTATAAAATAAGACCCTATATGGGTCAACAAAAAAGTCCTATAGACTCATTGAGTTGTTCCCCTTCATAGCAATCTTTACTAAGAAAGATATACATGTTCAAAAAACTGTTTATACAGCATTATGTATACGCAATTGTGCAGTATAATATTATATTGGTTATATAAGACCCTTAATGGGTCAACAAAAAAGTTCTATAGACTCATTGAGTTGCTCCCCTCCACGGAAATCTTTAGTAAAAGGCGAAAGATTTATGCGTTTTGAAGGGAAACCAGAGTTACTGAATATCTTCCTTCACACACCCTAGTTACGCTTTAGGTGACATTTACCGTGATACTAATTCTGGGTAACAATGACACTTTTAGTACTTAATACATTTTAACAAATGTTAAACATATTGTTTGTGGGTCAATGTTTATGTGAAATATAATAAAAGATTGTGTTATATTTATATTGTAAGAAATAACAATATTAGTAATATATTTTTAGCATACTTCCATAACAATAATTGGCGGATGCCCTTTTTGCCTTGAATATATTATAGTCCCAAGAAAATACATCGTACATTTAACCTGAATATTGTTAATATTACGTGATTTTAATATTATAATGTTTGACTGAAGACCTATTTACACTATACAATGTTACTATACACGTCACATTACATATATATAGTGTATATAGGAACATATATTATATAATAGTTTCCCTGGTATTAAGGTATGGAAGGGTAACTGTCATATATATTTTAATATATTGTATTATAATGTTTGACTGAAGACCTATTTACACTATACAATGTTATTATACACGTCACATTATATATATATAGGAATATATATTATTTTATAGTTTCCCTGGTATATAATATCAACATATAAATTAGGTATGGAAGGGTAACTGTTTATTTCGGTTCCCTATATTTTCATCATTTCCTACACACATAAATTTCTCTCAATGGATGTATTTAATGTCATTTGTGATGTGTATAAAGTATTAATATCAAAACTAATTCAATGTGTAATAAGGAATTGTACAGTCGTGGTCAATAATAATCATTCACATATAGGTTAGGTTAGGTACTTTCAATGGATGTATTTAATGTCAATTTGTGATGTGTATAATGTCTTAAAATGCTTCAAATGAGGCATGGCTCGTTGTTTGAATTTATAAAATAATTAGATGCCAACAGCATCTGGTGTTCCCAGGCGGTCACCCATCCAAGTACTAACCAGACCCAACGTTGCTTAACTTCGCTGATCGGACGAGAAGCGGTGTTTTCAACGTGGTGTGGACGTTGACAATAGAGTAAGGCTAGGAAATCTTTAAGAAGAATAATTTCTTTGGAGTCTAAGGCATCTTCTGTTGTACAAGAGAGTGGAAGAAATGTAGTTAGTGTGAGAACAGAGGAGATTGTGAAATGTAGAGATGTATGTAGGTGTGACATATAAATTATAGCACTTTCCTTGTCTTAGATATAGAGAAAGCTTATGACAGGGTTGATAGGAAGATGCTATGTAGAGTCTTAGAAAGGGTAGGTGTGAGTGATAAATTAATAAATATTGTGAGAAGTATGTATGAGAACACGAGCAATGTACAGGCTGGGAGATCTAGAAACAGAATGGGTAAGAAGTGAGAAAGGAGTTAGGCAAGGATGTATACTTTCTCCAACCCTATTTAGCTTATACACAGAAGAACTAGCTATGAGAACAAGAGGAATGAATGCAGGAGTAAGGGTTGGAGATGACAAGATATGTATGTTACTGTATGCAGATGATGTGATAGTTATGAATGAAACAGCAGAGGAACTTCAAAGGATTTTGGATGTTGTAGGTGGGTATGGGAGAGATTTTGGTTTTAAATTTAGTAATGAGAAAAGCTAAGTAATAATTGTGAATAGAACAGATGATGAGAGAGAGCATACATGATGAGTGGGAGAGAATGTTCTGAAACAGACTGATGAATATAAGTACTTAGGGGTATGGCTGAGTCCAAGTGGAAGTGAAAAGACAAAGAATGAAAAGATTAGCATGACGAACCAATGGGTTGGACGACTGGCAAGTGCAGCGAGGCTGAGAGCAAGTAAGTATTATGTGGTGAGAGAAGAATGGAAGAGTGTGGCTGTCCCGAGCATTATATTCCATATTCTTTCCCTCTTACTAATTCACGAAAATATTGGTTTAATCACGCTTGTTCTACTGCTGTCCACAACAAGGAGGTAGCTTTCAGACGGCACCGACGCCTTCAAACTGATGAATCTCGTGCTCTGTATATCTCTGCCCGGAATCGAGCCAAATCTGTTCTCCGACTAACCAAAAAATCCTTCATCCGTGCCAAGTGCAATGACCTGTCCAACTCCTCCACCTCTCGTTCTTTCTGGCATCTAGCCAAAAATCTCTCCAGTAACTTTACTTCTTCCTCTTTCCCTCCCCTCATCCTTCCTGATGGAAATGTTGCCATCTCTTCAACTGATAAAGCTGAACTCTTCTCTCAAACCTTTGCCTCTAACTCTACACTGGACGATTCCGGCTCTGTTCCTCCAACTCCACCCCCCTCTGACTTACTTATGCCCGCCATTAGAATATCTTCAAAGGAAGTATTTTCTGCCCTCTCTGGCCTTAACAATCGGAAGGCGTACGGACCTGATGGGATTCCTCCTGTTGTTCTCAAGAACTGTGCTTCCGTGCTGACACCCTGCCTAGGAAAACTGTTCCGTCTATGTCTATCATTTAACACTTTTCCTTCTTGCTGGAAGTTTGCTCTGATCCAACCTGTTCCGAAAAAAGGAGACCGTTCACAACCCTCCAACTATCGCCCTATTGCTCTGACCTCATGTCTATCTAAAGTCTTCGAATCTATTCTTAACCTCAAAATTCATAAGCACCTTATTTGTCATGACCTTCTTTCAAATCGCCAGTATGGTTTCCGTCAGGGACGATCTACTGGCGATCTTCTATCCCTCCTCTCTGATTCATGGTCATCCTCCTTTCGGAACTTTGGTGAAACTTTCACTGTTGCCCTCGACATATCCAAAGCTTTTGATAGAGTCTGGCACAAAGCTTTAATCTCCAAACTGCCCTCATTCGGTTTCTATCCCTCTTTCTGCACCTTTATCTCTTATTTCCTTTCTGACCGTTCTATAGCTGCTGTTGTAGACGGTCACTGTTCTTCTTCCAAGGCTATCAATAGTGGTGTTCCTCAGGGTTCTGTTCTATCACCCACCCTCTTTCTTTTGTTCATTAATGACCTTCTTAACTGTACCTCTTCCCCTATCCACTCCTATGCTGATGATTCCACTCTACACTACTCCACTCATTTTGACAACCGTCCATCCCAGCAGCTACTCTCCACATCATGTGATGATGCAGTAGCACGCCTGACTTCTGATCTTTCCCTCATCTCTAACTGGGGCAGAGAGAACCTTGTTGTTTTCAATGCCTCAAAAACACAGTTCCTTCATCTTTCAACTCGTACTAATCTTCCTGATGTCTATCCCCTCTCCTTCAATGATACACAACTTGACCTTTCCTCTTCTCTTAATATTCTTGGAGTCTCTTTCTCTCATAATCTCTCCTGGAGAGATCACATTACCTCTCTGACTAAAATCGCCTCAAAGAAGTTAGGTGTGCTGCGCAGATTCCGTGAATACTTCACCCCCACACAGTTACTGTCTCTGTACAGGGGTCTCATCCGCCCCTGTATGGAGTATGGCTCTCATGTGTGGGGTGGATCAACCTTCACAACACTACTGGACAAGGTGGAATCAAAGGCCTTTCGTCTCATCAACTCTCCTCCTCTTACTGATTCACTACAACCTCTCTCTCTTCGCCGCAGTGTTGCATCACTTTCTCTCTTCTATCGCTATTACACTGGACATTGCTCTTCTGAACTCTCTCAATGTATGCTTCCTCCCCTCAGGAGAACATGCAACACTCGTCAAGCCTCTCGTTCTCACCCCTTTTCTGTCCAACTCCCTCATGCAAGAGTTAACCGGTACTCTCAGTCTTTCATATACACAACTGGTCAACTCTGGAACACTCTACCTTCATCCATCTTTCCACCTTACTACGACTTATGTACCTTCAAACGCAATGTGTCAGGGCATCTCGAACGAAATTGGACATGATTTTGGACCACTCTCTCACTGTACTATGTAGATGAGGACGGTAAGCGGGCTTGTGGCCTTTGTCCTCATCTTTGTTAATATAAGAAAAAAAAAAAAAAAATTATGTATGGCATGGAAGTTATTGCATGGAAGGAGAGTGTAAGAAGGTTGAGAGCAAGCAAGTATAATGTGGTGAGAGAAGTATGGAAGAGTGTGGCTGTCCCGAGCATTATGTATGGCATGGAAGTTATTGCATGGAAGGAGAGTGAGATAGACAAGTTAGAGGTGGGACAGAACCGAGTAGCGAGAATGGCACTGAATGCACCAAGGTATGCAGCGACAGCAGCTTTGAGAGGTGATATGGGATGGAGTACATTCAGAGAAAGACTGGTGAAAGCAACTCTTAGATACAAAGTAAGACTGGAACGAATGGAGGATACAAGACTGGCAAGAAAGGTTTATATGTGGAACATTAGAAACGGCAAATGGGGAAAGAAGTGTGAGAGAATGGTATATATGAATGGTATGGTAGTTAGAGGAATTATGCATGAGTGGAAGATAATGAGCAGGAATAGAGAGGGGCTAGACTGGGATGCAAGAAAGTGGAAAAGTGAGATTGACAAAGAAGTGAAATACCTGGGGCTAAGAAAGTGGAAAAATGAAATGGAACAAAAGGGAATTCTGGTATGGTATAAGGAGAAAGAATGTCCAGAGTATGTGAAGTGGTATGAGGGAAGTGTGGGTGGTGATCTACTCTTTCGAGCCTGAGCTCAATGTATGGAGGTGAATGAAATAAGTTATAATTTATATGGTCTGAATCCCGAAGCAAGGTATGCCAGATGTGTGACACAGGAGAGGATGAAACGGTAGAACATGTGATGCTGGGATGTGAGAAGTATGAGAGAGACAGAACAGAGATGATGCAGATCATCTTGACTGAAATGGAATGTGATGGAATGGAATTAACGGAGAGAATGGATGATATTACTGTTAGGTTTATGTGAGCAGAGCACAGATGATATGATTGGTACTGTGAAAGAATTCTTGGAGAAAATGTGGTATGCAAGATGTAGAAAGTGAATAGATATGCGTGGTATTGTTTTCTTTTCGATTTCTATTTACAGGAAGCTGCCGATACAAAGGCCAGCCCTGAAATAAACACCCGGGATACCTGTAACGCCAAGATAAAGAGCAACAATAGGGCACGGCGGCCATCATGGAAAGTGTGGCCAGATCCAATTGACATCATAATAAATTAAATTATTATGTTCCCGTAGTTTTAAAACATTTGAGGTCCCTTACTGGAGCTCTATGAACCCTCCAAACTACTCCAGGCAACAGAATGCTTCAGTGTTTCGAATAGGGAATCTGTTGCCTGGAGTAGTTTGGAGAATTCATAGAGCTCCAGTATTCAATATTAGCTCAAACCATTTCTATGCATATGGCAACACTGACATAAGTCAATGTAGAGACTAATATTTATAGATATAATTATTATAGTGTTCCCTTAAATGTATAGCCTACTGTGATTAGAAATTAGTTCCCTTAACAAAATTACCTTTCGCCACACCAAGATTTACTCTATGTGGATAGATTATCTTTACGAAATCATATTTATCTTGTAATATAGACGATAAGGATATCTCTACCCAGGATCAAGAGAATACCCATTTATCAATTCAACTCATAACCTACCGAAATGTTCTGGAACGCAATAACGCTGACGTGCATATGTATAAAATTATTGTCAATAAGCTGGGTCTAGAATTATTACTATTCATTAGTACTATCTTCAAGTAGAGAAAATTCATCTTTTCATCTCACTGGCTTGCGATAATTATCAACGTCGTCATCCCTGATATTTCCTTAAACTCTACGATATGACATCCAAGTCGACCGTGTAAAGACATATATAGCTGGTATTGTAATATGCATGAATATTGTAAGCTTATGTAATTTGAAACCCTGTGGGAGTAGCTTGTCCTATGTAGCCAACACCGTATGGAAAACATGTTGAAAGATTGCACACCGTCAAATATAGTGTGGGCTGGTTACTCCATTGAAACAGTAGCATCCTTTGTTGTGCAATAAATGTTAATTTGTTTATATTGTTTTCATTATATTTGGTTATCAATATCATTCTGAGAACATAATTCTGTAGTTGAGCATAAAACATTGTTTTCAGTAGCATATAGAGAGATACATGAGAATTACGTTGACTACCATTACTGTCCTTGTGGTCCATATTGTGTCACATGTTCTGCACAGTAATGCTGGATGTAAGTAAAAGTAAGTTTATATATCTACATATATATTTTGATAACAAATGGCCATAATTCAGACTAGCAACATACTGGCAAATGGCAATACATGAAACCTATATTCCTTCTGATTTAAGAAGGCGAAATGCTGTGGGTGGGATTATGCAGGCAAGAATGCGTATCTGCCAACACCTTTGTTCTACATAACTATTATCATATCCTTTCGCTTACATAAATTTGAAGGACTATGGGTGATAAGGGAAAAAGGCCTATGTCATTAAACTTTGAAAGAACGAATGAGAGGGTTAAAAATATGAGAAAGAAAAAATAAAAAATATTACAGAAGGCAAGGAAGGATGAGAGAGAGAGAGAGAGAGAGAGAAGACAGGGGAGAGGAGGTTGTGTGAGGTTGCCAGTTACTTGAAAGATATAGGTATTAAGTTTATTTTACGGCGAGAAAAGGTGATAAAGAGGGAGACTACCAGCATGAGGGGTGAAAAGAATACAGTTAAAGCTGAAGACAGAAAATTAATTGTCTCGGCTCCGTTATTTGTTGCTTAATATCCAAAGGATAATAATTATAATCAGTATCTCTCTACGGGGGTGAACAACAGACAGTGTCTTTGTTTAATAGATCGATCAAATGCAATATAATGAAGCACATAATTTATTCTAAATGTTTTTAATTTCTTTTCAACTACTCACCCTTATCTGTCCTATGCACGACCGATGCCCTATCCATATGGCGAGGAAAGTTCAAAAATGGTTTACTGCTCATGATTATTTGCAGGTGATAGATTTGTCTATTTAAGACTGCGATATGAACCCTATAGAAAATGTATGAGGTTCTATCGTTAACACGTGGGAGCCAGAACGACAGAGAACCACAGCAGATTTGCTACTTCACACCAGAACACAGTGGGAGATTTTTCGGGGAAAACCATATTATATTATACAGTGAGGAGGCATGGTGCCTCAATGCCCGAGCGACTGGAGACTGTCAATTGATGAGTAATGAAATGAAATATGTAATCTACAGTATTTCAAGCCTTAATATCTTCATAGAAGTGTATAATAGTGTATACACTGTATATCATCGTGGCTAAGGGTCTAAAGCAATACATATATAGGTGCTTATAATAATAATAAGAAAACAAAACAAACATTACACATGCTTAATGCAAACGTGAGGTCGAAGTATAAACTTCAGGTTATAATAAGTTAACAGTTATTATAATTGTGGTTATTATAATTACAGTGTGGTGCCTACAGACCCAGTTGAATTATGGGTTTGAATGCTTCGTGACGAGGACTTGTGGAGCTTTCACCTAAACTGACAAAGTCATGTAAACAATAACCAATAAATGTCTGATTTCAATGTTTCCCTATTTTAATTAGTAATAACAATAGTTGTGACACAATATCTTCTAAATGTTGTGATTGGTTCACTAAAACTGGGCATATGAATGGCTGGCCTAGATGTTGACCTCAGATAAATAAATAAAGGTAATAAATATATTCGTCATATATAACGGATTGTATTTGCATACCAGATATCACTATTATTTCTATTGTGGTCGTGTTTGCGCATTAACAGATTATGCAGCAACACACAGAATGATGGTGGTGGTGGTGGTAAGATGGAGAGTAAAGGAATGGTGGGATGGAGGGAGAGGAAACATTGAATTGAATAAGGGAGGACGGGGAGAGGAAGAACAGATGGAGTAGTAATTGGGTAATTAATATTTTACACTATAACTATTATCCTTTGGTAACCAGTTACACAATAAACGTTTCTTAGAAAATGTCAGGATAAAAATAAAGGATTTACTTGAAATGTAACTTAACACTGGGTAGGTGGTGCATCGCTTGATATATTAGTCATCAAAAACTGGTGTCGTGTTAATTATATTAGGTAAAATCTGGATTCATTTCAAATAATAAAGAATATCCCATGGAATGCAGCATCAGAGTTGGATTTAGATTACAGAAGAAAACATATAGCTATTTGATCCAATAATTCTCTCCATCTCGATCACTGGTGAAGCTTTACCCCCCTCTCCCCAACCCAACCCCTCCTCTCCTACCACCTTCAAGTGAGTGGTTCACATCCATGATCACAAGTGGTTCGGGATTCAAATTTCTGGATGGCTCAACATTGGTAACGCTATCCCCCCTATATAACTCCGCCCACATTTCTCCCCCCCCCCTCCACCTGTCAGTGATACCATATCCGTTGAGGCCCACACCAAGGCAAGGGTGGAAGAAGTGTGGACCATTGATCAGTCCGGAGCTGTACCTTTGTATAAGGGGAAGGGGAGTAAGGAGGAGTGTGGTAGTTATAGGGGAATAAGCCTTCTTAGTGTACCGGGGAAGGTGTATGGAAAGGTTCTAACTGAGAGACTGATGGAAGTGACAGGGAATAAAGTTGGTGAGGAACAGGGAGGGTTCAGAAAGGGTAGAGGATGTGTGGACCAGATATTTGCGCTAAAATCGATAGTGGAGAAATATATAGGGAAGGGTAAGAAGTTGTATGCTGCCTTCATGGACTTGGAGAAGGCATACGATAGGGTTGATAGGAGAGCTATGTCAGAGGTGTTGAGAATATATGGTGTTGGGGGATCTCTACTGAAAGGTATTGAGGCTTTTTATGCAGATGCAAAAGCATGTGTGCGGGTAGAGGGTGATCTGAGTGAGAGTTTTAATATTAGTGTAGGGCTGAGACAGGGATGTGTTATGTCACCATGGTTGTTCAATATATATATGGATGGGTGTATGAGAGAGATGAAAGCCAAAGTGAATGGTCTGGGGGTGAAGTTGAGGCTGAATGAAGTAAATTGGTCCTTGGCGGCAAGTTTGTTTGCAGATGACACTGTGCTGATGGCTGAGAGTGAAAGGGAGTTGCAGAGTGTGGTGGACGAATTTCAGTCTGTATGTAAGCGAAGGAAACTGAAGGTGAATGTGGGTAAAAGTAAAGTGATGGTGTTTGAGAGAGCAGAAACTGAAGTGATTGACTTTGCTACACCTTACAGAGTGGAAGTACCAACTGGGACGAAGTGTGAGATAACCCTGAGGGGTGAGAGGATGGAGGAAGTGAAGGAGTTTAAGTACCTGGGGACAGTTATGTGTAAACATGGAAGTATGGAAGGAGAAATTAGGGAGAGAGCAGTGAAGGGTAGACAGGTCATAGGATCACTGGGGAGGATAATGAAAGGTAGAAGTGTGAGTATGGAAGTGAAAAGGGGACTGCGAAATAGTATAATCTTGCCAACACTGACATATGCGTCGGAGACATGGACATGGAGTAGGGCTCATCAGTCAAGAATAGGTGCTGTGGAAATGAGTTACTTGAGAGGTGCATGTGGACTGACAAGGTGGGATGGAGAAAGTAATGAGAGTGTGTATAAGAGATGCGGTATGAGTGAGAAGGCAATTGGTATTGAGTGTGGAGTGGTTGAGAGAGTGAAACGTAATACTTTGAGGTGGTTTGGACATGTGGAGAGAATGCAAGGTGAGGAGTTTGTAAAGGTGTATGGAAGTGAAGTTGTGGGAAGTGGTGTGAGAGGCAGACCACCAGTAAGATGGCAGAACAGAGTGGAAGAGTATGTAAAGGAGAGAAACATGAGGGGAAGGGGAGGGCTTGACCAAGTAAGGAGGGAGTGTTTGAACAGGGAAGACTGGAGACTTTTCTGCCGTGGCCACCCCCTTCGGGGGAGTTCCCGGAGGGAACGAGGCGTCAGAGCTATAGATAGATAGATAGATAGTCGGATCTGGCAACACTGCTGCAAAACGGTAATTTTCAATAAATACCCATTTCTCTCTGATGTATAACTTCCAATTTTAATCCTATTTAACAATCTCAAATGTACAACACATAACAAAAATACAAGTTAATCATAAAAGTATTGAATTATAAGTCAAATGTGTGTAAATACACTTACCCACGGACTACTTTAGGATTATACCCAAAGTTGACTCAATCCTGTTAAGATACAAATGGGTAAGGTAAGAACATTAACTATTACCTATTAACTATTTACACATTATACACGAACTGTTATGATACAAATAGGTAAGGTAAGAACATTAACTATTTACACATTATAGACCTACCATTTTGTGGTTCTCTCATCATTTATTGTATTTCACACATTATATTCCACTCCCTCACTTGAAAAACACTGCTGGTTTTGGGTTGAATGTTTTCACACGTGACTTCTTTAAGGTTTGTTTAAATTTAGTGGTACCTGGTAAGTCAATGTAGAGGCTGTGTACAATACTAATTTCATTAATATAAATATACCAATGCATCAAATGCAAAGTTCATACTCTGCTTTTACAATATTGTACTATCAGTTACATATATATAACAACTTTATATTTATTATGTATCGTTTAATGATAACAAGTAGAGCTCATTTGATAACTACTGACATAGCCCATCTAAGATTCCAGCCTGAAGCAGGTTCACCAAACTTTTGATGTGCCAAGATAATGAGTATTCATCACCCATTAAACTTTAATCAAAATTACTGATCCTACAGTAAATACAACAGTTAAAAGAAATATTTACAGTGGTATTGACACCACTTTCATTAATCTAAGTGGAAGTCTATGTGATGCGATGGTGTCGAGGGATAGCCTTTACAACGGTCCCTCTGCTGTCGTTTATTTGTTGTTGAGTTCCTTTAATTTATTTTCCCTTATTTTCCAACACATAAAGATATTCTTATATATTGTCTATATATTTTCCACTGTCAAATGATGTTTTCCATGCATTCAAAATAAGTTTGTTGCAATTTTCTAATTTTTCTTCTTTCTTCAACATAGCCAGTATAGTCCTCAGTGTAGAAACCTTCAGCCATATGGACGACCTAATGTTTCAATGCCTTTATCGCTTTATTTCATGACTTTTACCCTCGTAAACTATTATATAAAATCTGTAATAAACTCGATACACTTTAATTCTGTTATTTAGATGGTCATTAATTAACAGTTCATATTTTCAGAGTTGTCACGCCACACCAACTAGTAACTCCGTACTACCCTTCCATCAATGGCATCAACTCGGGCTCAAGTTGAGGTTCACTTCAGAAGAAAAGTGTTGATGATTAGAACTTTTGCAGAGCATGAACACACGAACAAACATAAACACTGTTGCTATAGTCTGTTCAAAACTTGTGTTCCGCTGGCCTCTTATGCTTAGATAGATAGAAATAGATAGATAGATAGATAGACAGGTAAGAGATAGATAGAACTAGAGACAGATAGAGATAGATAGAAAGATATAGATAGAAATAGATATAGATATAAAGATATAGATAGAAATAGAGACAGAGAGATAGAGGAAAATGGAACACAAGTTTTGAACAGAGTATAGTAAAGTTACCCACCTCTGACAGCGAGGTGACCCATGCAGACGGAACGTGGAGCAACTGTACACTAGCGGTTAGAAGTTGTGTCCTGTTATCATTATTATTAGTATTAGTATTAGGAGGCAGACCAATACCATCTTGTAACTGTAATACACGTGATCCCTCGGCATGATGAATCACAACTAGCCGAGCTTTGATGCTTTGATGATTCGAACTAATGTGTGTTGTAGGTTCGAACCATCAAAATTAGGTTGTTTGCGACGATTCATCTTGCCAGGTGATCCGGAACACAACTTCTGACCGCGAGTGTACATTCTTATTCCAAACCCTTTCACGGTATGCTTCTTCCGTTTAGGATAGCATGCAACACAAGCCAAGGTTTTCTGTCTCTCTCATTTCTTGCCCAACTCCATAATGCAACAACGAAATTAAACATGATTTAGGACCGTACTCACTCTTTTTTTTTTTTCACAGGTAGGAAAACTAAAAGGGCATTTGTTCTGGACTTTACCAAATACAGAACCAATTATTTAATCTCTCCTTCTCTCTTTCCTACTCCTCTCTCTACCCCCTTCCATCCTTCCTTCCTGCATCTCTCCCTACCTCCCATTTTCCCTCCTCACCTCCCTATCCATCGTTTCCCTCTCTTTCCCTGTCATTATCCCTCTTTACCTCTTTCCCTAAATCCCATTATCTCTCCCTGTCAACCTTTGCAACTCTTCTTTTTTCCCATTATATCTCTCCTCCTCTCCCTCCCTACCTGCCCCTATTCCTACCTTCCAACATATCTTCCTCCCTCCTTATACCTCCAATCATCCCTTCCTTCTACCTTAAATCTATATCCCTTTCTCCCTCTCCTTGAAGTCATCCCTCCCTCCTTTTCTTAATCCTTCTATCTTTCCCTACCTCCCTTCACTCTTCTCTCTTTACCATTAACCGTCTCTTCCTCCCTATATTATCCACCCCCATTAATTCCCCTTCCTTCCTTTACGCCTCGTGCACAGTCTAACCAATAGTGTAGGCAGGTAGTATATAGGTAGGTAGGTAGGTAGGTAGAGAGATGCGCCACTCACGCCCTTGGTTCACCGTTATTCAGTATGCAGTGTGCAGGGAACTGTGACTCTAACTCATACTTCACCTATATAGCTTCCACTACACGTCTTTTGTTGTGCCTTCCTTTCTTCCTCTTCTCTGTTTTCTCGCACTAAACCACGCCGATAAAACTTTTCCTTCCCTTTGTTTCTCCCTCGTCTCTTTTTCTATTCCCTTTTAATTCATCACGGATTTAAATTTTCTTTGTCTCCATTCCCTTTTCTCTTTCGTCCTCCTCCTCTTCTTTCCTCTTTCCTATTTATAGGCGAAATATGTGCACCCATCTACCTGAAGCAGTCACTTAATAAGAATCATCAGTAGGTTTCCAGAGTTACAAATATGAACGCCACCTTAGCATATGTTCTCTCTAACGTCTAATCGCTGTGCAATGTATTCACTTGATTCTGAAAGAAATTACGTTAAATACATCATATAAAATTTATCTAGTGTGCAATATAAATATATGAATAGTTACATACATGAATAAGTCCTTTCATTAATAACGTTAAAAAATCAAACGCATACCGGCAGGATTGCATAAGTTGGCAACCCTCGGACTGCATGGTGTTGCCTACGACCCTCATCCCAGACGCTCATCAGTCTCCCTTGTCATTCAGTCTCCCGTAGTCCCGTTCCTTCATCCCTTGAACGAACGCAACAGTGTTTTCTAAGTGTTCTTAATTACTTTAGTTTGTTCAGCTCATAATAAAAGACTTCTTTGTTTGCCAACCAACTTGTGACACAGGAATGGCCCTAACTATAAATTTGGTGTCAGTGATTTTGGTAAGAATTGTTATGGTGTCTGGAAGGAATACTGTTATGTTTAGTGAGTACAGTGTTGATCTTGGACGCAGTGTCGAGTTGGAGTTGGAACACAAGCTGGAAGTGGAGGTGGATAGGTTGTTAAAGAAGTTTATTGATAATTGGCATCAATACATGGACAAAACCACGACAGAAACAATGGAAATAGAAAATTCGGGAAATTTAAATAAAGGATCCCATTCACAAATACAAGATAAAAGAATGACATTAAGTATGAAAGGAAAAATAACAACGAAAGCAAGAGAAAGATCACAGGATGCAGTCACAATTCAAGCATTGAAAAACATGGGAGAGTTTACTCAATCTATAATACATGAAAATTACACAACAGATGAAGAAGTATCAATCCATTACAACACGAAAGTCAATACTTTCCCACAATATAAGAGAGACGATGTCGAACCATTCCCACACAATGTCAGTAAGGAAAGCAAAGTGTTTATACAACCCAAAGGTCACCCTGTACACCGTCCCAAAGGTCACCCTGTACACCGTCCCAAAGGTCACCCTGTACACCGTCCCAAAGGTCACCCTGTACACCGTCCCAAAGGTCACCCTGTACACCATCCCAAGCGTCACCCTGTACACCGTCCCAATGGTCACCCTGAACACCGTCCCAAGCGTCACAAGCCTCCACCAACCATCTATCGTCGCCAGAGACCACCTCAGCAGTGTTCCTCTGATGGCACCAGTGCCCTGTTCGGTGGCACCAATGCCATGACCTATGTTAGCTTTATCGCCAATGTTTTGGCGCTAGTCATAAACATCAGTAATAACATAAACAACAACAATAACAATAACAACATCAACAATAACAATAACATCAATAACAACAATGCAAATCTGAACGTCAACAGTAACAATGCTAACCAGGTGAGTTAACTTGTACTCTATGTTGAAATTATATCGTTTTAAAGAAAAATATATTAAGTCAGGGAAAAGTGTATGTTGAACAATAGAAATGGAAAACACAATAATTTCTCCTTTTTTGGATATTCCATCTTTCCCATTTCTACCTGTTGACTACCGACCTGGTACTAAGAGGCTAGATTGAACGATAAACCAAGTAAAGAACTCATTGTATAGTTAATATTTATATGTTCTATAGCATCGATCTGACTTGACTTGATATAATGTAACCTCATCTGGACTGGGACAGACTACCGATATGTAGGCGGAGCAAACTACTGGGATCTAACCGAGCATAATTATTGTGAGAAGGGGAACAAACATGGTCAAAATACACTGTCGCTCTTATATTTCAACAAATAGAAACAGGGATTGGTGGAGTATATAAATATATCTTGGAGAAAAACTGGGTGTTGCATTTTGGGGGATCAACTGAAAATCAGTATATTCTTTCTATAAAGGTGATCGTTTTGTGTTTCTTTACTATGACAGGAGGAGGTACTAGACATGCACAAAGTAAACAGTAAGCACAGTCTGGAAACTATACATTTATTAGTAATATAAATAGCATAGAACAATAATAAGAATGGATACATTGAAGATATACAAGTCCAGTATTTCTTGTGCAGGCATCCTCATGGTGGTGATAGATAAAAGTTCATTATACTGTCGGGTCACTTACCATACAACTTATCCATTTGCTAAGTGTACAGTACGTGGGTGTGCAGGGAAGTCCTCATTCCCTTTCTTCTTCAGTCAAACATGTGAGGATGTAGGAGGAGTTGGTTGTCTCCCCGGCCTAGAGTCTTGCTGGAGTGTCTCTTTGGGCGAAGGCATCAACTGAGAATCTCTTCCTCTTTTCCCCATGTCTCTGAAACCCGGTGAGCTAGACGAGAGGGGGCTCTGGCCCCTGCTTGCCATTATTTCGTGAAGAGAAATATTTTCATGCTAGAATGGTCGCCAGTGAGACTAGACTAAATGGTTAACAAGCAATAGGTTGCCATTATAAGATAACACTGCTGCCCGCCAGAGGGACTGCGCTATAGGGGCCATCCTGTGTTGAATGATTGGGTGTCTGTGGACCGAAAATTGTTGGCTACAGGGGTCTCAGCGCCGTCGTGGGCAAACTTTCGAGCTATTTGGGCTGCTTTTTAAATCAAGTGGCTCCTTAGGGTACGATGTACACTTGTGATACGAAATCCCTGACCAGAGACGAACGGCAGGCTTCACGTATACCCTACATTCGAACTCAGTCTCTATAGGTGTACTGGGTAGGGAAATGAACAATACCAGGCGATTCGAAGCTTTCTGCTCCTCACACTTTGGTCAGAAATTATGTATCACGAGTGTACAGTCGGCGGCAGAAGTCCTGTCGCCTCACCTACTTCACCGAGACATGCAGTGTTCATGGACTCGAGAAATTAGCACGCTTTCTACATTTAATAATCTCGAGTCTATGAACATCGCGTGCCTCGGTGAAGCAAGTGAGGCGACAGGAGGCAAGTGAGTGTACACTCCCTTTAAGAAATCCTATTCCTTCGTTTACAAATCCTCCTCCTCCTCCTCCACTTGAAAATCTTCCTCCTCCTCCTCCGCTTGATAAGAAGGTTGGTTGGGTTTTGGTGGTAGAGTATTTTTCTATTTCTTCGTGGTGTGGGTCTTTGTGGTTTAGGTGTACTGTTAGGTGTAGGTGTAGTGTCTTGGGGTGCGGGAGAAGGTTGTCTACCCAGCTCCTCAGTGGGTTTTCCCCTTCGTGGTGGTGTGGTATTGCCACAAGCCGCTACTGAGAGAACCACAATCCGAGGGCTGAGGGGGTAAATAGTAGGGTTGGTTGTTTTTGTTGTGGGTTGTGAAGGTTGCTGTTGTGAAATAGTGTCCGGACGGATGCCCCTCAGCTGTCGTTTTATCTCCTGCATGGAGGTATCAGTGTCGTGCTGATGAGTCTCTTGGACCTTCGCTGCCCTGATATATGCCGGACACTGCTTTGATGTTTGTCTGTGTGCTCCCTGACAAAAGTAGCAGTGTTCTGTTCTCTCACACTAATCAGTGCTGTGGAAACCACTGCACCTCCCACATCAGGTCTTACCTCCGTAGGAGATGTTTCCGTGGCCAAACAGAAGACAGCGGGTTCACCTCAGGACGGGGAGAGTGTGAGGCCTAACATGGTAGACCATTGATTCAAGGGCCACCCTCTTTGGGAGTGGTCCCCTGAACTTCAGGCGAATAGCCAAGTTTACCACCCTCTCCCCATCCTTTGTCCTACCTGGCAGTCTAAAAGCTGTCATCAGTGTTGTCGGATGATCGTCAAGTATTTTAAGTCCTTTCAGTATGTCTTTGTCTGTTAATTCGGGGGAAACTGGGTAAATCCTCCCATATTGATATGTAGGATCGTCATCACCGGCGATCCAGCACTTAACTGGCCATTATCCCAGCCTGTCCACTGACTCAGGCACACTTACCAGGCCGTCGATATTGGTCACCTTGAACTTTAGCCCTCGCCCTTTGCCAGTGGTGACGAAGGTGTTTTCAATGTATTTTTTGGCAAAGATTGATCTAAATATTGCTTCTGACACCCTTTTGGGGTGAACAAAGCATTGGGACCCATCCGCCGACATCATTAAAATGGTTTTGTAGGTGTTGTTATGGTCTTTACTATGTTGGTGTATAGCATTAGTATGGGGTGGGGTATACACAGCAGTAATACATGGTGTTGATGCTGAATTCTGATTTGTTTACTCTGTCAGTGGGAATATCGCTGATTAAAAAAAAACGCAGCCTTAGGCTGCGTTTACACCATACAATTTGGTTGTATGTACCACCAAAAATAAAGAATGTCTATGTTTTTACCGACTTCACATCCAGAAATATGTTTATTTATCTATTATTATATTCACAGCCACCAGAAGTAAA
Organism: Petrolisthes manimaculis; assembly: GCA_034508575.1. NCBI lineage: Eukaryota > Metazoa > Arthropoda > Malacostraca > Decapoda > Porcellanidae > Petrolisthes > Petrolisthes manimaculis. Next base: position 231,633 of record JAWZYT010000795.1, on the reverse strand, counting down.
GGATATCTAGTATTTTCTTTTACTGTATTTACAACCTGTAATAAAGGATGTCGATTTATGTTTTTGTTTGTTTTAGCACTACATGAAATACTAGATTTACCTACTTACAATATTTCCAATAATTCACTTCTTACCTTGGGAAAATGGCCATTATTTCCTCAACTAAAAGTGCACGTCAGTAATCAAATGGGCACTCCTAATCATGGAGATACCAATATTTTTCCCATATGAGTTGAAATTAAAAAAAAATAAGGGTAAATAAGTGGTGGAGAAACATCATACCTCATACTGTTTCGTGACGTCACCAGCCACAAGTGTACCGACAACTACTACAGATATACTACACATAACACTAATAAATCTCGTTTCTTGAGCGTTTCTACCCGCTTTTTGTACTTTGGGACAAAACACCATTGTTGGCTATTGGCTGGCATGGTGAAGATGAAGTATATCCTTCGTAAAAGCACAGTAATACCTCACAACTCCCATAAACATCACAATCTCTTGCTTTCAAAGGTAAAAAAATATTGGCGCGGTCTATGTGTGTGGCTAGTGACATCACGGATACGCGCCATCAACTTCCATTATGTTCAACTTTGATGGCTTTTATATTATGCCAAACAATATATTTCTTTGTCAAATAAATTACATAACAAAATAATTCAGCTCATTTATTAATGATGTAAATTGTTTAATAGACATTTTTTTTTATCGTCAACCAGTCCACTAACATTCTAAATTGTTCAGTTGTCATTCTGAAGAAGTCATAAAAATTATCTGGATTGTTTATCAAGTCTGGAAATAAATGTCCAAGGCTTCCAAACTTTAGCCTTTTAGCATTAATTTCATGACTCCATAATCTTGGATGCCTACACCTATTCCTTCACCGCCTCAGCCACAATAATACCAATATTTCAGCGAGAGCGTTTGTGTTCATCCTCGTCCAAGACTGTTATAACACTACTCCTACCTAGTCCCTAGTCCCTGTTCAGCTGGATTTTCGATTTTTAGCTCCGGCCTCAGCCGAGAGCTCAAGGTCTTATCGTAATTATTGTTCTTGTTCTTGTTTTTCTTCTTCTTCTTGGGGCGACAACTTCTAAAATGCTTCAACTGACTCACTCACTCACTCACTCACTCATTCTTCTTGGGGCGACCATTTCTTGAAAGGGGTTCAACTCACTTACTCATTTCACTTGAATCATTAAGAGCCGGAGCTTTTGAAGGATTTTCCTTCATGTTCTTGTTTTACTCTGTCAGTGGGAACAGCGCTGATTCAAAATGACTCGAATCATATGACTCTCCTTGACTTGACTCGACTCGAATCGCTTAGTCTAAACGCAGCTTTAATTTATAGTGCTGGACAGGGACCAAGGTGTGTTGGAGAGCAACTGAACAGAGTTCGAAAAAGTGAGTCATCTTAACCTCTCTCAATGTTGAGAATGGTCTGGAAAATTCACTTGTTCGAACTCTATTCAGTTGCTTTCGAACACTCCTTGGACTTTGGTCCAGCACTATCAGCCATGACTGTACATAAAATAACCATTCACTAAATTCTTGATTTATGAGATGTAATAGAAGAATTTTTCCTGGTCAGGTGAACATCATGCCACCCGGTGGTAAGAGGAGGAGGAAAAGGGATAAACATTTACAACATCCATCACCAGAAACCACCGTATCATGTACTGATGAAAGGTAAGTGTATAATAATAATAATAATAATAATAATAAACTCATTGATATCCAGCTTCACGGGAATATCCATACATATTGTTTGACCAGCCTGAGAGGACTCATGCAGGGAGCAACTCGGTTCAACAGGAAACTTTATTTGCATAGAATTTTCTAATTCAGAATGTCATGTTGGTTCCAAGGATCTTTGGCAAATTCGCGTTACTGAATGCAATTAGGCTTTAAGCAAACGATAAATGTGTTTATCGGCGCTAGTTAGAGGGTAAATAATTATAATTTTCTGCAAAAACACGGAATTTTATCAACATATCCTGATTTAAGGTAAAGTCTTATGCTAATTCTGAAAATCTTTGGATTGTTAGGTATTAACATCTATAATTCAGGGATGGGTTGAAAAATCTTGTACCACGTCCGGGCTGCTTATTCCCCAAGTTTGACAGGGTTAGTGCCATAGGAGAAATAAGAGCCAATCAGAGCCCGGGTTGCATATTGGCCAACTGTACTCCATTCCCGCACCAATTTTGAAAACGGCTGGTCCAGACGAATTGAAGGGGTAACTTGTTTAAACATCGCAACTCGCTTACGCACGGCTCCATATGGTCGGCACATTAATAATGATAATAATAATGAATGGTTTATTGATTTGGCAGCCATAGAGCTGAAAATACATAATAAGTTAGTGATTGATCATGAATGGGAATTACAATTACAATTGAAATATCTCTTAAATTAACTATATATATTATATACATATTATAACACATACACTTACATCTTCAGTCTTCACATAGATATACATGGTATCAACTCAGATAGACCCCCACACAGAACACTCCTAGTTACACTGGACATAAGTAAAGCATTTGATGCCATCCCCCACCACAACCTCAGAAACAAAACATACAACACAAACATGCATAATAACACCAAAAGATGGCTGGCCAACTTTTTGGGAGGAAGAGTAGCCCATGTTACATTTCCTGGTCAGACATCTAACATTAAAAACTTCACCAATGGTGTCCCTCAAGGTTTTATACTCTCACCCACCCTTTTCAACCTATACATGCATGACATACCAACACCCCAGGCACCACAAATACATATAACCTCCTACGCAACGACATAACACTCACATGTACACACAAAACGCAGACAACTTAAAGCCTTCACATCACTTGCCAGCACAACATTTGGACACAACAAAAAATCCACAATCACAATATACAAACAATATATTCGATCAGTGATGGATTATGTAAGCCCTGCCTGGGCTTCAAACCTCGCTGAGACCCATCACAACACACTTCAAACCATACATAACTGAGCCCTAAAGACAATCACAGGCTGCACAGCTACCACACCTACAGACCACCTACACTATGAAACCAAAGTCCTCAAACTCAAGGATAATCTTGACATGAGAGACACACAAACACTTGCTGCAGCCTCCACAAGTCCCACAACATCCACTACACTACATGGCACAACAGCCACACATGCCAATGAACATTAAAACAACACCCTGTACGCGATACCATACGCAAATACTATCATCTCTTACACCCTGCCCACCCCAAACCAATCTCCAAAAACACATTCATACTAAAATCACTCATCAGTCCATCCATACAGTCAAAAACAACACACAGCTGCATGTACGACCTCCTGACATCCACCCATCTGAATCATCCCTTCCCCGTGAGGACAGAGTCCACCTGGCCAGGCTGCGATGTGGCCACCACCCAGACCTTCTGACACATCAGAAGCTGTGGATGGAGCCATTGCGGATGCCTGTCCAGGATGCAACACAACACCCCGTACTATTAAACACATTATTGAAGACTGTAATACACACAACCACACTCACCAACAGCACAACATACACCCTCTATGAGGGCATTGTGGGAAAGCCCGGTTCAGGCCATGGCCTTCCACAGAAGCTCGGGGCTGCTCGGCCAGACAGCTTGAGGAACTTCAACAACAACTACAGGGACTTAAGTTGGGCAGAAACCAGTGTGTAGGGCCTCTTGGGTGTCTAAAATGGTCAAAATGCACTGGTGACCATTCATTCCAACATATAATAGCAAGCAATAATGGTATCTCCAATCAATTTTTTTAAACAATTGTGTGTATCCATGTCTGAGGCTCAGCCTCGTCTGACAGGGGTTTTATCACTCCTGGGATCGTTCACTCACGGTAATGGATTTGGCTTTCATGTCTGTAATTAACCTTTTATTTTTAGGAAAAATACATATGGAAACATTGTATAATAGGTGCTACTATAGAATGAGGTCTACCACCATTAGTGGTCTACTCAGGTGTAGCGTGGAGGTCTACCGTGCGGCCCGTGCCCCTCCCCTCCTCGGTCTGAACCAGTTAACTTCAAAATGTTGCTGAAGGAGTTTTTTAGAAGAGTCATCCTGACAGAGGAAACAACAGTCGCCTTTTTAAGAGAACACAAGAGAACCGTATAATATCATGTCAGGACTTCGCCCTGTAATGTTGTCGGTATAACTTTGAATAACCCTGTATAATATGCACTAAATAGAAATTTATAGAAAAATACACTCTTTTTTCAGGATGGTGGAACTGGTGGTTGGTGGAGGATGGATGATGATGGAGTCAGGGTGGAGGGATATACTGAAACATGATGGCAGTTTCAAATGTACGAAAGACAACTGTGCTGTTGGACAATAGTCACGTGTATCCAAACTATATATAGCCTTGATGAAGGAATAGAGAAAAGGAAGAGTTACCTCCATCATATCCAGAACTTATACTATTGTATCTTTACGTTTACACTATTCATTGGCTTCAATATAATTTTGTTATCCGAACTTACAAATTTGCGGTGAGACGGTTTTTGTCCGTAGCTGTGCCTGCATGATAATAATAATTAGTGTTCTATTAGATTATATTGACACTTAATTAAAAACATTACTCATTCTATACCTTTCCCATATGTGCCTGATATATGTTGTGGTAATTCGGGGTTAACAGACTTTAGAATACACGATATACTTTATTGGTTGGGCACAGGGAGTCACACAGAATAGGAGGTTGGTTTAGTCACACAGGATACTGGAGTATACTGCTGTGCTGGGCCGGCCCTGGAGTGCGTGTCGGTAGCTTGGGGGTGGTAAGCAGGTGTGTCGGTCGGCCCTCTTAACCAGAGCTCGCGTGTGGTGTCCGTGGTAGGTCGGGAAGCCAAGTGGCCGACCCGGTCATCGCTGTGCCCTTTTATCTGGTGGGAAAGGTTCCCGGATGTGGCGTGGGTCACGAAGGTACTCAGCCGCATGTATGAAGGTAAACGGCTGAGTCATTGCTGGGGCAAGGTGTGGAGGACACAGATGTTATCCCTAGAGAGCTGGGGAAGGGATTACTGAACTCACCTAGGCTAAGAATAGACCCAGGAGTGGCCATAGTGTGTGGTCACTACATTACCCCCCCTCCCCCCAGAAATGTTTAGCAACAAACTGGGGGAAGGAAAACATATACCAAACAAAATAAAACTAATACCAGAAACAAATACATATACAATAATATAAAATGAACAATATCTACACAATAATATAAAATTCCAAGAGAAAAAAAAACCTTCAATATACTGTAGTGTACCACTCCTTATTCCTCTCACCACAGGAGTCAGAGGGAACATTCTGTATTCTCCAGTCAATATTTAGCTTAATCCCTGGCCAAAGCGCCTGGGGCAAGAGTTAATCCCTCGACCATCCAGATAAAAGGCAGGCCGTACCTGGTCAACATCGACTCTTCAAGCAGACTCCAGCTACACAAGACACCAGCAACCTCTCTCCCTGGCTGGTCACGCCCCACCACAAGCAGTAACCCACGCAGCAGCAGCACCACCAGGAGACTCACTGGCGCCCTAGCTACACTCACGCTACGCCACACACCCACGCTCCTACTCCGCTGACCTGCGTGGCTCCTGCCCCTTCCTTTGTACATTAATAAACCATGCCTTGTAAAGAGTCTATTATATTACACCTCCAGAAGTAAAGGGATACGTTATTTCCTACAATACAATCCTGAGCCATGCTGGTTGGGGCGTGTTGTACAATAATTTACGTGTAAAGGGTGGATTGTCACATGGTCGAGAAAGGCAAGTGTGTGTCTTTAGTAGTAAGTGTAAGATGTGTGAGGCTGGTTGTAGAGTAGGTGCATGTCTGTGTTGGTCAGCATGGAAATATATTTATGGGGCCGCTTAATCGTGCGTCCAGAGCGTGTGGTGAAACCCTCAAGAATCAAGCCTGTCTCGTCCTCCCGTGACATTTGTTGTGGTGATGGGGGTGTGGCTGGACATACAGGTGTCTGTGGTCTGCCGTGTGGACTGGCAGGACGAGGGGGTGTGGCAGGTATAATATGGACTATAGGAGGTTTATCCTGAGGGTGAATAAGAGGGATTACACATATAGATTCATTTTGTTCAGGATCAGTTATGGGGTTAGGGAGGTATACGGGTGGTGGTGTAGGTGAAACAGGTTCTAGTAAGGGAGGAGTGGGTAGGGGTGGGGGTGTAGGTGGTGCCGGATGGATTATGGGATCGTCCTGGTCGGGTAAGGGGGGGGGGGTTAGGAGTAGATGGGGTTATAGATGAAAGGTTAGAAGGATGAAGGTGGGGCGAGTGGTGAGGATTCAGGTACCGTAGGGAGAGGAGGGGGTGTATGAGGTGGTGGGGTGGCAGGTGGTGGGGGTTGGAGAGTAGAGTGGGTGGGTGATAGCGTAGCAGGTGGGGCAGGTTGTGGAGGAGTGTGAATGGGAGGATATGGTGTGTGGGCGTGAGAATGAGATGGTAGGGGTGGAATGGTGATAGTGGAGTATGATGGTGTTATGTGTTGGTGCTGCTAGGTGTGATATGATGGTGTTGTGTGTTGAGGGTGTACGTGCGTGGCTGGTACTACATGCGGTGGTGTAGGTAGGAGTGGTGGGCGGTGAGTTGGGTGTAGTGTAGGGTGTGTGTATGGTGGGTGTGACGTAGTGTGTGCTGGTTTAACCCTCTCCCAAGAAGTGACGTACGGCCTATTATTTATGTCTAGTGTGACTGTTGCGTCTGTCCTGGAGAGCACCGGATGGGGTCCGGTGTACCGTTGCTGCAGTGGTGTCTGGTGTGCGTCTGTCCTCAATAAGAGAGAAGGTTCTGTGTGTAGTCCGGGTGGTATGTAAGTGGGCCTGGTCTGATGGCGTGTAGGTGTGGGTGCCGCATTAGCGATGGCGCGCTTGAGTGTTGGTAGGAATGAGAGGTTGGATGTGTCTACATTAGGTGCGGTCATCTGACCAGGGAGGCGAAGGTCTTCTCCGAACACCAGCTCTGCTGGGGAATGGTGTTGGTCTTCCTTCATGGTCGTACGAATGGTTAGGAGTATGAGTGGAAGGGCGTCAGTCCATTGATCATGTTGAAGGGCACGGAAGGCATCTTTAAGGCGTCGGTGGAAACGCTCCACCATCCCGTTACTACAGGGGTGGTAGGCAGTTGTTTGTTGCCGTTTAGTTCCCAGGATATTAAGCATGTCCTGCCATGCCCTCGACTCAAATTGGGTACCCTGGTCTGTGATAATGATAGCGGGTGGGCCGAAGTTCGCGACCCAGTCGCTGAGGAAGTGGCGGGCGGAACCTTCCGCCGTTATGTCACTCATAGGGGTAACGGTACACCAGCGAGTTGTCCTGTCCACACACGTAAGCAAATATCGTGCCCCCCGTGATGCTGGCAGTGGGCCAACAATATCTACATGTACTGTGTGGAATCTAGCGGTTGGGACTGTGAACTCGTGAAGGGGTGGGCGGGTATGACGACCAACTTTAGCTCGTTGACATGGCAGGCATGATGTAATCCACTCCTTAATTTGTCTCTTCATACTGGGCCATACTGCACGACGGCTCACCAGTCGCTGTGTTCCTGCAATCCCTGGGTGGTTGAGTGAGTGATAGTGCGAGCACACTGCCTCTCTGAACTGTGGCGGTATGTAGGGGCGTGGCGTGCCGCAGGATGTGTCGCACCAGAGCTTCGTGATATCGTCTGGGGCTGTCAGGAATTCCAGGCGTATTCCAGTGTTGCCTGTTAGGAGGTTTTGCAGGTGTAAGTCAGACTGTTGCGCTGTTGCAATTGCAGGAAAATCCAGTGGTGGGATGTGTTGAATTGTGGCGATGGTTGTTTGTGTTGGTGGAGACCTTGATAGGGCGTCTGCTACAGCGTTGTCTTCTCCTCGGACGTGGCGAATATCGGTAGTGAATTCCGAGACGAACGATAGGTGACGTGTAACCCATGGGGACCAGTTGGTACCCAGCTGCTGCATGGCTGTGGTAAGAGGCTTATGGTCTGTGCGGATGTGGAACGTTCTGCCTTCAAGGAAGTGGCGAAAGTGTTTTACAGACTCGTATATTCCCACTAGCTCTCTGTCAAAGGCGCTGTATTTACATTGTAGTGGTTCCAGACGTTTGTTGTAGAAGGCAATTGGTTTGAGTAAGCCGTCTACTTCCTGTTGCAGAACTGCTCCGATAGCGTCGTCTGAGGCGTCTGTGTAAATAGATGTGGGTGCGTGAGGTGTGGGATAAGCTAGGAGTGTAGTGTCAGCAAGCTTGGTCTTAATGTTTGTGAATGCTATCTCGGCTGACGGTGTCCATAAGAGTTTTTTTTTGGGAATTTTTGGTGAGCCCCTTCAAAAGTTCGTCAAGCGGCGCCAGGGCTGTAGCGGCATGAGGGATAAATCGGTGGTAATAATTAACCACGCCCAGGAATTCTCTTAGTTTCCTGGCTGTCGTAGATAGGGGGAACTCTCTCACTGCCTCCACTTTCTGCGGTAATGGGGTTATTCCATAGGGTGTGACCTGGTGGCCTAGGAAATCCAGGTGATCAGCCCCAATGACACACTTGGAAGGGTGGATTTTCAAACCATATTGCTGTAGGCGAGAAAGTATTTCCCTCAGGTGCTGCTGGTGTTGACTGTGGGTATGGGATGCGATCAGTATGTCGTCTATGTAGACAACACAATAGTCTAGTCCTCGCATCACCTGATCCATGAACCTCTGGAAAGTTTGTGCAGCATTGCGTAACCCAAAGTTCATGAATGTGTACTCCCATAACCCGAATGGTGTGGTAATAGCGGATTTCTTGATGTCGTCCTCCGCCACAGGGATTTGGTGAAAAGCACGTACCAGGTCTATTTTCGAAAATACCTCACATCCCTGAAGCTTGGAATGGAAGTCAAGAATGTGCGGGATAGGGTACCTGTCAGGGATGGTGACAGCATTAAGAGCCCTATAGTCTCCACATGCTCTCCATTCTCCTTCCTGTTGTTTGGGGACCATGTGTAGAGGAGATGCCCAGGCACTGTCTGATTGTCTAATCACGCCCTGCTGTTCCATCACCTGGAATTCCCTCTTGGCGGCTACGAGGCGTTCTGGCGGCATCCTTCGGGGTTTAGCAAACACGGAGGGACCAGTCGTGGTGATTGTATGACGGATCCCTGGGTCTGTGACGTGTGTAGAGTAATATGTGGAACGAAGTTGAGGAAATTCTTGCATGATATGTTGGTATTGGGATTTGTTGGAGTGTGAGATGTGTGTTATTGTGGGAGAAGTGTGTTGACAGTGTTTGGTGGGAATAATGGCTCCCGTGGGTTGGTGAATCAGTCGTTGTCTCTTAGCATCTATTAGTAAGTCATGAGCAGTCAAGAAATCGAGACCGAGGATTGGTGCCTGGACATCAGCCACAACGAAAGGCCACACGACATACTCCTTTCTCATGAGGGTTATTCCCCTGCTTCTGGTGCCATATGTTGCGATGGGTGACTTGTTAGCTGCGAGTAGGTCGTAGGCAGTAGTATTTTGACACCTCCTATCCTTTACACTGGGCAGGACAACACTAACTTCTGACCCTGAGTCTACAAGGAAGTTATCCCCTGACTCGAGGTCTTCCACCCACATTAGAGTACGAGTGGTGTGGTGGGGTGTTGGAATGTTGCCAGGTGGTTGCGGTAGCGAGGGTGGTAGTGTCGGTGTGGCGAGATTGGCATCTGTGTTGAGGTTTGAGTCAGGCGTGGTGTTGTGCTGTGGCGTAGAGTAATTGTTATGTGGCCCTGTGTGGTTAGAAATGATGCGGGCAGTCGCGTTATGGGCACTGTGTTGCGACCGCCTTATTCGTTTCCCTGACGATTCCACTGACATGGGGCACGGCAATTTCGTGCATTATACCCAAAACGCTGGTGGTACCCGCATAAATGGTTATGTTGCCATTGTTGCTGTGGCGTGATGGGAGTCTGGCGCTGCAATGGCGGTAGTCTGCGTGGAGGTGGGGCATAATGTTGTTGAGTGGGAGGTTGTTGTGTAGGTGTGTAGGTTTGAGGTAATGAGATGGGGTGTTGTTGCGGTGTGGGGTAATATTGTTGTGAGGATGGAAGGGCTTGTTGTTGAGTGGGTTGGGGGGTGGTATCATACTGGTATTGCATTAGTGTTGGTTGTGATGTTGGTACAGGTTGATAAAATTGTGTCTGTTGTAGGTGTTGGTATTGGTGGGTGGATGTTGGTGGTATGTGTTGTTGTATTGGAGGTATAGGTTGTTGGTGTTGTGTCTGTTTTAGGTTTTGGTATTGGTGGCTGGATATTGGTAGTGTGTGTTGTTGTATTGGAGGTATAGGTTGTTGGTGTTGTGTCTGTTGTGGTGGAGGTAGCGTTATTGGAGGGATGGCGGATGTGGGTGGATTGGTGATGTTGGCGGTGAAATGCTGGCACTCGCCCAGACTAGTTGTGGATATGTCCATTATTTCGTCTGCCTGTGTGGCGTATTCCAAAAGTGGCTTGTTTTTGTGTGCTTGGAGGAGTTGTTGTACTGTTATAGATAGTTTCCTGGTGAAACAATCCCTCACGGCATCTTCTGAATATGATTTGCCCGCCTTCTCATTCAGCTGTAGGAGGTTTCTTAATAAGGCTGACGGGCGGCGCCCTTCCAGCTGGGCGTCTTCCATGGCCCTCCTGTATTGGGATGCCGTCATACCGTGTGAGGATATTATGGTATCCTTCAGACTTTCGTACGAGCGCTGGTGAGTTATTTCTGAGGGAATATCTTGAAATACATCGGATGGTAGCGCTCGCAGGACAGCGTTGAATTTCTCCTCATTGGTGTATGTACTGGTAAACCATAACGTCTCCATGTGACGGAACCACGAGTGTACATTTGGTGAGTAAAGCCGCGGTCACACTGGTCAAAAAATGCTTGGATCCCATGGGAGAGTAGGATTTTCGCCCAACCTTGGAGAGTTTTGCTTGGAGATTTACAAGGTATCCCAACACGAGTAGGATCGTTTGCTTCCAAGTCCAAGGTTAGAATGAAGGAACTATAAAACTATTGTTAGTAAAAATATGTGATTGTACTTAACTTATTTTGAAAAATAATGACAAATAGTAAATAAATATATCAAATTAGCGTAAATAATACATAAATACCTTTTTATCTAGTTTTCCGCGATACCTCTTAAGTTTGTATCAGATGCCAGATACTACCAGTTAGTAATCTATTGTTGACATTTGTGGGCAAAATATTGACGAAAGTTGCATTCTTTCCATATACAGGTATATATTTTTTAATTCTATAAGATCCCTGAAGTTATAAATACTATTATACGTTATGCGTTATGTATGCGTTATTTAAAGCACATAATAGGACGTGACGAGTTGCCAGACGACGCTACTAAACCAAGGCGGTTGACTGAAAGACGATCAGTGTTGCCAGGTGCAGGGAAATTTCTGTTTTAGGGAGTATTGAAGTCCACACATGGAGATTATAATTAAAGTTTGTTCAAGAGTAAACAGGGAATTTTCTATCAGACGAAATACCAAAGAGTAAACAGGGTATCAGAGTAAACAGGGAATAATTGAGGTAAAAAGGGAAATTCAGATGTTGAAGTTATAGGGAAATTTCGTCTAGCACTGCCAAACAGACCTGGCAACACTGAAGACAACATTATCAAATATGGCGGCCTATATATTCAGCCAATCAGCGAGCAGCACAAAATTTAGGTGTCCAGTCTCTTTCTATAGGGTCTCTAGTTTGACCCACAGTCTCTTCACGTTATTTGTTTTCCGTTTTATGTGAGCGTAGGCTGCTGCAATTGTAAAAATAGTCATAGTTTCCAGCATGTTCCTCGACCTCCATTGTGCACTACTCTTTGTAGCTTGATATCCTTGGACTGGGCTGATGATTCTACTTTCTGTAGTGTGACCAAAAACTTCCAAGGGACAGCATCCAACGCTGCTCTACACTTGGCTCTCCCAGGGTACAAATGGCCAGTGTGACCGTAGCTTAAATTAATTAATAAGGAGGGACGTGGGGAGTATGTGTCAGTGTAGTAGTGTTTGTGGGTGTGGTGGCGTGTTGGGATAGAGGGTGGGGAGCCATGTTAGGTGAATGTGTGTTATTGTTATTGGGGACTGAGGTGGCCATATTATCGGTGTGAAATAAGTATAGAAATGAATGTGGAGTGGTTGGGAATGGGTAGGCTAGGCTGAGGAGGAGTGGGGGTGGATGGTTAGATAGGCGGGGAGGTAGCGGGAGTGATAGAAAATGGAAACACGATGGGGGACCGGGATATACAAAGGAAGAGGCAAGGGATGCAGTTATGGGAAAGGGTCAGGTTAATTCCCTTGGGAGTGTCGAGAGGATGTGGCGCACGTGGGTGAGGTGTGCGGGTGAAGGTGAAGTTATGGTAATGTTACACAAATATCAAAAAAATATATTATAACAACATGTGGCAATGGGCCGTACAAACGAAAAGATATGGAAAAAAATGGGGGAGAGTAGCACTGGGGGGGGATCACCGAGGGAAAGAATGGAAAGTAAATAGTAATGGTACTCAAGTTGTGTAGGGCATCCTGTTGGAGACGGTACAGCCGGAGGTAGAAAGATGGTACCGTAGTAGTTCCTTCACAGCAGCCTGTAAGTGTGTGTGAAACTGTGGGGGTTGGAGAAACACGTGGAAGTTGGGGCAGTGAAAATGGGTAGCTAGGGGGTACACTTGGGTTTTGGGAGGGAAGAACTGAGTGGGACAGAACACAAATTTTTGGCTACGTTAACACAAAAATGGAGGGTGGCATGTATATGTATAGAGGGTCCTTGTGGCTGGAAGAGTGGTCGTCCGTGGCGTGCAGGCGTGGAGTGGCGTAGAGGTGTGGAGTGGCGAGTGGAGCGGTGGCGCACGTGATGTGGAGTGTGGAGTGGAGGTCCAAGAGAGCTGGGGAGGGGATTACTGAACTCACCTAGGCTAAGAATAGACCCAGGAGTGGCCATAGTGTGTGGTCACTACAGTATAAACACGATTTCGATCATTGGACACCCACTCACCAACCACCATATGGCCCACTCAACACCTTCACCAGACAACACCACTTCCTCTGCCACCTGTCTAGTTGGCAGGGTGAAGTGGTTTAACTTTTTAATTAAAGGGCTATGGTTTCTCTGTTGCCACCACCTCGCCACCATCACCTAGGGACGGAGAATTTCAGTTCCTCAATTATGACTCACTCGCTTTAATTAAACTCTTCCTTCTTCCCTTTTTTTTTCTATTTTTGCTTTTTATCTTTTATTCTTCCATACCTTACTATCCTTCCTCGATACTGAGAATAGAAATGAATAAATGAGAGAAAATTTGTACAGTACTGTATAGGAGAAAGACCGACATTTTTAGAAAGATAAATAAACAGATGAATAAGAGAGACAAGAAGGAGAGTACACGTAGGAAAGGAATAAAGAAAAGAAGGAAGGGAAGGGAAAGATAGATATACAGTAGTGAGAGAGGAATGAGGTCGAGGTGAAGTTTGACAGATAAGCCAGAAGAGCGACTTGTCACTTCTATACACACACACCCAGTAATTCATTTGAGGAAAGATCAATCAATACTTCACACCTTTTTTCATATACATGTTATTTTTTTCTTTTTAAGTCAGTAAGATTTGGTGGTAACAATACTACGTACAGCCGGCAGCATAAATTCACGTCCATTCCATGTCTTTATTAATGCTAATATGACCAGATAGTTACATTCTGAACCAGTTTTTATTCCATCAACATACGTCATTTACCATATGAGAACTATTATATCTGTCATCACTGCATTAAAATTATATTACAACATTACTATAGCTAATACATATGAAGGTGGAAATGAAGCGAACTTATGCTGCCGACTGTACATTAGTGTTTTTTTATTTTTCATTCATTTTTACCCAGTAATTCATTTGAGGAAAGATCTCAATCAATACTTCACACCTTTTTTCATATACATATTATATATATATATATATATATTAAGTTAGTAAGATTTAGTGGTTATAACAATACTACATTACGGCGAGTTTTTTTTTTCATTCATTTTTACCCAGTATCTCATTTGAGGAAAGATCAATCAATACTTCACATATTTTTTAATATTCATATTTATTTTTAATTCAGTAAGATTTGGTGGTAACAATACTACATACATTACAGTGAGTTTTTGTTTTATTTCATTCCTTTTTACATATACAGTCTGTGCATAATATTGTACTGTATACCTATTTTGACCTCTATTGTTCCATAAAAATAGAAAAGTTGGGATAGTACATGTAGTCCTAATATGAGAATGATTACTGTAGTATTAATTTCACAGTTTCCTTACTATGAATTTGTCAACATATCTATAAATTTGTAGTAATTTAAGGGGGTGCGGGAGAAGAGGGACAGGCTTTGGGGGGGGGAATAGGGGGACAGGCTTGGGGGGGAATAGGGGGACAGGCTTGAGGGGGGTGCAGGAATAGGGGGACAGGCTTGGGGTGGGTATAAAGCCTGTCACCTACTCCCGCACCGCCCTCACCCCATCAAGCCTGTCCCCCTACTCCCACACACACCCCAAGCCTGTCCCCTACCCCCACACACCCCTAACCCCCCCAAGCCTGTCCCCTACTCCCGCACCCCCATAATCCCATTACACTGGTTCTTGTCAAACAGAATACTGTACTGTAATAGAAGTTGTAAACACAAAAGAAAAATAATTCAAATCATTATATAGGCTAGCATTAGTTGTACATATTAAAAGTTTTCTATGCTTATACTGTACTTATATTTTTTGTATTTTGTATAACTGATAGCTATAAATAAATGTTGCAAAATGTTTCTTGTCGAGTTGTCTCACACTAACTACACTAAAAAACAAACAATGGTAAGTGTAGTCACATACACTAAAGTACACTCCTTATTATACTCACCACTCTCACTCCTTATTATACTCACCACTTTCACTCCTTATCATACTCACCACTTTCACTCCTTATTATACTCAAGTACATGAGTAAACACATGGATAATAATCATGTATGTAATGTTTGAAATATAAAGTAAAAAGGAGGGAATTAATAATACAGGAATACATATTATATATTCTACAAAAGAAATGTTTGAAAACTAATATATATTACTGTATGTATGTCTATTATATCAACAGTCAAATAATTATATAAAGAAGCAAATATAGTGATGGGATGAATGAACCCAATTAAAAAAAACAAAAAAAACATTAAATGAATGAAGTGTGGACAAATCAATATTCATTCTATAAATTAAATATATACCATGAGTACTGAGAATTTATGGACATATTATTATAAGTAAATAAAGAAAAATTACACGGATGATAGAAAGTGTAGAAGACTTGTGAGTAAAGGCTAGTTAATCATCTCCTATGTGTTCCTCGAAGCCATCAGATTCAGTTACCAGTGCTCTCTCCAGGATCACACGACCTTCCTTGTACCTGCAATAGTGGTCATACAGTTATGGAAAGTGTTTAGAATCATTAAGTAGCCTATACATCTTCCCTCCTCCAGTTAGGAAATATAGTAGATATGATAGTGGTGACAGGTATAGTGGTAAGTGATAGTGGTGACAGGTATAGTGGTAAGTGATAGTGGTGACAGGTATAGTGGTTATAGTTAGCCCCTGGCTAGTACAGTGGTAACACGCCTGCCTTGCATCTGTGAGGTGGGTAGATGGAGCCTGGCCAAGGCCCGAGAGTTACAAACTGTTTACTGAGGGGTTACTGCCATGGCTGGGTACCATGGTGGGGAGTTGGGCTGGCCTGGCTGACGTTCAGGAGAGTGTTTCATCAGAGACACAAATACCTGAACTAAAACTCTGCAACTTTAACTTTAACTTTAATAACTGTGGTAGTACAGTATAGACTAGTGGGGTCTTGCATCTAACAAGTTCACATTTGATAAATTCATATTTAGTGACACTAATGAAACTCTATCCATATTCATATCTAGCAAGAAAGTTTCAAATCTAACAGATAAAATCCCAGATGCTACAAGAGGTATGGTTCAATTGTGGTGCCACTTTAACCAAGTGTGTGACATTACTCTGTCTCTCCCATGTTACCTACCTCTCTCCTGATCATACATGCATCACAATACAGTATTGTCATGTTGTATAGCTGCCAATTACTGCTTAAAGTGGCTTAAATTCCCATCTAAATGAATGAAAGAACTTAAAAGAAGACAATTAGTTATCATCAATACCCCATTTCTCTTTTTCAAGGGGTGGGGGTCAGAACACAGAAATAATGGACAAAGTAAGTACAGTACCCAGGAAAATGGGTCACACTTCCATCCACCTCCCCTTTTAATAAGGCTCACAAAATTGTCAGCTCCCAGTCACAAGTTCTTGCCTCCACAACACAAGTCCCTTCACTTAGCCTTGGTGAAAGTAGCCATTCCTTGGTTGTCAAGTTAATATAATTTTTCCAGCCCTAATATACACACCTCCTTGTGAATCTCTTTCACTCTATCGCATCATTTATACTTATTCCATGTTTTCTTCCCCTTCTTTTCTGCCCCTCAGAATCACTCTCATACTTTACACCTTTTCCACTACTGTATACTGTACTTGTATTACTCATTCTTTCCACATGTTCATATCAGCTATAATCACTGTATATTTAAGGACCCTGTGATCGTGTATGAAAACTAGAGGCTTCTGATTCCTTCTGACAACTCCATGAAACAACTCCATCCATATAGGTGGTGTTTCGTGGCAATATTTGAAGGACTCGTAGATCCAATTTTCAGACTACATTACAGGGTCCTTAAACAAACACAGTGAAATATGTGAAGTTGTGGGATACCATGATGGATATGAAAGACAAGAGCAGTACTGTGAATGACAAGGACATACAGAATAATTTTGGTGACATTTCTGATTTTTTGGATATGCTGGGAAGGGAAAAAAAAATGCAATCAGTAGATTACACAACTCAGGGAGGGGGGATTTATCCAAGTTAGTTTTTCTAATATCTATATATCACAATGTTTGAATATAAAACTTAAACTAACACCAATACTTACATAACGAGAAAAACCAAGTGTATAAAGGTGGTAGATTTAGTAGTGGTAGAAACAGTGATGTTGTGGTAGGTGTATAAAGGTGGTAGATTTAGTAGTGGTAGAAACAGTGATGGTAGCCTAACTCAGCCTGACTCACCTCTGGTTTTCCTCGGTGGCAAACTCATAGATCCATCCCAGCTTGGCACTGCAGTTCTTACATGAGACATCTCGTACCATGTGGCGCCCTGTCAGCATCACACGGTCTTGTACCTCACTGTTAATTTCAGAAAAGGTCTGTGTTAGGCTGTAAGTGATGAGATATCATGAATGTAATATCCTCATTTAAGGATTGTCAGCTTGCAAAACAATTCACCACTCCCTGACTAATTATATATATCAGTCGTTTCTGTGATTAACTTGAACTGTGGGATAATATTAAAAAATGTACTGGGAAGCTAACAAAAGAAACATTTTGAGCTTTACAACATACAACGATATACATTAATGGGATTAACTACTTACTGCATAAATGAATTAAAACTGAAATACAGTATATATTATCTGGCAAGTTTCAGACGGAGGAGAGATTTGGACAAGGCTATATCAACAACTTGCAGGTGTATAATATAACATTTCTGTACGGCAATTTTATGAACATGAAATAATGCTACAAATTATGTCAGTTTTGAGGCAGGTAACATGGAGTTAAAGAATTTAGAGGAAACTGATGGGAAAGATATGGAATACCAAGCCCAAGTAAATCATGAAAAATGTAAGCCTTTCCTTGGAAGTTACACAAAGTGACACTGATACATGTAATGGTATTGCTATTATTATAACTTTCTTAGTTAGTTAGCCTACTGCTGTTATGCTGTCTTCAAAAAGTTATAATTATCTTTTTGCAAGGAATTTATAACTTATAATGATCTGATACACTGCAGGAAAACCATAATTATATTTCTGGAGTAAAGTAAGGTTTTCTCTTAGGCTATAATTATACAGATGCTACCACAACAAACATGAACAACTACAATGTATTATATCACATCCAATACACACTAACTAACCTGTATGTAAGATTAACGACTCTCTTGAATAAGAACGCACGTCCAGTGGCTCCAGTGAAGCGAGTAGAGATGAGTTCAGTACGGTTAGTGAGTACAGTGTAACATGTGGCACAGGAAAACAGACGAGTTCCTCCAATGTGTTCCAGGAATATTCGACCCATTTTCACCGACACCTTTATGAAGCTCAACCTCTTCTTACTCTCGTGGCAAATGTTTCCACTGTCTGTGTAGCTGAAAACTTCTTCTTAAAACCTCTCCAACTTCTCTGTGAACATTGTTTGTTGTTTCCTTCAGCTTGAGTCCACAGCTTAGGACTCTCTGTGTCATCCGGGAGTTGTGAAGGGTTGTTGGTGAGTAGACTGTTCCACTCTGAGGGATCATACAATAATTAATTTCAACTATAGGGATATAAAATACGATACTTCAAATTAACACTTGGAAACATTATAAACTCAAACAACATCTACTTTATCTTACAACTCATTTAAATTATAAAATTAAACCACACACTTTCCTTACACTATTCAGGGTCCAATGAACACCTCCCAGGAAAACACAAGATATATAACAAGTATAAATAATAATATTATCACTGCAACATTCAACTACGTAAATGTCTTTGTTTACAATAGTCAGCTGGTGTGATCTGGGATGCAGTGATGCCAGATCCGATTGTCCTTCATGACCTTTATCTAATTTTACCTTTTATTAATAGAATTTCCCTTATTTCCTCAATAATTAATTCCAGTTTACTCTTGAACATTCACAGTCTTTTTTTTTTTGTATTTTGTCTGGTAGAAATGTCTTTGTTTAGGCTACTCTTGAACAATCTTTTTATAATTTCCCTGCTGTGTAGACTTCAAAATGTCTAAAAAAAAAAAACAATTTGGATGCACCTGGCAACACTGAGGTGACGATCACAGCTGTTTGATACATACAGACATACAGTCAAACACACACACATTATTATATGACACAATAATACACGCTCATTGTCGCTCAAATCGGCCTGCCAGAATCTGACCGGAACCTGACCCAGGAAATATGTGTGTGACAAATTAGAGAGTGAAGGTTTAGGCTTTTTTTTCTTCCTAGGCTACACTAGAGACCCTATATCTTTCTATAGGGTCTCTAGGCTACATTAGAGACCCTATAGAAAGACTTTAGGCTACACGTAACATTAATAACACACACACATACACAGTGCATGTTTGCATATTCACATTAAAATACATTTGGAGACGTGCTTAGAAACTTTTGAACTATATAGTCAAGTGTTGGACCATAATCTGGTTTGGACTGAAGGTTTGCTGATTGTAATGTTTTATAGTGTTTTTTTTTTTTTAATGCATTTATTGTTCAAGGCCGACGCATTTTAATGTTTTGGGAGATATGACCCCTCACGCTCCCCCAACCCAATCTCCATAAACACTTCATTTTCTCCATATTTCAACTAGATTCGTCGGAAAAACAATACAGCGCATTAAATAGAATTAGTCTGACCGAATCAGGACCACGGCAAATTACGATAACGAGCAAAATAAGATATTGCATAAGATATTGCATCTGCAAGCCTTCAGTCCAAACCAGATTATGGTCCAACACTTGACTATTACCGAAACTTTAACCCACAGTTTAAGTTAGCTTTTACCTGAACAGGTTAGTTAATGCAGGCTTCTCTTTATTATCATTGCTTCTTTTGGAAAATAAACATTTAAGTTCCACGCGGCAAATATGTGCAATTTATGTATATTTCAGTAAGGAATAATGTTATATGTTCGTGTGTAATGAATATAATTGGGTGGTGAAATTACAAAAAATTTGACAGTCTTATTTGTCTACATTAGTGAATGGCAGCATAAAAATGTCTTAATTCCATGGTTATTAAGCTAACTTAACTGCTCATCTTTCTTTCTCTAAATTGTCTTTTCTTCAGGTTCAGTTCATGTGCTGGGATCCTCTGATTGATAAAATGCTTACATTTTCTCCCAGCTTTGTGTGTCTAGTCTATCTTAATAATAATAATAAATTACTGAGACAGCATGATAAGTAATATGATTATCTCAAGTTACATAACTGTCTTTATTCATCATCAGTAGTATATCAATACCTTATAAAAGTATTTTGGTATTTATTGAAAGAATTACCATTTTGCAGCAGTGTTGCCATATCCGGCTGGGTTCCAGTCATTTATTACACTTTATCATGATTATTGCCCAGGTTAGGTCCTGTTAGTCTACCCAGGTTAGGTCCCGGTAGTCTGCCCAGGTTAGGTCCTGGTAGTCTACCCAGGTTAGGTCCTGGTAGTCTGCCCAAGTTAGGTCCTGGTAGTCTGATGTGGTCTAGAGGTTAGGTTAGGTCAGGTCAGGTAAGGTCAGGCTAATACAGTATCAAAATGTCCCATTTGAATATGCCCTATCTTGGAATGGGGCATTGGCAGAAGAAAATAGTCTTAGAATGGTCTAAATAAGTTAGTAATGAAGGTAGGAAATTTGTATGCAATAATGGTAATTTTTTCAATATTTACCAGTATTTCTATAAATAAGTGGTAAAGTGATTAGAGTAGCATCCATAGCCATCCTCACTACACACAACACACAGTTTGGTTAACCTAACACTGAGGTATTTTATAGATGTATGGCCAACTGATCCAATACTGTACCATGGACTGCATTGTGTGGATAAGGTGGAGTCAATGTGAAGCCAAGATCAACACACACACTCGCCAAATGTGTGTGTCTTTTTAGAGAAGGTTAGTTCACTTTAACCTCCTGCTCTGACCATTAGGCCATCATGTATGTAGCTGAGAATACAAGCCAGTCATCACACATCAAACTAGCTGTACCTCAGTTTCATAATTATATGCTATAAGCAGTTATGTTACAGTAGAAGGTTCAACATTGAATGTGAAAGATAATTTTTATATAATGTGACATATTATCAATCCTTAGTATATAATAAAAGAATCTCTCGGTCTGTCTGTCTGTCTCTCGTTGCCTTGATTTCTCCAGAATACGAGTACAGTAACTGAACTAATGAATAAATATAATGGTGTCCTGTTGCCTGTAATAGTTTGGAGGAATCATTTGCTCCAGATTTACCACCAGCAACAACACTGGTTTGTGAATATCTATTATGTCTTGGTTTAATTATTACAGAATTATAGATTAAAGTATTCGTTAGCCTTGTGCATATTTGTATTACAGTTATACATATTAATTATTTTTATATAATTTATATAAAAGGGCCTAAATTTACTGAGAAATTATTGAAATATGCTTTGTATCGAGTATGTATGTACGGTATGTATTATTATTATTATTATTTTATTATTATAGTAAAAGATGTAAAACATATTTGAAAAAGTCATTCATACTTTGTGGAAAGGATAAACAATATAAATTATAAAGTTTTATATATCCTTAGCTTTAATACAGGTATATTATTATTTTTTCATTACAAAAAATAATAAAAATTCAATGTTTGGTGCAGACAGCCCAAGTGAACAAACAGAACTGGATGCATCATTTTCCTAATACTGTATCTTGGAATCTGTGTTGAAAATTGAGGCAGTAAATTGGAGGTGGAACAGTACAGTTAAAGACCCTGTGATCGTTTATGAAAATTGGAGGCTTCTGATTCCTCCTGACCATGCCACGAAACAGACTCCTCGTTCCATATACATGTAGTTGGTGTTTTGTGGCAGCATTTGAAAGACTCGTTAACCTCCAATTTTCTGACTATTATATCACAGGGTCCCTTAATTAAGCACAAAAGGTAACAGATGAAAAAAAAATAGGGATAGTTGAAGGAGTGAAAGCCCATTTAATTAAGAAAAGCCAGGATTTTGGGGAGGCATTCATAGCCAACTTCCTCAGAGGTAGATATATAAGCTGTTTAAAGAATTGATAAAGGAGACCGAGAAAGCCATGTATGATTCCTGAAAAAGATGTACAGTTGGACACAGGAATTCGTGGTACAGCCCAAGTAAAAGATATTCAATTTCTCCCAATATCAAGTTCCTTAGTGCCACATAGGAGACATCAGGGGCAGAAGTCAGTATTGAGGATGGTAATAAAAAGCAAGTGCCTGATAATAGACACTGGTTACTCAAATGGGAAACATATCTTTCACCTGGAATGTACCACCAATTCATGTGTCCAACTGTACAGTAGCTAGCATTCAGATGAAGACAATATGTACAGTTGGCAGCATAAATTTGCATTCATTTCATGTATTCTGAACCAGTTTATATTTTGACAACATGTGCAATTTACCACATGAGAAGTATATCTGTCATTTCTGCATCTTAGTTTCTATATTAGTTTCTATATCAGTTTTTATATCAGTCCACGGAGAGAGGAATGAAATAATCCAACCCAAATTTTTCAAAACTCTTGCGTGAGAACCTGATGAAAAAAACGAAAGGGTCAATTTGATTTTGTTGTGTTGTTGGTGTGTAGTTACAATAGTTGAATATTTATTTTTGTATTAAAACATTTTATATTATAAATAGAAAACCTAATAGTTTACTATAAATATGAAATTGTCAGCCAATGTTTAATTTTATACAATGAGAACTATCACTATCTTGGGAAATTATTTTGGAGATAAAATATAAACGTAAATGGTGGAACAGTAGTTTATAAAAGAAAATGATATATTTATTAAAGAAAGAAACACTAGATATATTAAGAGGGTGCAGGAATAGGGGGACAGGCTTGGGGTGGTGTTGTGGGGGGCTTGGATTTTTTTTGGTTGGGTAGGGGGGGTGCGGGAGTAGGGGGACAGGCTGGGGGATGCGGGAGTAGTGGGACAGGCTGGGGGGGTTGTGGGGGTAGGTTACAGTTAGCTGCTTGTATTAAATTAAAAAATGGTATTTAATGTGCATGTGTGTGTGTGTTATTGTTTTAAGTAGTGTGTAGCTACTTGTATTAAATTAAAAGATGGTATTTAATGTGCATTTGTGTGTGTGTGTGTGTTATTGTTGTTTTAAGTAGTGTGTAGCTACTTGTATTAAATTAAAAGATGGTAGTTAAGGTGTGTGTGTGTTGTTGTTTTAAGTAGTGTGTAGCTACTTGTATTAAATCAAAAGCTGGTAGTTAAGGTGTGTGTGTGTTATTGTTTTAAGTAGTGTGTAGCTGCCTGTATTAAATCAAAAGCTGGTAGGGTAAATACAACATACCTGTAATCATGCTTGGTTGTAACATCGGCATAAACCACTTCACCCCCAGCCAAGTATGCCGTCCAGAACCCAAAACTTCCCAGGGTAATAATGCTGTGATTACATGAAGACAATAATGCCATGTCCTGACCTGCTGAGAACCCTGCCAATGAGAACAGGTTTAAGTAAGGGGGTGCTGGAGTAGGGGACAGGTTTGGGGGGATGTTTAGGTGTGTTTGAAATTAGGGGACAGGGGTGTGTGGGAGTAGGGGATAGGCTTGGGGGGACTGGGGAGTGCAGGAGTAGGGGGATAGGCTTCGGAGGGGACTGGGGGGTGCAAGAGTAGGGGGACAGGCTTGGGGGGGACTGAGGGGGTGCTACTGTATACTGTATATATATATGGTAATGGGTAAAAAGTAACTCATTGAGGTAACTATAACAGCCTCTAAAAAGAAAACTTATTATATATATCCCTGGTGAAGAAAGTACACTATACTGTATATAGACATATAATTTTGTTGCATTATAGAGTACAGTATATATAGACATATTTTGTTGCATTATATAGTAGAGTATAGACATATTTTGTTGCATTATACAGTAACAGTATGTACAGTACAGTATATATACCTTGTGAAAACCAGACTATAATTTTGTTGCATTATACAGTATATATAAACATACTGTATCATTTTGTTGCATTATACAGTAACAGTACAGTACTGTATAATTATATACCTTGTGAAAAGTAGACATCCTGATATTGTTGTAACTCTGCCCTGGCATACTGTAGGTCGTCTGAAGCCACAACAAACACCGCTGCATCGGGGTACTTGGTGCGGTAGTGGGTGAGGGCTCGGGTAAAGTACGACGTTCCTGGAAGATGTCCCCCAAATTTGTTCTGGAAAAAAAAAAGTTACCTTGAAAATAACTACTCTGTTCAAAATTTGTGTTCCACTTGCCTCTTATGCTTAGATAGATAGATAGAAACAGATAGATAGATAGATAGAGGCCAGTGGAACACAAATTTTGAACAGAGTATAGTGGATATTGTGAAGAAGAAAATTATGTACACTACACACGAGATGAAAATTATTTTAATTGCGGGAGTAGGGGACAGGTTTGGGGGGTGCGGGAATAGGGAGACAGGCTTGGGGGGGGTAGGGGGGTGCGGGAATAGGGGGACAGGCTTGGGGGGGTGCGGGAATAGGGGGACAGGCTTGGGGGGGTGCGGGAATAGGGGGACAGGCTTGGGGGGGGTGCGGGAATAGGGGGACAGGCTTGGGGGGGTGCGGGAATAGGGGGACAGGCTTGGGGGGGTGCGGGAATAGGGGGACAGGCTTGGGGGGGGTAGAAAGCCTGTCCCCTATTGTCCGCAACTGTACATTACTATTACCTCATCATACAAAAATATACGACCCATTTCATAATACTGTTACTGTACCTTGACGAATTTTTTGTAATCAGTTCTCCGGATGTGGAAGCCGACAAACACGGGGTCCGGGAGTTGAGATGATCGATTTTTCATGATGTTGGAGAGGAATTCATTTACCTGTTGAAATACTTAATAGGGTTACATATTAATTCTCATTTTACACTGGTATTATGTATGTGAAATAGTGTGTGTGTGTGTGTAATGAATGTATGTACAGTTGGTGAACAAAGTACAGTATCTGGACACCGTTGACGGCTTCTGGTAATAATGTCAGTGATAAACACATTAGGAATAGGCAATATTTATTCATTACTACATAATGATAACTGATATTGAGTGGTGTCGACCAACCACAGACAATTAAATAAAAGTTATCCTTCAATTCATAAATACTTTCTCTCATTGATGTGTTTACTTTTGGGGATGTTGCCAGAAACTGCCAACAGTGTTCAGATACATTATTCCCCAACTGTACATGTACTGTAAACACTTTTGTATTGTACACTTGTAATGTGTGTAATAAAACTGTACAGTAAACCCTCATTGTACAGTACACTTATATATTGGGTGTACTGTAATATAGTGTACAATAAGTATTTACAGTACATACATACATTCATTACACACACTCTATTTCACATATATAAATGCCAGTGTAAATTGATAATTGACTGTATATAGTAGGCTAGTTGTTAATAAATCATTGTTTTAATATCTGGCACTTATAAACACTTATAAACACTAACCTTGTTTGTGTAATTTGGAGCAAATGTAAATTCTTTTTTTAGTTCTTCCCTAAACTGGTGAAACATTTGCATCTCGAAAGCATATTCTGAAATGTTGTGTAGAAATGTTATTATTATTATTATCAGCACTAAGCATCAGCAATTTGGTTATGAAGGAACAACACCATATCAAAAGGTGCCTTTATATGACAACTTTTCACTACTAGTTCCCACACCTTTGTCCCTCATGATTTTGTTTTGTTGACCATGGCCCAGGTTAACTGTTACTCACACATACATACACATATCTCAAGTTGATGCATATTTACATTCACCTACTACACTACACTATACATAATAGGTTGACACAGTTATGATAAAGCAATTAGAATGTATGCATTGTTCATATAGTTGTAGTTGTAGTTGGAGTGAAGTACTGTAAGCAGGAGTACAGTCTCTGTCACAAGAGTTAATCTTTAATTAAGGGAAGGATCTTTTGTTGGTGAATTGGATGGTCTGTGATTATGCCAAACTATATCACCATGAAACAAATGCCTTCAATGGTACTGTACTATTAGTGAATCAGTTTGCTGGCATAGATTGGAGGAATCAGTAGCCTTACAATTTCCCAACAAGAAAATCTCCCCTTAATTGGTTTTCAGCCTCCATTCTACGTCCTATTGTCAAACTAGATTCGTCCCTGCTTGGTTTGTGAGCATCATACAAATGTTAGGACACAGAGATATATTTAGTTTGATCTAAAGCTGGAGGAATCCTTAATTAGTTTTTACCAGGGTTGTTGGAAATGATGTTACATGTAGTCTGATACCACCATAATATGAAGGAATCCTTGCAAAGAATGTCAGTCTACTTCCTTTAAGTTACATGGTAAAAGTAAACTCGCCTTTCATGATGAATTTCTTGGGTCCCAATAGACCTGCTGCTGCCAGTTCTATTGGAGCGTAGTTGTACAGACTCCCAATATTTTGAACTGGTGTCCAGTCTTGAAGCTGGAAAGGTCCTGCCAGAGAGAGAGTGAAAGAGAGATTAATTATTAAAATGTTGTTTTCTTGTGTGCATTTGACTGTTTTAAAGCAAACAAATGAGACTGAAAAAGTGAAAATGTTGTCATGTCACTTTATTGAATTGGAGAGCTACTGATTCCTCCAAACTATGCAAGAATTGAGGTCATAATATGTTGCCAATTTCAATATTTTCTATAAGAAATCCATAGAGTAAAAAAATAAATTAAAAAAATTCTATGTAAAATTCATTCTGAAAACAATATTTCTGGATGATACCAGCCTCTTTTAAGAAGGTGAGAGTTCTCCCTTTGGTTGGGCTACCAACTACAGTACAGTACTACCTCCTTCCCAAACATCCACTCATTGTTGCCTCAAAAACTATCCAAGGATACAGGCAACTTCAGAATACAAATAGGAGATTTGTTTTGAAGCAAAGTTTGTTGAGGAATTAATAACCCTCCAATCAGAAACAATATACTTAAAGAACTATATAATACTGTACAGTATAGCCTATACTTACAATAATAACTAACCTGCTGATGCTGGTATATCTGGTAGAGAAGTGTTTAGAAAGATGTGTTTTATCCTGCTCTTAAATTCACTGTTCATAACAACGGAGACATTGTAATGACGTTTTAGTGAGTACATAGTAGCATACTCGCCCATGAGGTTACCCAGTCGGCCCAACGGTCTACATGTTATTACAGGAAACTTTAATCCGTGCCACTCTTTGAAGTACTTGACCCATGAGGTTGGAGGTATTATTGTAGCTGGCAGAGGCTTCACCTTCACTTTTTCCTGCTTCACCATCACATTATCCTGCTGATTGTTAACATATTATACATTATGTTTAGGTAAAATACAGTTAGGAGTTTATGCTAAAGTGTTTATATGGTGTCACAAAACAGGCCACATATTATAGGCTGTTCAAAGGTAATCTGATGCCTGATAGAATGTGGGTAATCAAATCTGAAACATCTAATTTATTAACAATATTTTGCCCCTTTAACATAATATTATAGACAAATAAATTACCTAATCCTTAGTATAGGACATTGGGTCAAAATTATTTTTGTCCTCTAAGTAGGAGAAAGAACTAAGGACATTGTCACTCACAGGAGAAGAAGAAAAAGTATCTTTCTATTTATCTATAGCTCTGACGCCTTGTTCATTCCAGGAATTTCCCCAAAGGGGTGGTGGCCACGGCAGAAGTGTCTCCAGTTGTCCCTGTTCCAACACTCCCTCCTCTGCCCCTCATGTTTCTCTCCTTCACATACTCTTCCACTCTGTTCCAACACTCCCTCCTCTGCCCCTCATGTTTCTCTCCTTTACATACTCTTCCACTCTGTTCTGCCATCTAACTGGCGGTCTGCCTCTCACACCAGGTCCCACAACTTCACTTCCATACACCTTCTTTACAAACTCCACACCTTGCATTCTCTCTACATGTCTCAACCACTCCACACTCAATACCAATTGCTTTCTCACTCATACCACATCTCTCGTACACATTCTCATTACTTTCTCCATCCCACCTAGTAAGTCCACATGCACCTCTCAGATAACTCATTTCCACAGCACCTATTCTCGACTGATGAGCCCTACTCCATGTCCATGTCTCCGACGCATATGTCAGTGTTGGCAGATTATACTATTTCTCGGTCCCTCTTCACCTCCATACTCACACTTCGACCTTTCATAATCCTCCCCAGTGATCCTATGACCTGTCTACCCCTCATTGCTCTATCCTTAATTTTGCCTTCCATATATGTATCCATGTTTACAAGGAACTGTACACAGGTACTGTACTTAAACTCCTTCACTTCCTTAATTCTCTCATCCCCGGGAGTTATCTCACACTTAGTCCCAGGAGTCACTTTCACTCAATAGTGTAGCAAAGTTAATAATAACTTCAGTTTCTGCTCTCTCAAATACCATCACCTTAGATTTACCAACATTCACCTTCAGTTTCCTTTGTTTACACATGGGCTGAAACTCATCCACCAGTCTCTGTAACTCCCTCTCACTCTCAGTCATCAACACAGTGTCATCAGCAAATAAACTTGCCACCAAGGACCAATTTACTCCATTCAGCCTCCACATTGGCCTTCTCTTCATCTTTCTCATATAGACATTAAACATAGAAACAGAAGACCTGATGGTAGAAGATGGAGAGAGGAAATAAAAATGTTGTATAGTACAGTATAGGCATAACCTGACAAAGACTAACCCATTATAGGAACTCATAGTGAAGGTTCAGAGACCTTTGTTTATATAAAGAGAGAGAGAGTGAGAGAATGTCTTATCTGTACTTTTCTTTCATAAACTAGAGAGAGAGAGAGAGGGGGAGGGAGGATATCTTACCGGTACAACTTTTCTTTCCAATGTAGGTGTACTATTGAATGATGTAGTCTTGGACACATTGAATAGTTCTGTATTATGATTATGATGATAATTGTTGTTGGAAGATTCTGATAAGTGAAGTAAGTTGTAGTTTTGTAGTAATATCACTTCCCGGTCATACAAAACTGAATAAGAGGCATAACAAAACAATTAGTCATGTTTCATTAACGTTCTCAGATTAGCCTAGGTTGATCAGTCTTTAAAATTAACATATTATCAACAAACAAAATACTCTAGTGTTAGTTAAGTAGTGGTTAATTCTATCTATCTATAGCTCTGACTCCCCCCAAGGGGTTGGCCACGCAGTGGCGTCATGAGGGCTGTTGGCGCCCGGGGACAAAGATTGTTATGGCGCCCCAATAGGGGGCGTGATAGTGGGTGGGTGGCCAGCGAAGCAAGCCTAATCAGCTGGGAAGTTCTATCAGTACTCATAGAAGCAATTTAAAGCCACTTGGAATTTTTTTTTTTTAAATCTTTAGTCCTTAAAAATGAATTGTTCATCCAATTTATTGATTTCTTCCCCAACTTCAAATTGGCAATTGGCGCCCCCTAAATGCTGCACCCAGGGACATATGTACCCCCCAGCCCCCCTCCCCCCTCGCGACGCCACTGTGGCCATGGCAGAAAAGTCTCCAGTCTTCCCTGTTCCAACACTCCCTCCTCACTCGGTCCAGCCCTCCCTTCCCCCTCATGTTTCTGTCCTTTACATACTCTTCCACTCTGTTCTGCCAACTTACTGGTGGTCTGCCTCTCACACCACATCCCACAACTTCACTTCCATACACCTTCTTTACAAACTTTGCACCTTCTTTACAACACTCACCATAAATATATATCAATACAAAGATGAAACAGAGTCCCACAAACAGGGATCGTGGAGAAGATAACAGACGATAATACAGATATTTGCTTCGGCATGGGAAACTGGAAATATAAGCTTTATTATAATAATTATTATTGTAGTAGTAGTAGGAGGAGGAGGAAATTACATAATAAAACATATAACAAGTGAATGGAATAAAGGTTAATTTAAGGGAAAGATAGAGGTACTCAAAGGTTTTGTTTGGGTAAGCAGAGGTGATAACAAGTATGTATCCCATTGTTTAAACATTAATAGTTGTGATAGGAATACAAACTTCATTCTAATGAAGAAGCACAGATGACTCCAATAAGGAAAATGACTTGTGTGTTATCCTTGTTACTTGTTTGTTAAGATATTCTATGTTTCTTTCCACCAACAGTTGGTGCTCCATAGGGCTTCCCTCAATATTATATAACTATTTAACACTTCTAATGTTTACTTGTGCACTGCAAGTTACTGTGGAAATACTGACTGTGGTGTAGCAAGGACAACATGTAAATCTCAGTACAAACACCTGTTCCACCTCCCACATAACCAGTTAAAGCCAGCTAGGCTATACCAGAATATCACACTGGTTGTATACATAATTATTCATGTATCTGTCATGGGAAGCTGATTTATTAACCGTAATAACCCATTACTGTACTACTACCCAACACAAACCCTATCAATTAATTGCGCGTAGATATACAAATATATCTTATTACTGTACTTCAGGTACAGTTGCCAAAAAAGATATTGCGACAACTATTGATACTGTATTATATATATTATTGTCCATAGTTGTTTGTACAGTAGAGATTATAAGTATGTATTCATCATCATCATCCTTTTCGTTTAACGTCCGTATTTTCCCATATAGGATGGGGTTGGACGGGCGATGACTGCTCTCCACATCTGTCCATCTTGTACCATATCCATATGTTCTTCTATTCCCATTAAATTCATATCTTCCATTACACACGTTTTCCACTTTTTCTTGGGCCTTCCCACCGGTCGCCGGCCCCCGACTCTCACCACCTCCACCTCCACCTCACTCATCACCCCCCCCCCCCCCAGGCCTCCAGGGTGACCAGATTTCTCGAGCTGGAATATGTTAGACAGCAGCTGAAATTATGCTAGATTGGCAAAAATTATGCTAAATCTTTTGTTGCTCTTCAAACGTTTGGTTTCTGCTGTATTTTATTGTTAATATAGTATTATTTCTAGGTTATTAACTATATACAGTATGCACTCATATTATGCTAAATTTAGCATTATAATGCTAAATCCGGTCACCCTGCACCCCCCCCCCCTCCGCCAGTGTTGCCATCGAGAAATTTGAAATACCGCCAGATTCAACCTAAAAAAACGACAAATCATGACCCAAAATAGCCAGATGTTAAATGATAAAAGAAAAACAGATGTCCGTTATTATTCAACCACACACATACGCACAGAGAGAGAGAGAGAGAGAGAGAGAGAGAGAGAGAGAGAGAGAATTATTTAGAGTATACAATTTAACTGTTCAATACCTACTTACCCTATTAAACATACAGTAAGTCAGATGCATCATCCTCGTTTTCAGCTTCCTCACATGAAGTAATAGGTACTGCCGACTGTTGATTTTCTCCACTATAAGCTTGGGATGTTTCTATACCACTTACCACATTTGGTGGTATTTCGTAATCAAAACAAGATATTTTATGCCTTTTCAATCCTGCACGAATTTGCCAGAATAGTATTTCCCATTTGTTAACTTTTCACTATGTTTAACTGGCTAAATATGCGTTCTACTTCACCATTAGAATGAGGTAATGTAAGTACTGATGTTGCAAACTTTGCTAGTTCTTTGAATGGATTACTGCCAGATGCATCTGTGTAGTTGCTTATTTCACTCCAAAATAACACTGTCTGAGTAACTTCATTCCACTTGACTAATGTAAGATTTCTCCATTGATTTTCGATGGCGTCAGCATCATCATGATGCACTTGAAGTAGTTCCATCAGAGGAACTAAAGGCTCTTTAATTCAATGTAGTGCATTATTAACAGACAGCAAAGACATTTTCTGGAGACTGTTTACGTTGGTGGGTAATTTGTGCCGCATTTCGTGCACGAGACGGGTCACAAACTTAATACACCTCTCCCTTAAAAACTTTTCCTGGTCAACTGGATACCCATTCTCCTTAAGCACTTCTACTTCCTTTTCGAACAGATATCCTAATAAGTATGGTTTGGGATCCAAGGTATCCTCTATATTACCCTCGAGGGGATCAACAGTTGAAGTAGGCAGAACCACTTTCTGAACTATTAAATGACTTGATTAGTAGTGTGATGTCTCCAAGTAACTTTTTTTTGTTTGGTCTGCCTCGTTAGACTCAAAAGATTTGTTAACACTTTGAACATCCTTTAAAACAGGCAGCGGTAATTTCACATAGGCCTGATTAGTTCCATCGTTATACATTGAATACAAAAGAGTTCAGGTGTGTAGCACTTCTCACTATGTCGAACAATGTCAAAATGAGTTTTCAATTCCAACCACTGTTTATCAATTCTCTCAACTGCCGTTGCAATGGAAAGCCAGCGTGTTTGACAAGCTTGAACAATTCATTAATTGTATTATATAAGATCTTGTATGCGATTTGCCTCGAGGATGACCTCGAGAACCAGTTATAGACCTCTGGAACTTCAACTTTCATCTTTTCATAAACACCATTGTTTACACCAGTCATTACACTAGCATTATCTGTTCCTATTCCTCTTAAGTTTTGCAAATCAAGTCCAACTGGTGCTAGGGTTTCCTTTAGTGCGCTGATAATGCCGTCAGCATTACATTCCTGTAAAACAGTTAACTTAGCTAAGAAAAGTGGACACAATTTTCTTTTTCAAATTGTCAAAGTAAATTATAACCATCCCGAAAAGCTTAGTGTCACTTATGTCCGTAGACTCGTCCAACAGAAGACTGTAGTGGTTGTTTCCAATAGCTTTCATAAGGTCATCCATAAAATATGGGTAAAATATGTTCTTAATTAATTATCCCACTACACTTTGATCGCCTGATCTGAATTTGTGATGCTACTTTACTGTCTGGAAAACAGTTTTTACAGAGACTGCTTAAATGGTCACAGGTTATTACAGCTGTATGTTCAGCGACGAACAACGCCAATTTTCTCTCAGTCATCTGTACCTCAGTTATTTTCTTTTCAGACACAAAGGGGATCGCTGGTTGTTGAACATGTAAATGGGAATTAAATGAATATAATTATGGAATGACTTGTTATAAGAAGAAATCCTGTATTGTGTCCAGGAGTCTCCAAGTTATATGACCCTTAATTTTGTACTTTTTCAGATTTATTGTAGGTGGAGCAGCCTTTTCTTGTGTTAAACATTACTCTGTATTACACACAACAAGAGAAAATGTCATATTGATCCTGCCTTCACTCAATGGCAGGTCTCCTTGCAATTCAATCGTGCTGCTTTTCTGCTTAATTGGTCCCTTCACTTTTAGATAATTCTGCAGGACTACTTCTCGTGTCAGTTTAAGCCCACCTCTTGGCATCTACCCACAACATTCATATATATATTTCCTTTCACCCAACTTTGCTTTTCCATCCTCTCCACTTGGCCAAACCACTTTTAACCACTACCTCTATGCATCACTTTCACTAAGCCTTTTATTTATAATCATGCTCTCGCTTGTTCATTTGTAATTTTGCCTCCCATCTCCATCTCTAAGTGAAATAACACACATTTACCTAGCCATTCTCATCTTACATACAAGCATCCTTACATCCTCTGCCCTAACCACCAGGTTTCACTCCCTTGGGGGGGAGTTCCGGAGGGAACGAGGCGTCGGAGTTGTAGATAGATAGATAGAAAACAGGTGGCCGAGTTTCCCACAAGTGTAAAAGTTATCCTCAGAAGCGAGCATATAACAACACATTTGACAGTGTGATAAAACAAGAGCATCAGCAGGTGTAACAGTATGATAACGTGTATGATGGATCGAGAGCATCTGCAGGTGTGATAGTATAAGATAACTGCATCAGAAATCTCGCGTCCGTCATGTAATCTGGGAGAAGTTTGATGATAGCCACACAACTTGATTAAGTTTATACCAGGATATGTATATATCTTTGAGGTCATATATATATATATATATATATATATATATATATATATATATATATATATATATATATATATATATATATATATATATATATATATATATCGTTCCTGTCTCAGAAATGAAATATTTATGTTGTCTAAAAGTCAACATTATTTAATAATAAATGTACAGTTGAGGACACATAAAACAGACACATTTTGAACGGTGCCCTTATAATGTATAGAATAGGACACACCTCTATAAACAACGTCTTATATTACCCTATACTCAATGAGGGGTCTCATTTAAGGTGTGTCTGTTTTATATGTCCATAACTGTAAACTGTACAACAATACACAAAGAATTTTGTCTATACTAAAACACTATTGTGTGAAATCAAAGAAAAAAAACATCTTAATGTAGTCTATCTATATATAAAAATCACTCTGTGTCTTTAGCCACTATGCACGGCCTCATCGTTAATACCTACAGTTAATAATGTTACATGATTTTGATCATTGAAACCTGGGAAGTATCCTCGGCCTTCAAAAAAAAAAATGTTTTTAAATGACCAATGGGGAAGTTGGGTTTTTTTTTCGAACTCATGCAATACGGCCGTTTCTTTGGTTTTGTGTTTTTTTGTACTATCATGAACTTTCAAGTCACTTAATTTTGCTCTTAGTGGGCACTTATAAAATTTGCAATAGGGTACACTTACACCGCTACTTTTCTTTTTTTTTTTCCAATAGAGGGTTTTCACTCAGCTGATCGATGTGACGTCACAATATAAACATCCGCCATGTTGGGAGGCTGACAGGTTGCCATTTGGTATTTTTCATTACCAAATCGGACCCAATATAGTAATGAAAAATCTGTTTGGTAACATATAATTTGATTTGGTATTGGATCTGAAAGGTGAATTGTCTGATGTCTTGTAGATTAACTTACAGTACAACAAAATCTTCAACTACAGTTCTACACAACATATAGGCTACAGCTGCTATTTTTAAGTGGATATATTACTCCTATACCGGTATATCAAATGTGTTGATATATATAGGGTGTCCGGAATTTTGTACCCGAAAATTTGGCATATGTATGCTTTATTAATTCTGAAAAGAAAATACTCTATTGATGTGATCTTTTTTTTTCTTAGTTTAGCGGTAATTGAGACAATTAAGGGGGGGTGGGAGTAGGGGACAGGCTTGGGAGGGGTGCGGGAATATGGGGACAGGCTTGGGGTGGGTAGAAAGCCTGTCCCCCTATTCCTGCATCCCCTAACCCCCCAATCCTATCCCCCTACTCCTGCAACCCCCAAAACAACCCCCCCCCCCCCAAGCCTGTCCCCCTATTCCTACACCCCTTTAAATGTGTGACATTTGAACGGGGGGGGGTTGGGGGTTGCAGGAGTAGGGGGACAGGCTTGGGGGGTTAGGAGGGTGCAGGAATAGGGGGACAAGCTTTCTACCCACCCCAAGCTTGTCCCCATATTCCCGCACCCCCCACCCCCCCAAGCCTGTCCCCTACTCCCCTAATTAAATGTCTCAATTACCGCTAAACTAAGAAAAAAAAAAAGATCACATCAATAGAGTATTTTCTTTTCAGAATTAATAGAGCATGCATATGCCAAATTTTCGGGTAAAAAATTCCGGACACCCTGGTACTGTATATATATATTACACAAAACGTACGATAAGTCCGTTTATCAATTACAAACACATGGTGTTCTCTTCATTTGTGCTATCATAGTTCTGAATCCTAACAATCAAATCTCGTCTACGCATTCATAAATATTGACCTGGCTAATGCAAATATTAATAGCATTACTGCATAAGATAAAAAAGATGGTAAGAGAGTGCAGTTGTTGAGCGAGTAGCCTAGCAATCAGTGTGATTGTACAGATGGTGAATATACTACCTGGTCATAGCCTATGTGACTTTTTTATATCATCACCCAACCCTGAGTACAAATTCCAGTCCATGAAATGCCACAAAAGTGTAAAGGCACACTACTGTTTTACCATTGGTTGAGTTAAAGAAGTAATGGTATGTCAAATATCAAGACCAACATCAACTTGGGCATCATGTGGACCTTCATACAGATATTGTGAGAAGCACGGTATATATTTATCCTTATTTCTCTGCATTATTTTTATATCTGCCACTGAATGAGCTAACACTTTAAATTATCATCCTATATGGTTATTATAGAGAATAT
Organism: Petrolisthes manimaculis; assembly: GCA_034508575.1. NCBI lineage: Eukaryota > Metazoa > Arthropoda > Malacostraca > Decapoda > Porcellanidae > Petrolisthes > Petrolisthes manimaculis. Next base: position 195,597 of record JAWZYT010000795.1, on the reverse strand, counting down.
TAATTCCAAACTAATCATTGTTTTCCTGTAATTATTAGGGTTTTCCCCTACCCTACCCAAAATCCCAATTACTCCGGTTCTTCCCCAAGATTGTAAGGAGAGGAGAGGGGTTTGATGATGACTCCCTGGATATTCAAGAGAACCATAAATTCCTTCTCTTGATCAGCAGTTTCTCGTGTGCTTCTCCATGGTTTCTTATCAGATTAAGGATCCCAAACACGGACAAACCAGGATTTTTGTCTGTATTTGAACATTCCACCATGCAGCAAAGCCATGGCCTCCTTAAATATCCCCTTAAAGGAGGTAAAATACTTGTATAAATGAATAAATCGTGACAGAGGAAGCCATTTCCTTCTGTTTGTTTACAAAGAGAAGTTATCAACATGGCCCTCGATCATGCCATAACGTCACAGTGACGTCACGCGAAAACGCCCTATTACCCAATCTTTTAGACCTCTCTCACTGAACCATTCTTTTCTGAATTTCTCAATGTACTGCGGTTTAGACATGATGGTAGCTAATACAATAACAAGATATTAATTTCCCGGGGTCACTAACTGAAGGGTTGCGTGTGATCGCCAGCGGTTTTAATATGGAAGTTGGGGAACAGTGTTGGCCGAGTTTGATGTATTTTGTAAAATCTTACGTCTGCACTTTAAGATGTTATTATTCAGTAATTATATTAACATCATAGATAAGAATTGGTGTGCAACATACAGTAAAACAGCAATTACAAGCATAAAATAGTACAGGGGTTGGCAGAACTAATAACATTTATATTAGTTCATACCTGCACCTTTGGCTTAAAACAAAAAAACACTATGTTTCTGAAAGAACAATGCCCTATGTTAAAAAAATGAGAGCAATCAGAAAAGTTTTTCACCTCTAATTATACATTTTTATGAGGCCGAAATCATGCGGGAAAGAGATCACCGACCGAGGACTTCCCCAACTTTGTTGTTAACAATTATTATATCTGGTGAAAAGTGGCAGTTTTTCTCAGGTTCGTGACGTCGGGAATTGCAAAGGTTCACTCGTGACATAATAATATTATAATCCTCAGTGGAATCATTTTTAGTGTCCACCGTGCTGTCGGCAATAAGTGAGTCACGTTAGTTACGAACTTACGGACCCCGGAGTCCAGGACGCCAGTGGACGGTCCCAGTTACGAAGTTGGTACCAACAACATACCGTGCCATACTATTCATTCAGTAAACTATATATCACGATAAAATAGGGCCTTTTTCATGACTAATATATAATATTTGTAAAATATCATTGCGGTCATTGGTCCTGAATATATATTAGGCTATTCTCAAACGAAATAGCTAGAAATTACCCAGACTATGTGTTGTACCAGCCAGATTTCCATCCAAAAGCCAGATGCAAAATTTGATAGCCAAATCACAGTCTAAAATAGCTAGATCTGGCTGGAAAATAGCTAGTATGGCAACACTGCCCTCCGCTCTTCTCACATGTATGATTCTTGGGGACTTTAACAGCCACCTGGGGTATATTGGACCACAAGCTTTGAATAGAAATGGCAAAATGATATTGGATTTGATAGAACGGCATAATCAAATCTTACTAAACAGTGATGAAAGATGTAGTGGACAGATCACATGGGAAAGAAATAAACAAAAAAGCGTCATTGATTTGGTCTTGGTTAATAATGTGATGTACAATATGTTTGTGAATATGAAAGTAGATGAAAACAAAGAAATAACTGATATATCTGATCATAACTTGATTGAAGTAAAAATAAAAGTGGAAAATGAAAATAATATATTTAAGAAGAACCAATGGGTGGAATCAGAATACTACACAGTAAGTCCTGAAGCTTTGGAGAAATATAAGCAAAATTTAGAAAATATTCTGAGGGAAAGTGATGTTAATACAATGGTAGAATTTAATGAAAAAGTGAAAGAAACAGCTGAAGGGACACTGAGGAGGAAAATAAGAAGAAAGGTTAACAGTAATGAGGAGAAAAAGACTGAACCTATATGGGTAAATGAGGATATCAGGAAAGAAATCAAGAAAAGGAAAGCAATAAATAGAGAAAAAAGGCAGGCAAAAACAGCAGAAGACAGGGAAAGACTGACGAGTGAATACAGTAAACAGAAATTGAAGGTGCAAAGACTGGTAAAAGATGCAGTTACAGAACATGAAAGAAGAATTACAGCAGAAATAAGAGAAAGTAAAGACAAAGGGAGAAAGATGTAGGAACACATCAAGAAATTAAAGGAACAAGAAACAAAATCTAGTAAGAATCTTGAGCTGTTTAATGCACAGGGTGAACAGTTAAACAAAACTGAAGCAGAAATGGAACTAACAGACTACTGGAAGAAGATATATCAGAAACATAGAAATATGATAAGTGAAGTGTGGTCAGAGGCAGCAAAGGAACAGTATAATATAGAACTCAGTGAAAATGAAGACAGTGTAAGTGATGGAATACTGGAACATCTGGAGATGGGCTTGAAAATACAAAGAGAAATTAAGCCAATGGGATACCCAGAAATTACAAGAAAAGAAGTAGAAAAGGCTTTAAGGGATCTCAAAAATAGGAAATCGCCAGGACCAGACACCATAAAACCGAAAATGTACAAAATATTAATAGATAGTGAGATATGTATGAAACAGCTGGTGACAGTATTAAACAAAGTGCTGAATACTGGAGAAATCCCAGAGGACTGGATGATAACTAAGTCAGTGTTGATACCAAAGAAAACAAAACCAACAGCAAAGGACCTGAGACCCATAACACTGGCAAATATCTCTTACAAGATCTATATGAAAATGATAAGAGAACAGATAGATGATCACATATATAGTAATAATGAGGAGTTGGAAACTCAAGAAGGATTTACTACAGGAGGCAGGATTGAAAGCAACTTACTGATACTAAGGTATTGAGATGACCTAGAGGCACAAATTAAAACTAATAGTTACATCACTGGATTACTCAAAGGCTTTTGATTCAATAGATAGAGGGAAAATGATAGAAGTTATGATGAAGTACAAAGTACATCCGAAAATAATAGACAGTGTAGCCAAAATATATGATGGAGATAAAACTAGCTTAGTGCTGAATGAAGACATGGCAACCTTAATGAATATCAGTAGTGGAATAAAGCAAGGCTGTACAGGCTCAACAACACTTTTTAAATTGGTGACCTATAGAATTATGAAGAAAATGGAGGAGTACGACCTGGGATATGTGGATGGGAAATTTAAGTTGAGCACACTGTACTTTGCAGATGATTGCCTATTGCTGGCAAGAGACTTGGACTCGGCTTCAAGAAATATTAGATATATGAGTGAAATAAGTGATTAAGGATTAAGGATTAAGGATTAAGCATAAATAAAGAAAAGAGTAACATACTAATATTTAACATGAAGGAACAAGATCAACCCAGGGAACTAGAAGGTATAAAAGTGACGACGGAGATAAAGTACCTGGGAGTGACAATCAAGAATGCAAAAGACTGCTTTAAAGCACACAAAGAAAAATAAAAAAGGCAAGAAAACTGGCAAATATGACCTACTCCATTGTTCACAAAAGCTGTAATAAATTATTGATTGGTAAAACCTACTGGAAGTCAGTGGCTTTGCCATCTATACTATATGGAGCAGATATAATAAACTTCACGGAAACGGACATAAAAACCCTACAAAGTATTGAAAACAATGTTTATAGACAAACACTGGGAGCACCCACGTACACCCCCATAAGTTGTTTGAGAGGAGAAATTGGAGCCTCCTCTATGAAGGCAAGGATAATAAAAGGGAGTCTTCTAGATCTCTTCCTGAAGGCTGCAATGAAAGGAAGAAATGAACTTCTACAAGAAATAGTCAGTGAATTGAATAGTGACTCAAGAAACAAATGGTCAAAACTAAATAAGGAATATAAGAACTTAATAAATATAACGGATACAGAGTTGAGACAACAAAACCCCGAACAGATAAAACGGAAAATAATGCAGTGGGATCAACAAAAATGGGAAGAAGAAAAACAGAGCAAAAGCAGTATAAAAATCTACACGAAATGGAGGAAGGAAATAGGGAAACAAGAGGAAATCTACGACAACACAACTGCTTCAATCACGCTATTTAAATGTCGCACAAACACCTCAAACCTAAATGATAGGAGAAGATTTACAAATGAAAACACAAAAGTGTATAAATTGTGAAGAACCCTATGAGAATCTTCAACACTTTCTACTTGAATGTCCCGGTTATACAGAAGTAAGAACACAAATAAATGAACTACAACAACCGTACGAAGAAGATAAGGACGAAATATTGGGGAAGCTTCTATTCGACAGCACCAACTTGGAAAATATTAAAGAAGGAATTCACAAATTTTGGAGAAAGAGAGAAAAGGCAAGAAAGCAACAACAGGAAATACAGCAACGACAACAATAATCATAACTCCAGAGGGGCCGTTACAAAGGCTACCCCTCCAAATGTTCATGTTCATGTCCAAAACATGTATTACAGAAGGATATGTATATTACCTGCTTATAGTCCCTACAAATAGTTGTGGATATTACTATGGTTAAAGTTCTATCAATATATGTCGCAATACCATTTTTGGCAACTGTACATACTTCATATAAATATATAAGGTAAAGTCATATACAGTAGTATTGTAAATATTTTTTGTTAAGGACAGACCCATCCGAGTCCCCATGACCTATTTACATCACGTGTCAAGCAAGGCCTATATATGGTATATATGGACCTTGGTGTCAAGGGGGCAAAGACCTCAATGGAAAAATCAATTTGACCAACGTGGCAAGGTTTGGGTTTATTTAGGTGCCTATTCCTAATAAATTATTCACTTATTTATATTTGATTTTATATCTTGAAAGACTTGATTACTCCAAACCTCAAGGAAATACAATAAAGTTAAAGAAGAAACGGTTTTACCTATACCTAAAAAATGAGATGTTTGAGATGAAATATAAATTAATTAGAATGATCGCGCTACTAAACGCCAAATGGGCGGTAGTACCAAGTATGGAGAATTTTCCTAGACATGGGGAATTACAGCATATATCTCGATGGGGAAAATTATATACTGTTCAAGAGTAATCATTGGGAAATTTTCTTTATACAGTACACGGGGAAATTTCATATAGATTGTTCTAATATAAATGGTAAAAAAAAAACATTTCTTCGACTAATTATCTTCAAGAGTAAAATCGATTAATTTTTGAGATAAATAAAAGAAAACTCATGTTGTTCAAGTTGGAAAAAATTCAAGTTGGGAAAATTTCAGTACGACTCCAGCTGGCAGAAGGATAATAGACTATCCCTGGTACGACTATATATATAATATATAATATTATGTTCAAGAGTAAAAACAGGGAATTTGTGAGATACATAAAGGAAAATTCTCATGTTTTATAAGTTGGGGAAATTTGGTAAAGCACTGACAAGCAGACCTGGCAACACTGGCTCAGATCAGGAGGTCGTTCCCGCGTAAATATTTGTAAACAAACAATAACAAATAGAGTATAGATTTGATTGATTGGTTGATTACTTGAATGATTTATAATAGGCGGCGCAACAGTGAAGTCATATACCGTCAGAAGAAGGTGATAGAGAAGTATAGACGCTCTGACACACTAACTAACTAAATAAGTAACGTTACATATTAATTTATTCAGTTTTTGTTCAGGTTGTGTATGATAGACCGTATGCAAGAACATTGATTAGTGGTGTATACGATGGTGTTGTATTGATACGATGGCTCCATTGATTGTTTATCTATGAAGTTATCGGTATTGGTACAGAAGTGGACCTTTCTTGAGCAGTGTTACCACATTAGGTTAATGTTAGGTCATGGAAATTTGCCCCAGTCACTTTATGATAGTTTACACTGGTTATACCCGGTATTCTGCCCAGGGTAGGTCCCAGTAGTCTGCCCAGGTTAGGTCCCGGTAGTCTGCCCAGGTTAGGTCCTGGTAGTCTGCCCAGGTTAGGTCCCAGTAGTTTGCCCAGGTTAGGTCCCGGTAGCCTGCCCAGGTTAGGTCCCGGTAGCCTGCCCAGGTTAGGTCCCGGTAGCCTGCCCAGGTTAGGTCCCGGTAGCCTGCTGTGGTCTAGGTTAGGTTAGGTCAGACTAGTTTCCAAATTATGTTTGTAAACGAGGCATTTCCGAGAGAAACACCATAAATGAAAAGTGTCTTAGAATGGTCCAAACTACATGTAGTGGATATTGACAGTAAACTATCTAACTTATTATACTGTAGGGTCCACTTCTGTACCTTTACCAAACCATTGTATCGTACTGGCACAACACCATCGTATTTACAATGATCGTTATTGAGTTGGGTTGGATTAGGTTAGATTAACGTTAGGTTAGGTTAGGTTGGGTTAGATTAATGTTAGGTTAGGTTAGGTAAGGTTAGATTAACGTTAGGTTAGGTTGGGTTGGGTTGGGTTAGGATAGATTAGATTACTATTAGGTTAGGTTAGGTTAGATTAGATTAACGTTAGGTTGGGTTAGGTTAGGTTAGATTAGATTAGATTAACGTTAGGTTAGGTTGGGTTCAATTATCTTTATCAATAGTCAATGGAATTATGGTATTAGAGTAGTTTTTGTCTATAATCACTCCCATTAATTTTTTTATGTCTTAACGTTAAATATGCTTCTTAATACGTGTATGTTATTTCCTTATTGGGTATTTCCGTCACAAATGCATTAACATGAACCGTCAAAATTATCTTGTGGAAATGTATGTACATATTCTTTGTTAGATATTTTAATTTTAAGAAACTATTGATTTCTGTAGCGGAGGGACGAACTGAGGTTGGGCTGACAGTGTTACCAGATCTCCGTGGCACAATTAGAAACTACAGTCAGTTGTGTACATTATGTTTGACTCAACCAATCGAGATACTGGGGGGAGTTTGGGGGGTGCAGGAGTTGGGAGACAGGCTTGGGGTGGGTAGAAAGCCTGTCCCCTATTCCTGCACCCCCTCCCCCCAAGCCTGTCCCCCTACTCCCACACACCCCCAATCCTGTCCCGCACTCCCGCACCCCAAGCCTGTCCCGCACTCCCGCACCCCAAGCCTGTCCCGCACTCCCGCACCCCAAGCCTGTCCCCTTACTCCCACACACTCCTAACCCCCCTCAACCCTATCCCCCTATTCCCACACACCTTCAATTCTATTATTATTCTATTCTATTTTATTATTCTAATACAAAAACTTTAATTTCAGGGTTTGTTTGGATTTGTTTTCCTCAAAGTAACGTTAACAACTTATAAAGATGGGTGTTCAGGATGAGAAGAAAATGAGCAACTTGCCCTGGTGAGTAATTAATAACTAACTTAATTAATAACTAACTATCTATGCCATACAAATTACCTACAACAACTTACACTATGTACTGTACTGTACACTACACAATATACAAACATTCACTAAGTACGGTAATGGACTATAAAAGTTGTCCTTGGGCTTTAATTAATGTTTACTGAGATGTATTACAACACCTTAACACTCATCCATACTGTATCACATGTTGTGTTATGTGATGCAGGTGGAAGTATTAAAATCAGAGGGTTGTGTTCACATTGTAGGCCTCAACACTACCACACTATCTCTCTCTCTCTCTCTCTCTCTCTCTCTCTCTCTCTCTCTCTCTCTCTCTCTCTCTCTCTCTCTCTCTCTCTCTCTATCTATCTATCTCTATCTCTCTCTCTCTCTCTCTCTCCTGGTGAGATGGCTGAGAGTGGGAATCACCTCACCATGTAGAAAATTTGAATTTTACATTTTGAATCAGTGTGTTGCTGAACATGTGGCTCAGTATGGATGAAGTTTTACAGAACAATTCCCTAAAGGTCCATCTATCTATCCATAGCTCTGACTCCTCGTTCCCCCAAGGGGGTGGCCACGACAGTTCCAACACTTCCTCCTTACTACCTCCCCTCCCACTCATGTTTCTCTCCTTTACATACTCTTCCACTCTGTTTTGCCATTTAACCGGCAGTCTGCCTCTCACACCACATCCCACAAATTCACTTCCATACACCTTCTATACAAACTCCACACCTTACATTCTCTCTACATGTCCAAACTACCTCAGTGTATTACACTTCACACTCTCAACCACTCCACACTCAATACCAATTGCCTTCTCACTCATACCACATCTCTTATACACACTCTCATTACTTTCTCCATCCCACCTTGTCAGTCCACATGCACCTCTCAAGTAACTCATTTCCACAGCACCTATTCTTGAATGATGAACCCTACTGCATGATTGTCTTTGTCTCTGATGCATATGTCAATGTTGTGTGTACAGGTGCTACCACACTTGCACACCACCTCCAGCTGTGGTCCACAACCATTATATCACATGTGTTAAGGATATTCTCTATTGTACATCTACAGATATAGTTACACACTTTTGCATAACTGTTTAATGTACTAGATATTGGTATATATATATATATATTACATATATTTCATATTTATTAATTACCATATGTTGTTTTTTTATTCAGGGTGGAAAAGTACAGACCTGAGACACTACAGGACTTAATATCTCATGAAGACATCATTTCTACTAGTAAGTATTATTTCACTGTACCTTAATATATTTGTAATAAATGTATTCCCATTTTCTTAGGCCTATTTTTCAGTATGACAGAAGAGATTTTCACACTATCCTCTGTACATCTTTTTCTGAATATTAACATAGCTTAAAGTTGACTTCACTGCATTAATTACCCAGTGTTTCATATGTAAATAAAAACAAAATACAAGACACTATGACAGTCCAAAAAATGTGTGTATTGTACAGCCACAGTCAAATATCCACCCACACTTTCCTTGCATCATAGTAAATATCTTGGTAATAAAGAACAACACGTGTTTGATTTTGCACCACCTCATAATATTAATAATTGAGGGGGTTGAGTTGACATAAGGTGTTGTTGTATGATTATATTTTGATATGATACTGATTTATTTACACGATGGAAGGAAAGTGTCGGTGGTCATTTGATTGTGGCTGTACATCTGTAATAGAATGATTTGTGCCCCTAGTATTTGAAACATTTATTTATAGCTATTAGTTATACAAAATACAGAAGTATATAAATATAGAGAACTTTTAACATGTTTATAAACAATCTCTGTCTATCTATCTATCTAGTCACCCTCATTTTACACTTGTATATTGGGTGTGTAATGAAACTGTACAAAATCTTAGAAGAGGAAAGTTTTGTATCATACTGTATATATATATATACTGATTTGGATATAGACTACAGTGTACACCTTTTAAAGATATTGTCAAGTTACTTTGTTCATATAATATTTCTAAATCTTTAATCACAACATTTTTATGAGCTGAAAAATGAGTTGATGTACTGGTATATATATATATATATTTTTGCAGTTGAGTGTTTCATTGTTCATATAATATTTCTAAATCTTTGATCACATCATTGTTATAAGATGAAAAAGGAAATGCAACATTTATATATATATTTGTTTTCAGTTGAGCGTTTCATTGAAGAGGACCACTTGCCACATTTACTGTTCTATGGTCCACCAGGTACAGGCAAGACTTCCACCATCCTTGCCTGTGCCCGTAAACTGTACACACCTAAAGAGTTTAATTCCATGGTCAGTTGATTTGGTATGTCATTTTTTATACTAGCTTTAAGTTGTATGTGTGAGCATTTGTGTAAAGTCTGTGTGTTTTAAGGGGGTGCAGGAATAGGGGGACAGGCTTGGGCGGGATTTAGGGGTGACCAGAAAGTGACCAGATCCTACAACAATGTTTATTCTAGCCCTGTAGAGGATGGCTAGTATACACAGGGAATAAAGTCATCCCCCATGGATAAACTCCAGTTAGTCCTGTACAGTATTGAATTATATCTTATACACAATTTAATACTGTAACATGACATTGTTAATATGTATTGATTTATTGTGTTTATGTTTCAGGTTTTGGAACTTAATGCTTCAGATGACCGAGGGATTAGTGTGGTCCGGGAACAGATTCTCAGCTTTGCCAGTACGCGCACTATTTTCAAGTCTGGCTTCAAATTGGTGATTCTGGATGAAGCAGATGCCATGACTAACGATGCACAAAATGCTTTACGAAGAGGTGAGACTTTACTGTAGATTTGTTGTCCTCTTATGATACAAGGAGGGAGGGGAGTGATGGCTGGGGACCTTGCTCTTATATAATGAACCAACTAAAGAAAGCTTATCCCCTATTCCCACAAACCCCTAACACCCCCAAGCCTGTCCCCTACTCCCACAAGCCTGTCCCCTACTCCCACAAGCCTGTCCCCTACTCCCACAAGCCTGTCACCTACTCCCACACACCCCTAAAACCCCACAAAGCCTGTCCCCTATTCCCACACACCCCTAAAACCCCCCAAGCCTGTCACCTACTCCCACACACCCCCTTAACCACCCACCAAGCCTATCCCCTACTCCCACACACCCCTAAAACCCCCCAAGCCTGTCACTTACTCCCACACCCCCTTAACCACCCCCCAAGCCTGTCCCCCTATTCCCACACCCCCTTAAGGTATTATAGTTTGTAATTGCTGTTATATATACCTTTTGCACTGTACTGTAAATTATATAGTGCTAAATATCTAATTCTCTTTCAGTGGTTGAAAAATTCACAGAAAATGTACGTTTCTGTCTGATCTGTAACTACCTTGGTAAGATCATTCCTGCCATACAGTCCCGATGTACTCGATTCAGATTTGGTCCTCTGTCATCAGAACAAATCCTTCCAAGGTTGAACTATGTTATTGAACAAGAACAGTAAGTATTTTATTATTCACCATTTACAGCATGGTAGGCTACTCTAGTTTTTGTTTTACTTTTCCCATACTAACCTTATTTCCACAAAATGTAATGAACTGAAAATATCTTCATACTGTATTTGGTGTAATTTATATTTTATCATAAGACTTTACATAGTTAGGTGTAGTTACTTGTTGTACAGTGTTATGGACCATGGAATAACCAACTTCCACCATGTTGATGTTGATGTTACTCACACTGCTCCTACAAGCATTATTCTTCACTGATATTATAATATTTGTGTGAATAATCTGTGTGAATAATAAAGTTGGTGAGGAACAGGGAGGGTTCAGAAAGGGTAGAGGATGTGTGGACCAGATATTTGCGCTAAAATCGATAGTGGAGAAATATATAGGGAAGGGTAAGAAGTTGTATGCTGCCTTCATGGACTTGGAGAAGGCATACGATAGGGTTGATAGGAGAGCTATGTCAGAGGTGTTGAGAATATATGGTGTTGGGGGATCTCTACTGAAAGGTATTGAGGCTTTTTATACAGATGCAAAAGCATGTGTGCGGGTGGAGGGTGATCTGAGTGAGAGTTTTAATATTAGTGTAGGGCTGAGGCAGGGATGTGTTATGTCACCATGGTTGTTCAATATATATATGGATGGGTGTATGAGAGAGATGAAAGCCAAAGTGAATGGTCTGGGGGTGAAGTTGAGGCTGAATGAAGTAAATTGGTCCTTGGCGGCAAGTTTGTTTGCAGATGACACTGTGCTGATGGCTGAGAGTGAAAGGGAGTTGCAGAGTGTGGTGGACAAATTTCAGTCTGTATGTAAGCGAAGGAAACTGAAGGTGAATGTGGGTAAAAGTAAAGTGATGGTGTTTGAGAGAGCAGAAACGGAAGTGATTGACTTTGCTACACCTTACAGAGTGGAAGTACCAACTGGGACGAAGTGTGAGATAACCCTAAGGGGTGAGAGGATGGAGGAAGTGAAGGAGTTTAAGTACCTGGGGACAGTTATGTGTAAACATGGAAGTATGGAAGGAGAAATTAGGGAGAGAGCAGTGAAGGGTAGACAGGTCATAGGATCACTGGGGAGGATATTGAAAGGTAGAAGTGTGAGTATGGAAGTGAAAAGGGGACTGCGAAATAGTATAATCTTGCCAACACTGACGTATGCGTCGGAGACATGGACATGGAGTAGGGCTCATCAGTCAAGAATAGGTGCTGTGGAAATGAGTTATCTGAGAGGTGCATGTGGACTGACAAGGTTTGATGGAGAAAGTAATGAGAGTGTGTATAGGAGATGTGGTATGAGTGAGAAGGCAATTGGTATTGAGTGTGGAGTGGTTGAGAGAGTGAAACGTAATACTTTGAGGTGGTTTGGACATGTGGAGAGAATGCAAGGTGAGGAGTTTGTAAAGAAGGTGTATGTAAGTGAAGTTGTGGGACGTGGTGTGAGAGGCAGACCACCAGTTAGATGGCAGAACAGAGTGGAAGAGTATGTAAAGGAGAGAAACATGAGGGGGAGGGGAGGGATTGAACAAGTAAGGAGGGAGTGTTTGAACAGGGAAGACTGGAGACTTTTCTGCCGTGGCCACCCCCTTCGGGGGAGTTCCCGGAGGGAACGAGGCATCAGAGCTATAGATAGATAGATAGATAATCTGACCTAAAGGTGCTGATACCTAATGTCAACAAGGATCATTACATTTCACTGTTGGAAGTACAGTAGTCATGTGTGAATCTTTGTCATTAGAATGACTCAAGTGAATTGTGGGTTTTGTTTCTCTTGGCCTTGGGCCTCTAACTTTCCTGATCATATAGAAGAATTGGTTATTTAATAAAGCTCAGAGGTTGGGTACCTGGCCTCTGAAAGGTTAGAATGTCATCAGCAAGTTGTGATTTAATGTAGGTTGCTGTAGAACTTGTATATAGTTGACTGTAGGTTTTCTGTTGATTATAATGTTGTTGTGTTGTTGTGTACATTATGAAGTAACAGTAGAGCAGGGAGGCTCCATGTACTTAATACAGTACTGTACTGTACATATTTCTATTCTAGAGTGACTGTAACAGAAGATGGAAGAAAGGCACTGCTGGCCTTATCTGGAGGTGACATGAGAAAAGTACTCAACATCCTACAGTCTACATCAATGGCTTTTAAAGAAGTAAGTGTCCTTCCCTAACTACAGTATATTTAAAATATTACAATGCATACTAAATATAATTCCTCACTCACTCTGAATTTGCATTTGTTTATTTTAATTTTTAGAGGCATTTTCTAGGCATTTCATATGTTTGCCTTCCATTACTTGTTGATGACATTCTAACCTTTCCGAATGCCCAGGTATCCAACCATTCACTGGAATACCATAAACTTTAAGCCATGACTGTTGTTTGAAGTAGAATCAGTCCTTTTCAAATCTCTCAGGGCACACACACACACACACAGACCCTATAATTGTTTCATGATGCATTGGAATATCTCCACATAATCTGGATATACATCAAAGTTGTTAATAAGTGTTCCGAGACACTGACAGCGTACAAGTTATCCAATATCCGGCTTTTATATACCTAACTTTAAAGAGAGGTGTTGCTGTATTTGAATTCCATCCACTTAAAATATTTATGAATCACTTCCACCTGGAGGTTTGTTCTTGAGAGTAATAACTTTTGTTTTTCTAGGTTACAGAAGATAATGTGTATACGTGTGTTGGACATCCTCTACGTACAGACATCACAAACATCATCAACTGGATGTTAAATGAGCAATTTGAAATTGCATATAAAAGTATCCTTTTTATTACCATGTTTTATGACTCATAATTTTAGGTTTGTTACATATACAGATGTAAACAGTTGTTACTGTGTTTTGGAAACCCACTTTTTCACCCCTTGTTTTTCCTTGAGAGTTTATTATCCTTGTCTTCTTCATAATATTGTATACATGATTGTGTTTGATGATATAATGACCATCATAGTCTATAGATATGACACTAGAAACCAGTCACCTTACCAACATCATGAATGATTTGAATTTTACTCATTACTACACACTGGTTATACACTATTGCACCTCTTTTAAGGATCTTCCTATGGAGATGACAATATTCTAAATCATTACAGAGCATTGTCTCCACTGTATTTAATTTTGACAGTCCATTCATCCATTCCTGAAGTTTTATTATTCATTACATCTTTTGACACTTTCTGTTTATCTACCACAATAATATCCGAATTCATTCATGTCTTGCCTTTAGAACTCCTCCAAAACTAATCATATTGATATATGTCACATTCCCTTCATGAATTTTCATTATATTTTGAACATTTTCCGTCCATCTTTCTCTGTCATTTGCATCCATGTGTAAACGACCATTACTATCTTTACAATCCTTAACAGAAGTACAGAGGTGACAGAATTGAAAATTGCCAAAGGTCTGGCCCTGCAAGATATTCTGACAGAAGTTCACAACTATATTCATAGAAGTAAGTTTTATAAAGAACAATGTAATAAGATCTCTCCTCAGTCCCCAATACAGTAGTAATGATCAGGCATATATTGGCCTATAATTTTACTACACAAACTGTTAATGTCTTTCAAATTGACATTTGACAAAATAATTTTGTTTGTTTTATCAAAATGTGAAATGTATATTAATTTTATATATCAGTTTAAGAATTTAATATTTTATCATATAATTTTGTATCTGAATGACTACAGTAGTGTAAATTTTACTTTTGTGTATTATCTAGAGACTAAGAATATCTATCTATCTAATGTCTTACTCCGTATGGAACATCACCCAAGGTTATGGCCACAACAGAAGAGTCTCCAGTACTTCCTCCTTACATGGTCAAGCTCTCTTCTTCCATTCCCATCTCTCCCTCGATATACGTCTCTACCCTGTTCACCCATCTAACCTGTAGTCTGCTTCTCATACCAGAACCCTTCACATCACTACAGTATAACTTTGTAAATTCTCCTGGCATTCTCTTCAAATATCAAAATCATCTCAATCACTCCACACTCAACATTTGGATACCGTCTCACTCAGACCACACTTTTCATACAAATTCTCATTATGTTCTCCATCCTACCTCATGGTCATCTCAGGTACAGTTGGTACAGCCCAGGTGAAAGATACTTGTCCCATTTGAGTAACCAGTGTCTATTATCAGGCACTTGCTTTTTATTACCATCCTCAATACTGACTTCTGCCCCTGATGTCTCCTATTTGGCACTAAGGAACTTGATATTGGCAGAAATGGACCATCTTTCACTTGGGCTGTATCACCCATTCATGTGTCCAACTGTACCTCATTTCCACTGCACCTATTCTAGACTAATATGCCTTATTCTATGTCCATGTCTCTAATGCAAGACTATACTCTTATTCAATCCCCTCTTCATTCCCATGCTCACACTTCTACCCTTTAATAATATTATCTGAAAATACTGTTTACTATAAGGAGGTATAGAGCACATTATTTTGGGTGATAAATGCGGAGTAATTGATTCCTTCCAACTATTCCAGGCAACAGGATACCATTATTTTTCTTCATCTGGGTCTGTTTCCTGGCAAACTGAAGGAATTGAGGTCCAGCAAGTCTATCAAAAGTATACCATCCCCTTTACACAAGTTTATTCTCTTTCAGTTGACTTTCCAATGGAGGTTCGTGTGCATCTGGTAGAGAGAATGTCAGATGTGGAGCTGAGACTGTCTGCAGGTGCATCTGAGAAGCTACAACTTTCAGCTGTCATTGCAGCATTTGCCCAAGCTAGACACATGGTTGAAGAAAAAGTTACTGATAAGTAATTGTATGTTCATTTTTTGACACATTTTTACTGGTCTCACATATGGACCAGTCGGTTCATTTGTTGCATTATGCAGTCAGTACCTTGAATAATTACCAGCAGTCCTCTTAGATTTGAAGTATTGTTATGATTTTGGTGTGTATTTTCATTACCAGCCAATATTTTCTCAAACATTAAGTCTCAAAACAAAGGATACAAAAATGTATTCTTTTAAATTAAGAAAATAATTTTATTAACTATTATCATACCTCCTCAGAATTACCAGTCTTGTCCATCTTTTTTGGTGATTCAATAGTTATGGTTACAGGACCATCATTTTGTATATTAACTTGCATCATGGCTCCAAATCTCCCATCTGCAATGT
This sequence comes from Petrolisthes manimaculis, assembly GCA_034508575.1. NCBI lineage: Eukaryota > Metazoa > Arthropoda > Malacostraca > Decapoda > Porcellanidae > Petrolisthes > Petrolisthes manimaculis. The sequence goes on along the minus strand of JAWZYT010000795.1, from coordinate 179,610 downwards.
AATTAATATTTATTATTATACAGTACTTTATTATGCAAGAATATAATGGCTAGAGTTTCAAATGGAATATGCAAATATTGTATAAGTACAATTCTCACCACATGATACAATATGTATTATTGTATTGACTTTGTTTTTTAAGTCAAAACTATTTGTAGGTTGCCAAGAAATATATGTGTTGATACATTTCACTGGCCATTTTATTATTCATTTCTTATTTGTTCTTGCTCTTCCTTTACCTGAACTTGAAAAAAGGTGACGAAGTCTTATAAAGTTTCTTTTCATATTTTGTAGTTAGGGCATATTGATCTCTGTAATTTTTAATTAAAAATTTTAAAATTGAATTACACTGAAAGATGGTCTATTTTAAACTTGTTATATGCAGTGCTATTGAAATGAAATTAAATTAAATCAGGAAAATTGGTGGAAAGTTTTGGAGATGTACTGTTGGCCACAAGTTATCTGGAAAGATAAGTAATTATTCTGGAAGTACTGCAATGAATAGTCTACCAAGTTACTGATAGCAAAACAACAAACCTAATAATAATGTTGTATCGCAGTTATGTAGTTACATTTTATATGTTGTAAACCTTTCAAAACAATTGTGTGTGTACAAGTCAATGTTTACTGTAAAGGTATAGGCTATGTTGGTAAAAGCAAAGTGATGATAAGGGAAGAGGAGTAAGTTTGTGATGCACTATCATTTATATAAATTTATACGTATTCTCCGATCAGTTTTACTCCCCTCCCAACCGCTTGGATCTGGTAACAGTGTACAACTACATCCAGAGTAGCTGATTGACTGTAAGCATCTGGAGATGGTTAAAAATAATGTATTGCAACTTTACCTTTAATCTTATCACCGTTGTATTGATTACGAAGCTGTGTAAGAAAAGTTTGGTAGAACTGTTGTGCTGCTTCACCTCCCATAGCATGACGATAATCTGGCTTGTTTCCTTTCAACTCACAATATAAAGTAAACTGAAATTACCAGAAATGTATTAATAAGTAATTGGCAAGGCTTTGTAGTACTGTACTGCAAATACATGATAATGTACATTTTTCTACAGTACTTGTTCTTACAGTGTGTTAACCCACTATTTCAACATCATAGGGTATTATTACAGTATATGAATACAGTACCATTACAGTGTACCTGTACAGTATTTCTATATTATGCTCTGCTGCTATAATAATTATTTATTTTATGTTTACCAATGTAAGATTTTTTCTGCATCTGCGTCACATTCACCCATAACAATAATATTACTGTATGGGTGCACTATCAGTACAGTAATATTACATTATATTGAATGCTTATGCCTCTTAAATTGTAAAGAGCTAAGACCTCTTTCTACTCGAAATCTTGTACAGTACAATTACTGTTTATTATTACACTTACCTGAGACACATTGAGAATTTCTAGACCTGCATCTTTAACCCCCAAGTGCCACCTCTTTCCACTGGCATCTTCAAATAATCGGGTGTTGAGTATTTTTCGTACTCTGCCAGAGAGGGGAAAAAAAGTTATAAAGGCTACAGCTCTATTGTTTTGACTGGTGGATGTTTGCCGTCAGTCAGGCAATATCAACGATGCTTTGCACTGTATAGTACTAGGAAATCCTCAACAGGGGATGGTGATTGAAAAAAAACATTTCAGTTACTACAACATTACACACATTTCTGCTCTGTCACTTTTTCCAATAGACTATAGACTACAAAATATGCCCTTCTGGTTGGAAGCTGTGAGAGTTCTGGCACTTGGCTAACCATTGGATGATACAGTGAATATATACATTGCTTCTGTCCGGGTTTCATATTGTCAGCATTAATAGGTCTCCATATGAATGTATGAATATTCATATATATTCGAATATTAGTATTAGATGTAATACTGAAGGAAATGTAATTGTTATACAATAATAAGCTGTGTTGAACCAATGAATCTTAAAGAATGTTTTCCTAGGTAAAAAGATTTATGGAAATAATTGATAGGCCTATACCATTACTTCAAATTGACTAAAAAAAATTATAACCATGAACTTCAGTGTGTGTATTAGATAGTTACAAGATACTCACCATTGGTGGAAGTTGGCATACAATCTCATAAAATTATATAAACTATTGGAATAATTGACTGTACAATATATAATTATGAAGTACCGGTACAATACTTACATGTAATCAATATCTGGTTGACTGTCGTTCTTGTGGATACCAATAAGCACACACAAACCTCGGCCAATAGAACTGATGACTTCATCGTCAACTGAAATAAATAAATAGTTATTTACAGAACACCACTGTACTGTTTCAGATGAAATGGCTAATCATAAACCTCAACACAGTAAATCTAAATATTTTTAAATATTACTGTTAAAATTAATGTTACATAATTTAAATTATTGAAAGTAATTTATGTTTATAATCTTAATTAGCACCTGCATGATGCTTTTACTATATGTTAATGTTGTGTGTGTCAGTAAACAGATTAATCTGGACAACACATCTGTCAAATTACAAACACAGTAGTTCCCTGGTTTATACCAAATGATGTTATAATTCTACTGTACTTGTCACAGGTACAACCTTCATGGTCCAATGGTTGAAAACTACTCTACTATATTTCCAATCATCCTTTAGCATTGATCAAAAGTTTGTTGAGAGGAGGGTTAGATGTGTTGGGCATCACAGACATACACAAGAAAGGTTGAGGGTGGGAGGCAGTAGAGTGAACACAAGAAGAGTTGGGGGGGGGGGGGGGGGGCAGCAATGTGAGGAAATGAAAGAGAGTGCATGGAAGGGGAAGTGGTGTGGTGAGGTCACGTATGAATGAATAGCACAAAGTAAAAAGAAGGAAAGGAGGGACAGTTGAAGAAATGAACAGGAGTGGCATAGGTTCAAAGAGACACCAAAACCCTTATTTAAAGTATAGTATTACCCATATCACCACAGGGTCATTCAGACTGAGTTTCTTTACCAGCTAAATTCTTTTGTAACTTACCAGTCACTGAAGCTTGACGAACTCTTTGCAAAATGGCCCTCATTACTCCTCAAGATAGATGTGGTATCAAATGATGTTTCTTGGTGTTAATTTCCAGATGAAGCTGAAATATCAATAGTTATTAGCAATACTTATATTTTTGTGGTAATGAAAGGTGGTAACTGAGGCAGGGAAGCTACTGTTCCACTCCTCCCTACCTACCATCCATAGTCCTTTACGGATATTGAAGTTATCACTTTGGCCACCATCTACCCACACACATGCTCTTACCCCTCAATAGAAGGCCTCATTAATCCCTTGCAGCAGGTGCCCATCAACAGCAAATATCTTATGTATATCCCTCCTATTGACCCTATCATACACCTTTTCCAGGTCTAATAAGGTAGTATACATGTTTCCTACATTCTTTAAAGTATTTCTCCACTGTTGATTTGATTGCAAAGATTTTATCCAGACAGCTTGTACCATTTCTAAACCCTCCATGCTACTCACTCATCATAATCTCGATTATTTCAGTCAATCTCTTAGTAAGAGTCCTCCCATACACATTTCCTTCCTCACTACAGAGGCTTATTCCCCAATAACTATTGTCCTGTTCATCCCTAGGCATATCACCATGACACTCCTGTCACGAGTCACAATTGACTCATGACATATTAGTCAATGTGTAGCAGGGATAAGTATTAACATCACTATTCAGTGAAGATGATTATCTCCTGAATACATCATTACATCTTAGTGTTATTATGTTAGGATATTATTATATCTTCATTATGTTTTAGTGACATCTCTACTATTAGGTAGAAGATGTCTAATTATATTTTATCCTGTTTCTGTAATCGAATGACCCACGCGAATGAATAATCGTTGATAACTCCCCAAAAGAGTTGTTACACTGGAGCCCAATGTGGGGCTCCAGCGTAACAAACCTTTTTGGGGTTTACCAACAATTTTTGTTTTACGTGGGGCCCTTCGATATATTTGCATTATTATTCCCACGTACTCACCTTTCGAGCAAGTTAGCTAGGGTTAAAAAAAGAAACTCTCCTTTTTCACTAGGGTTTTTTTTTATCACAAAGGTAAAGTAAAGGCCAATACAATTCCCTAGACTTTAACTCATTTGAGCTAGCCTGGAATTACAGAAACATGATAAAATATAATTAGACATTTTCTACCCAATAGTAGAGATGTCACTAAAACATAATGCCGGTATAATAATACCGTAACACTAAGACATAATGATGTATTCAGGAGATAATCATCTTCACTGAATAGTGGAGATGTTAATACTTATCCCTGCTACACATTGACTAATATGTCACGAGTCAATTGTGACTCGTGACAACTCCTACCTTTTCCTCATTCATCAAATATTCATAATGCCTTCCTCACTCCTTTTACTGCTTTGCTTCCACTCACAGTAATTCCATCAATCCTCTTTATTCTCAACACTGCTAGACTTCTCTTCTTACTCCAGAAGGTTATTTTCAATTAATATCTGTTTTCTGCCAAACTTCTCATCTACTTTCATTGTACTGTCACTTGTCTCTTGACTTTCTTTTTGTATGATTTATACTCCTTTTTTCACCTCCTCTTAGTGTTTTCTTGTATATATTCCATTTTCTTTTCTATTGCTTCCTTTATCTCAGTTTGTTCATTGTACACTCCTGCTCACTCACCTTTATTTTTTATTTTTCCCTGTAGAGCGAATAACTTGATCTCCAACTTTCTTTTTTTTGGTCATCTCTTCATCCATTCTTGCCTACTCCCACCTAACCAGGACCTTTTTTCATGTCAAGAATACAAGATGGTCAGAGCATTGGAAGACTTTCATCATCACTTTAGCATTCTCATAGTTATGGGTTTCTCTTTCCTTCACAGGTACCCTACAAATACTAAATGTTTAATGGATATGATTCATCACAAGCAGATCTTTGATTTAGTTCCCAAGCTGAGAAACTGTTCAAGCTGTGTGTCCCAGGTCATTAAGGAGGAAGAAACAGTGACCAGCAGGTTATAAGATGGTTACCAGTTAAGTGATTAAGTGAACAAAACTACAGATTCCTGACACAGGCAACCATGAGAAACATCAAACTGTAACACATGCACCTCAACTCTTCCTTACATACACCCTATCCAACTCATCCTCAACCAGTGTGGCCTTCCATAGTTGAGAGATCCAGTCCTGCTGTGGATTATAATAAGGGACTGCAGGTCCTTTTCTTCCTTAACAGTTGTGGGTTTCCTTCTGTTGTAGTTATTAAATCTTCATTCCTTTCTTCACAGTTGTTCTTTTATGACCAGTAGTTGTGTCATACTGAATCACCAACTGCTCCTTACACTTCACTCACATTCAATACTTGATGTAAATGAAGACGTGAATATAAATCTTTATTCTTAGTAAGCAATTGATGTTTGATATCTTTCTATCTCTTGAATTGTAAAGAAATGGTGATAAAATGTCACAGAAGGTTCTTGCCCTGCAGAGATCACATGTTCATGCTGTGGTAATGCTCTTGTCATGCACTCCATCTTTGTAGGGATAGGTTGGACTTTTCTTGAATTGATTGTGGTAGTTGTGACATTGTAACAACTTGACATCACACCTTGGTAGTACAGTACTGTAGTTGAACTTCTAAACTCAGGAATCTAAGATTGGATTAGAGTTGAAGCAGTGGAGGGTAATCAAGATGTTCTCAAGCTTGTTAATGTCTTACACCACTCTCTTTGTATGAAATGGATGTCACTTTGCCCAATAGGATTACAGTACATGTATAATAAATACTAGCCAACCCTCACCCACTTCTTCATGGCTCTACTCCCTCACTGCCAGCTTTGCCAACTCCAATCGCTGACTCTTGATGTGTAGTGGAGAGTGAAAATGTGGTTTTATGGCAGGTGGGTAGAGAAGAGGTGAAGCTGGGTGTGATGATGATGTGACAAAATATACTTGCTGAAGTAGTTGGTAGGTGCATAAAGTTGTGCAGAAGGTAAGTAGCAAACGTACAGTGAAAAATTGTGAAGGATCATAATCATACAGTGTAAGTAAAAAAAAAAAATTGGATAATGAAAATAACTTGTGCTACTGCTTGAAAGAAATTTATAAAATTTGGTACAACATCTCTTAAAACTCTAAATCAAGGTGGACTAATTATTTTTTCCCCTTATTTATCCTTGCATAATTTCAAATGGGCAACCTTTCCATTACTGTTACCTTTTACATATACAGTATACTGTACAGCAATGTCACTATTATAATGATAAGGTTCACTTTCATTCACAAGTGTATTGGAAAGGTATATCAAGATGACACAGAATCAAGTACAGCATTATACTAGGTATGGGTTGAAAGACCTTACCAATAAACCACTATAACATACAGTAGTATAAACATCACTGTTTTAATTCCATAGTAATGTTTACCAATACCATCTCACATAAGGAAAGAATACAATTACCATTACAGTATCAACAATGAAGAATAGTTTCTATATATGCAGCAATTATATATCAAACTTCAAATCTCATTTCTGATTGTGCAAAAGTAAATTTTATAATGTTAGTATGTATGATCTCTGTATGAGATGATATTTACAAATTACAGTGCAAACATTTATACATAGTTTACTAAGTGATAATTATATATGGCAAACATATCACTCAATTATTAGCTAATATGGATAGTATTTGACAAAAGTTAATCTAGTTTACAATGAAACAATATACAGTACCATATCAATGTTATACAATTCCTATTATTAGTTATGTGTGTTACAACAACAACTGGTTTGTAAATAACTCTGTCCAGGAATACAAAATGCATTAAAATACACACAACATGACAGCTACTATAAACACTTGTACACTTAACATACCAGTACTATATCTTAGAATTACAATATACAATACTGTACAGTACTGTACACAATTAGTTTTGTATACAGTGCTCTACAGTACAAATTAATCAAAACAATATTACAAAATTGGTTAAAGATTACAAGGGATAGCTATTATAGTGTACATTAATCACTGATGATTAAACTTGTTAATATATTTTCTGATACTGTTGTTGAAGTTCGTCAAGGTGTCTGGCCGAGCAGCCCCGAGCTCCTTAGGAAGGCCATGGCCTGAACTGGGCTTTCCCACAGTGCCCTCAGAGAGTATATGTTGTGTTGTTGGTGAGTGTGGTTGTGTACACTGGTCTTCTATAATGTGTATAATAGAATGGGGTGTTGTGTTGCATCCCGGACAGACATCTAATGTAAAATTATCTACCTACACGTACCGGTTAAACATGTAGGTTTTATATGAAGGTATTATATGTAGTTTAACCGGTACATACAGTGTATCTATAGCTTTGCCTCATTCTGGCATGGGAACTTTTATTACATGGGAGGACAAGACAGAAGTGTACAAACTCTCTACCTCATTTATGTCAACTCAAAATATCCTTAACTTAACATCATATTCAAGGTGAGTCAGTCATCAGGATAACAAGTACACCACTCAGTTTCCTAATGCATTGGGGAAACTTTTTATTAACTAACAATAACTTAGAATACATTACTTGTATATTTCCATTAATCCCTAAAGGCCACAATTTCTAAACCAGCCTTGCTCTCTTGTCAGAATTAAGGGTATATTTTTCAACTTGCACCAATGCATATTTTGTGTTTGTAGATTTATAGAGTTTGAATGTAAATATCAGAATATTTATACAGTATATGTGTCTCCTCAGTCAAATAACTACAGTATATTTAACCTGGAACATTAAGGAGGAAAAAATATATACAATAATGTTTACAGTTTACAGTACATGTATATATAAGTAATTCCTGTTTATACAGAATTATGGTAATAACTGTCTAATATACATACAGTATTGTACTTTATACCAAATATCATTGCAAATATTATTGACATAAGTCTATTTAATCAATATATATGTGGTCATAGAGTGAAGTAGAATGACAGTAGAGGAAAAACTGGATTAGGCAAGTGGGAAGTGAGGTACAATACCGATATGTAATCTTATGAAAAACTGGTGTGAAAGCAACAGCAGCAGCAGCAGCAGCAGGGAGTGTATTGTGATTCCTATGTGGTGTGAGAGGAGGTTATCCACTATCATTCTTGTCAAGTGGCTCATTACTAACTTACATCACTATTGTGTGGGATACCAACTATTTTTGCACCACAAAGAGTCAAAAAGTTAATTTTGGGCAGAGGTGTGGCAAAGAATATAAGAGTTTCAAGTATCCCGTTAATGAGTTATCTCTGTTACAAAGGCAAATTCACACGTTAAAAAAGTTTGATTTTACTACAATTATTTATAGAGAAGGATGCAGCTACTGTAACCAAGATCAAAACATTATGCATGCCAAATCATTAACAAATATAACTAGTATTAAAGTAAGCAATCTTTCCTACTTAATACAGAACAAGTGAACAATGTACACCATTTTGGTCATAAGTAATTCTACACCTTTATGAAGTACGGTATTACAATATAATATATCAAACATAAAAGGCATTTATTGTATTGAAACAATAAGAGTTAATATTCAATCATGAATATGTTCATCAAACTCAAGGGAGCAGAATAATTTTGTAATGGGTGTACAGTACATATTGTACTGTATAGTACTGTAAACAGACATAACTCTTTAGGGTTATCTTTGTAAACCAAAGTATGTGTTCATTACAACAAGTAAACTTGCAATCACAAGTTTTGTCTCAATATCCTGACACAATAAATCACCATCAGCTAAGGTTCCAACAATGGTGTCCAGTCACCAAACCCCTTGGCTGGCAGGAAGGCAAAGTCTGTGTTAAAGATTGACTGAATGATGGAACAAACTGGTGTACCGTATAGAGTCAGTGATGAGACAACACACAAACCTGAAGGAAGTAATGGAAAGTGAACTTAACATTGTCTCATTATCAATTCAATACACAAGTTTGTCCAATCATTCAACATGTTTTAAACAATGACTTAGCCTTTCTGCCAGACAAGGAAGTAGTGAAAGTTTGGTTTGTAACTGTACCTTTACATCTCTCACCACAGGAAGCTCTGTTGTTCCAACCTTCTAACCTCAGATAATTGAGCTTCATTGTACCCGAGTATTGGGACACAATATCAGACCACCAGTTTACATAGTAAACTTACTTAATAATATTCAAAAAAAATTCTAAGCATCAAATCTAAATAAAACATTAAATGTAAATAAGAAAAGTAGTACAGTATATTGCAATAAAAAAAAAAAGCCACTTACTCCGGCCAACATTTTTCTTTTACTTCAAATGTAAATATTCTCATAAATGACCTGTACAGTATTAGAGTATGTTAACAGACCAAGTATATTGAGTTTGTTATCACCCAGCCAAAATTAATGATGAATTAATACATAACATGCCTTATCATATATGGAATCTCTATAACTCAACATACTATGATGTAGAAACCATTCAAGGAGGAACAGAAGGGTACAGGCAAACTTCTTATAATAATGCAAATGTCTTTCTGCATCCCAGCCCAAAGTTCACTTTTTTCTTTTATGTGGTTAAAGTTTTTTGGTACCCCTTAATTTTTTAACATACCGGTATTACAAAACATTTACATGGTTCAAGGAATATAAAAATAGTAACTACATTACTGTAAGACAGCCTTTAAAAGTCTAAGGTGTGGATTTCATGGTATATTACTCAAGGATTCTGTTGGTGACTAAATGCTTTGTTGAGGCAAATTTGACCATCCAAATATTCCCAGTGTGATAGACATGGCACTAACAGGTAGTATAACAACTACTGTACCAGTAACAAAAATGAATAACTGAACAATATTAAATGTCCTATTGACCTAATGTATTTTCTTAGTACTTGGGCTGCTTGGCCAGACAGCTTGATGAACAATAACAACTATTAATATATACCGGTACACTGTTATCTATAAAAGCTGCTAAGAGATGCAATATTTGAGATGTTTCAGTTCATACATAAAATCTAGTGAAACCTGATGGCCATGTTCTCAATATGATTTGAATAATTTAATAGCCAGGTTAGTCAAGAATTGTTACAGAAGAAAAATTTTACTTGAGAAACAAAGATTCTACCGAGGTGTCAATAATTACAGTGTACGGTACGGTGCTGTTTACAAATGTATAGTATTCATTTTTTTTTAGGAAGATATAACCTAAATGTTGTGTGATATATCTTTCAACTTTGCTAGGCATTAAGTTCAAAACAAAATATTCGGTACATTACTACAGAGTACAGTACATGTGTATATATATATGTACACTTTACCAAGTAACTCAAAATTCCTCATTATTACCATATACAGTATATTAATGTGATGAACAAGATAGCTGAATAATGTCATGTAATAAGGATATGTATCAATTGCTTGATTCTTAATATGAAGCATCATGCTTGCCATGTTTTTTCTTCCTTTTCTCTAATTCCCGTAATTTCAGTTCTGTTTCTATGCTTTCTTCTTCCAGCTCTTTCAAACGTAATTCCACCTTTCGTTCTCTAAGCTGTAACAAATGCATTCTTAAATCTTTATTTTCTAATTCCTCACTTTCCATTTCAACTGTACTAGCTTCAGTTTCCTCATCTTTATTGCCTTTCACTGACTTCCTAGTGCTAGTACCTGTACTTTTTTCAGGGAACTTATCATAAACTTTTTCATCAGAATTATTTTTACCTTTTGTTGTAACAGACTTCCCACTTGCCTTTAACTTTGACTTTCCATTTGAGGTGTGTGATTTTAACTGAGAATGACCACTTGGAGGAGAGCATTCCTGATGTCCGTGTGAAGAAGATGACCTCGAGTTATTGTTCTTTCTATTTGGGGAGAGCTTCAATTTTTTTCTTGATAAATCCCTCGATTTTTCACAATGGTCCATGGACTTGACAGAAACTGGTGAGAAATCTCTTTCAAGTAATTCACGAGATAAGGATCTTCTGTTTCCAGACTTATTTGACTTTGGTGATAGAGATACATCTTCAAGAGATGGTGATCTGTTTCTCCTTTCTTTTAACAAGTGTGTCATGTTGTTAAATGATGATGACCTTCCTGGTTGTCTCTGAGATGATGTCCTTTGTTGATCTGGTAATCTTGAGTGTCCAGACCGTACTGGTGACCTTCTACGTTTTAAAAGTGGTTTTAGTGAGGGTAAAGGAAGATCTGGAGTTCTTAAACGTGGCCTTCTTAATTGAAAATGATCTGGAGTTTTTAAAAGTGACTTCTTTTGTGATCCTGGCAATTGATTTGCAGGTTTTGAAATCAATCTCTGTTGTGGAAATTGATTTGAAGGTTTTGAAGGTAATCTCTGTGATTCCAAAAGCTCTTCTGGATATCTTGCTACTCTACGTGGAGGAGATCTTGTAGTTTGTTTTGGTGATCTGGAAATCCTCCTTGGAGATAATGAAATCTTTCTGGAGGACCTAGATATCCTTCTGGGGGACCTAGATATCCTTCTAGAGGACCTTGAAATCCTCCTGGGAGATCTTGAAATCCTCCTTGGAGATCTTGAAATCCTCCTTGGTGATCTTGAAAATCTTCTTGGAGATTTTGAAATCCTTCTTGGAGATCTTGATATCTTCCTTGGAGATCTTGAAATCCGTCTTGGAGATCTTGAAATCCGTCTTGGAGATCTAGAAATCCTTCTTGGAGATCTAGAAATCCTCCTTGGAGATCTTGAAATCCTCCTTGGTGATCTTGAAAATCTTCTTGGAGATTTTGAAATCCTTCTTGGAGATCTCGACATCTTTCTTGGAGATCTAGAAATCCTTCTTGGTGACCTAACAATTCTTCTTGGCGATCTTGAAATCCTTCTTGGTGACCTAGAAATCCTTCTTGGGGATCTAGAAATCCTTCTTGGGGATCTTGAAATCCTTTTTGGTGACCTAGAAATCCTTCTTGGAGATCTTGAAATCCTTCTTGGAGATCTTGAAATCCTTCTTGGTGATCTAGATATCCTTCTTGGTGATCCTGAATTTCTTTTTGATCTTGACATTCTTCGTGGGGATCTTGAAATCCTTTGCCGGGATCCTGAAATCCTTTGAGGAGATTTTGAAATCCTCGTTGTCAAAGGTCTTGGGGATCTTGACATTCTTAAAGGAGATCTTGAATATGACTTCACTGATCTTGAAAATGGCAATGAACTTCTTGAAACAGACGACTGATACATCTCATATGGCTCAGGAGATCTTAGTATGGGTGCTGTTGTCCTGGTGAATGACTTTGGAGAACCATAGCGCACTCTAGGAGAACTTTCACGAACTCGCGGAGAATTGGAACGTAATTTGGGAGATATTCCATGCGGTCTTGGAGATCTGGTGTGCAGTTTGGGAGATCTTGTTCGTGAGTGAGATGTAATGCAATGTGGAGGTGTTTGTTGGTGTACTTGTTTAGAGAGTGGTAAGGAGTGTACAGGCATCTGAGATCTTGTCTGGCCAAACAGCTCACCAGACTTTCCATGAGTTCTTCCTATTGGTAATCCTAGGTGTTGTTCTCTTGTATATGATCTTGGTGGGGATTCTTTTTTGGAAATTGGAAGAGGCAAACCACCATACCTTGCTCTGGGGGAAGCTGCCCGTATGTTCCTTGAATCTTTAAAGGATTTCCTTGTGGCAGGAACATAAGAATCTACATCCTCTGAACCTGCTGTAATTGAGTGAGAACTACTCAATTTTCCTTCTGACCTTTGTGAATGTACTCGAGAATATGAAGATTGAGGTAAATCTTTAGCTACAGAGCCTTGTAACTGTAATCTCTCTTGATATGAAGATGGAGCATCAATTCTTGTGCTTGAGCTGTATTTTTGTTTGTGTTGATTTGAAGACATCTCTCTCTTCATATTACCAAATAATCTTATTGCCCCAACTACTGAATCAGACCTTATTAATGTATCTGATGACTCTTTCTCAACATTATGTGAAGATCTCTTCTTTCCTTCCTGTGGATATGATGAAGCATCAAATTTAGAACTGGGGCTAGAATTAAAATTTGGATAATTTGATAACTTGTGTGCTTGTGTCTGTGGTATGAAATTTTGCTGCATCACATTTGGTCTGTATGCTTCACCAAAATGTTCCCTTCTATCTGAACGCCAGGTGGGAGACCGTTTCAGTTCTTTAGCTGTTGGCATCTCTGATTGATAAGGCAAGTTATGGTGCCTATTTCCATATGGTTGTTCATAATGTTGTGGGTTATTGCTCCTTGATGTGACACTTGTACTGTATGCATTGTTACATTCCATTTTCTTCATTACCATTTCATCATTTCTTTGGTCACTTCTATTTTTCATACCTTGTGCCAATGAATCTTTGTACATGTTACTTGGTTCTTCTGGATATTCCTTAGATCTCTCAAAGGTCCTCTTCTCAACATTTGAAGTTGTGGGAGTCTTGTTTTCAACCATAAAGGAATCTGTTGGCATGTTCATCATCAGTCGCCAATTCTTCAAGTAGTCAAAAGCTTTGGAACTTTTTTCTCGTAGCTTTTGACTTCGATTTACTTCGGATTTACTTTCATTCTGAATGGGACGTGTCCTGTTGAAAGATGTACTAGGTTTCATATAGTCAGATGAGTTCTGCTGTCTTTTCCCTTTTACACTGAAATCCTGCTGCTCTGGTAAAGGGTTTATTTTCTTCTGGGAATGAACAAGATTATTTGCTATAGTATTTAACATGCCTGAGATTTGCATGTCATTCCTGCCACTTTCCTGGAGTGAGTGGGCATTTCCATGTTGATAATCCTTCTTTGTAACAATTTGCAAACTGGATCTCTTGCATGATTTGTCTAAATTAGAGGCTGATCTCTGATGAAACTCATTAGCACTCGTAGTTGTTCTGTACTTCATTTCTTTTTCTCCTTGTAAACCGATACCGGTACTTTGAGCAGAAAGAAACTCTCCTATGCCTATGTCATTATCTGGCCTCATACTGCTGCTTGAATATCTTTTTCCTTCACTTCTGAAATCATTGTATCTTTTATGTCTCTCATATCTCATGTCTCTTTGTTCTGTGCCCATATATCTTCCTGATGACTTTGAATCTGGAAACCTAGATTCTCTTTGTCCTGACATAATTATTTTATTTCCTAATAGCCGTGACTTAGACTATCTACTTTTTCCTGTTTGATGTGATATTCCAGGAAACCACAAATACTTCAATTTTTTTTAAATACAGTACAAATCTGTATATTCAAAATGGTATCTTCACTGTATGCTAAGTTTTTCAAATACTTAGGTATGTATCATAGTTCATTAAATTTCAATATAGCAAGGAGATTCCTCATGTGCATTGGGTAACATAGCAGCATTCATGATATACTGTAGACTGGACCTTCCATTATTGTGATATCTTTGCTAACCTGTAACTTGATGTAAGTGTATTCTATCACTGGCACAAATTCTGTCACTGTTAAACACTCAAGTTGTACATTTCAAAAGACATTTACAGTTTAAGTATTATATTTCCCAATTGTTTAGTGTGTATGGTATAGTGTAGCACTGAAGACACAATACTGGATTCATGTTGTAAGCTCATCAGAAATTAAATTGTTTATAGCAACATCTAGAGGCCCGGCACTCACTAAGTGCGATTGGTAGGAAACTCAAATGGTTGGCTCACACATGTGGAATCTGGAAAAAAGTGATGACAGGTATCAGCACCAGAGTACAATATCACTAGATCCTAAAGCCATGAGGATTCAGTATACAGTGCTTATCCAAATTTAAACACTGAGGTTTAACCCACATTATAATAACTGTTGCATCACCAATAAGTTTCCTGGTTTAATATTGTGGGTTGAAAGTACAGGATAGGTAATTGTACCAACCCCACAATACAGAAGTATTGTTACCATAATGTTTAACTTGTCAAACACTGGGTATGTTCCAAAGATTATAAAAATTAATATTTTCTATATACTGTACATTACAGTATCTAATAATTTTTGTGTATTTTGGCAACAGTCAGACATGAAGAGAAGCAGCTTTCATTGGACCACCCTTCCCCACAATCTGTGGATACTACAACAAATTATATGTACAGTTCTGGACTGAATTTCTTGGTACCATATCACCCACCATTCAGTAATTTGATCTAATGAACACAGCTCAAATTTCTTTTTGCTAATGTTATTTTTATTAAAAAAGAAAAAAAATAACTGCCAAAACAGAAAACTATGGGAAAGGTAACTTATTTATTACAATCTTTTGCCGATTTCAATCAATACAGTACGGTAGTTGAAAATGATCACTTGAGTGACTTACACAAAACCTTTTGTTATGTAAGGCAACATCTACTGTTATGTATAGGTACTGTATAAGCACTTCACACTGTTGTGTGTATCCTGGGTCAGTCTGTTTATAGTGTACACTGTAATTTTAACACAGGAAAAGCAACAAATACTTCAACCCTTTTCAAGTCATCACTAACACACATACACACACACACTGAAAAACATGTGGGAGTAAAATAATAATAACCACAGTATGCACTCTTCATGTTTTGGTTGTTGCTTTACATGCTGACTTTTCTTACACTGACAAATAGCAAAGATTGACAGCACCGTGATATTGTACTTGATATTATCTTGTATTGCTAATTGTACAACAGTTGATACAATTCCTTAGCAAATATTAAAATATTTCAATAAGCACTTTGTATTCTTGAGGTGTTCCAAGTTCAACATTCTATCTGTGACACAACCACTTCCACTCTGGTGTATCTACACTTCTTGTTCAAAGTATATAAATATCTTTAACGATTCCTGCCACTCCCAGAGAAGAAACCTGTAGAAACTTTTATTGTGTGTTGTCATCATCTTGAGATATACAGTATACACACACTTAGATATACAGTACACAGTATACACACACTATCTGCAAAACATGTGGAAATGTTGAAGAGCCAAAGTTACCAATGTCCAGATGTACAATTTCTTTCATGTCTTTACTGGACAGAAATGTACCAAACTATGGTAGTCCTAATACTGAAAAAAAACCTTTATTCCAATGACACAACCAAATGTGCAACTTGCAGCCTAACCTAACCGGGGCAGTAGTTCGCCCAGGTTTGGTTCCGGTAGTCTGCTGCAGTCTAGGGAGGCATTTCCGTAGAAAATGTCATAGTTAGAAGAAAAGTGGGTATTATTACAGAAGTACTTCTTGGCTAGGGCCGCACAGTGTTACCACATCCGGCTATGTCCCGGGAATTTGCCCGGTCACTTTATGATAGTTTACCACGGTTAAATCCCGGTAGTTTGCCCAAGTTAGGTCCCGTTAGTCTGATGTAGTCTAGGTTAGGTTAGGTAAGGTCAGGCTAATTTTAAAATGCCCAATTTGAATATGCCCTATCTTGGAAATGGGGCATTTGCCGAGTAAATGCCATAGAAGACTATTATTTTTGCTCTTCTGGTCCTGTTTCCTAGCATACTTTGGAGGAATCAAGGCACTCCAAAGTAACAAAACAGAATTATCACCTTAAACAATTGTGTCTGCTACCTTACAAATTTATAAGGAATTGATGATTGATGACTTGCCATGCTACACGTGGAGTGACCTCACATACCACGACCTCACCCAGACCACACCTTAATAATTAGTTATTTCTAGAACATCTGCCACCCTTCTCCAACCTACACTTATACATACTGTACCACCATTTTACCCATTTTAGATGAATGTGAACTGCCAGACCTGCCAGTCTTGGTAAGCCAGAATGATGTGAATGTGCCTACATGTGAAACTAGTGATCAAGTGCCAGCCATACCAAGCCAGAATGATGTGAATGTGCCGAAAGGTGTGAATGATGTGAATGTGCCGAAAGGTGTGAATGATGTGAATGAGCGACAGGTGTGAATAGTGAAAATCCTGATGATGTAACTTTACAAAATAAAATTAAGCAGTTAGAAGCTAATAACAGTAAACTTCAGTTAATGAATGATGAACTGAAAGCTAGTTTGGATCCAGCAACACTCGATGCCAAAGTACAGCATAAAATGGAAAAATGTTTGGCACCTATCTTTAGCAATACACAGATAAATGCCATAGTAAATAAAGCAAATATTAAAATGTGATCAGATGATGATATTGCAGAAGCATTTACTCTGAGAAGTATCAGTACCAAATGTTATGATTACCTTCAAACTAAAAAACGTATTCCTTTACCATGTAAATCAACACTGAATAAGAGAGCTCAAAATTTTGCATGTGAATGTGGATTACTGTACTCAGTGTTGACACTAATGAATAAGAAAGCTGAAACAATGCATCTAAATGAGAGAATAGCAGTACCGGTATTATCTTTTGATGAAATGAGCATAGCAAGTGAGTGGTGTTTTGATAAAGGTAAGGATACTCTTTATAAGCCACATGAAAAGGTACAGGTTGCAATGGTTCGTGGACTATTAGGTAACTGGAGGCAACCAGTCTACTATGATTTTAATATGCCCAATATCCAAGATATACTACTGTAATACCTTTAATTAAGGCAGTTGAAGATGCAGGATATCCTGTTGTAGCACTTGTACATGACCTAGGACCATGTAATCTTAGACTGTGGAAACATTTTGGTATTGATCCCACTGACAGAAACAGAAAGAAATGCTCATTTAAAATCCCCTTTGCTGAACGGGACATATTTGTATTTGCAGATCCCCCACATATGCTAAAATTAATAAGAAACAATTTACTAGCCTTTGGTTTTTATCTAATCAATGGGGGGTCATCATCATCATCATTTTCGTTTAACGTCCGTATTTTCCCATTTAGGATGGGGTTGGATGGGCGATGACTGCTCTCCACAGTAAACACTCATAAATAAAGCTTGGCATGAGTTTTATTTTCACCTTTAATTAGATACATTAGATATAAAAAATGACAGTGAGAGAGAGCACGGTCTAGCTTGGTCTTGAGAGAGAGAGAGAGCACAGTCTAGATGAGCCCAGGGTGTGCGTGACTGAATGTATGGGAGAGCTCTTCACCCTAGTAATGGTTGTGAGTGAATGAGGTCTGGGTATCTGTGAAGGTTAAAGTTCTTCTAATTTAGTTTAATGTCAATATGCAAACATGATAGTTAATTATATATAAAATACCGTGACAAAAACGTACACAATAACGGTGATTCGGTATTTCTCAAGCGCCGGACCATAATCAGGTTTGGACTGAAGGATTGCAGATTGCAATGTTTTATAGTGTTTTTTAAATGCATCTATTGTTCAAGGCCGTCGCATTTTAATGTTTGGGGAGATACGACCCCCCTGCACGCCCCCCCCCCCAATCTCCATAAACACTTCATTTTCGCCATATTTGAAATAGAATCGTCGGAAATATGGTCCGGCGTTTGAGAATTACCGGCGATTCTTTCAATATTTACCAAAGTGTCTTAGATAGGTATAAATTAGGGCAGGGTATAGAAGGTAATAACATCGTAATATCAACTGGCAATAGAGCAAGTTAACTTAGATATACTAGCTGGGACCTAGCCGAGTCTGGCAACACTGCTACAATACGTCAATATACTATATAAACATGAGGGGAATAAACAAAAAACAATGTTGAATCTCTGCTGGAAATTATGGAATGTTTATTATTGTTGTTGTTGGATTGTAGAGGTTATTATTATTGTTGTATAAATCATTTGACAATTTTAATCAGTATATATTATTTACCACCATATTTATACTTATCGTCTACAGTTAAGCACATAGGAAAATATAATAATAGTAATAATGTCTTGTCTGATTATTACACCACTAAGTTAGAATAATATATACATGTTAACTTACGTGATACCAACATGATGAATTATTATTATCATTATTTATACTTTATTTTGGGTTATTACACCTGTTAACTATAAACATCCTTACCTTCAATACCTCCCACACTTTCCAGAATCTTTTACATATGGAGGGTAACCTTTTGCAGTCGGTGTAACGTCATATTTCCAAAGAATGCAGACGATATCTACAACTAACAAATCACCATTATCCATACCTCAGCAGCCATTATCATCAGTGTTGCCAGGTCTGCTTGTCACTGCTTCAGCCTTGAGTTGACGGAATTTTCTCAACCTCATCAGAATTTCCCTTTTATTTATCTCACAAATTCTCTGTTTACTCTTGAAGATCATCGCATATTTTTACCATCATCTTGATAATTATTGCGTCTAGTGAAAATTATTCTTGAACAATCTTTATATTCTAATTCTCAGTCTGGTAAAAATATTTTATATTTGGCAACACTATATTTATTATCACCAGATGCGATGTTGTTTCAGCCTTTCCAACGGCGCTTCTTTCTTTATAATTAATCAAATAACAGAGAAATACAATGAAGATATGATGATCATAAAATAATTATTACTATATATAAAAAATACCGAAATGTCATGTTGTATCCGAACGAGAAGGGAAGTTATTATTATGGGAGCAGTGTTGCCAGTTGCCAGAAAATATTCCCATCACCCAGCTTTTGGCAAAAGTTGGCTCGGGTTTTCCAATTTTTGATGAGCGCAAATACTACTAATTTGCCTTACTATACTGTAGCAGGCAACCTTTATTATGTATATATGATTGATCATATGTCAGGTTAACTATAAAAGTTCTCAAGTTGTGTGTATAATAAGCGGGGGTATTCCAGGTTAACTATAAAATATAATCACATGTGAATACACATAACAAGACAAAATACCAAAAATATTGAGCGTCAATGCCTCAATGATCAAGAATAAACAGGGAATAATGGAGGCAAAAAATGGCAAACTAAAATAAATATAAGATAAGCCTCAGTAGTATCAGCATCAGATCTGGCAACACTGGACCCGAGACTTTATTATTATGGGTGTCTGACAAGAAGGAGAAGATGACGTTAGAAGACCAATGTCACCAATCTTTCTTCAGTAAATGTGTCCTACAATTGGCCAGGACACTCGCTAAACTATCACCCACACCTTTTGAACAGGTGAGTTAATATTAGATAAGGTTATAATGATTAATTAAATGTACAGGTGAAGAAAGTAATGATATGAAAACATTATTGGGTGGGGACGAAGGAAGCCATAACATCCTATTTAATTAAGGGGGTGCGGGAGTAGGGGACAGGCTTAGGGGGGGTGCGGGAGTAGGGGACAGGCTTAGGGGGGTGCGGGAGTAGGGGGCAGGCTTAGGGGGGTGCGGAAGTAGTGGACAGGCTTAGGGGGGTTTAAAGGGGTGCGGAAGTAGGGGACAGGCTTTGGGGGGGTTTAAAGGGGTGCGGGAGTAGGGGTCAGGCTTAGGGGGATAGGTTTGGGGGGTATGGGAATAGGGGACAGGCTTTTGGGGTGTGGGAATAGAGGGATAGGTTTGGCGAGGATTTGGGGGGTATGGGAATAGGGGACAGGCTTTTGGGGTGTGGGAATAGAGGGATAGGTTTCGGGGAGGATTTGGGGGGTGCATGAATAGGGGACAGGCTTGGGGGTGGGTGGGAATAGAGGGGAGGCTTACGGGGTTTTGAGGGAGGTGGGAGTAGGGGGACGAACTTGGGGGGGGGGGAATTTAGGAATGATGCTCAGGTTAGGACCAAAACATTACCAGGTTAGGACTGAAGGATGCTGTAGTCTTGGTTAGGTTAGGTCAGGTCAAGTTCGGTTCGGTTAGGTCAGGTCAAGTTCGGTTCGGTTAGGTCAGGTTAAGTTGGGTTGAATTAGGTTAGGTTTGGTCAGGTTAGGTTAGGTTAGGTTGGGTTGAATTAGGTTAGGTTTGGTCAGGTTCGGTTGGGTTGGGTCAGGTTGGGTTAGGTTAGGTTTGGTCAGGTTAGGTTCGGTTCGGTTAGGTCAGGTTAGGTTGGGTTGAATTAGGTTAGGTTTGGTCAGATTCGGTTGGGTCAGATTAGGTTTGGTCAGGTTAGGTTAAGTTAAGACCAAAAGATGACCGGCTTATCACTGAAGGATGGGGTAGTCTTGGTTAGGTTCTTACCCCAATAGCGGTCATCATCTCTTCCACATTTACCCTTAATTGTTTGTGTATATACTGTATATATATATGCCATGATCTGCACAACATAAAACAGTTTCCAAAATAAAATACTCCAAAATTAAGGCCACTTTGGAAAGTCAGAAGTGAAAATCAGGGATATGGACGGTATCTCCAGTTTTACCAACAGTTTTCCTCATTTTTTCAGTAGTGCTGTGGTCAAATTTTATGTGTTGCTATAACTGGAATTCATGATAGATAGCCTGTATAGATTTGCTCATACTATATCCTGTGATCTGAATAATTTTGATCATTATTTCTTACAGAAATGCTCCCCACCCACATGATTATCCCACAGTCAGTGTTGGGGAAGAGCCTGGGAAATCAGGGGTGTTAGGTGGGGAAAATAACACAATTTAGTATACTGTATTTGGCATTGTTACCAGCCATATTCTTTATATAGATCATAAAAGCTTGTGAAAACATTTGATGGTGTGAAATGGATGACTGAGTGTAAAATTAATTAAGTGATGATTTGTACTACTGTATAAGTTTATTCTCAGTCGAGGGTTCATTATGGAAATGGAGGACTCATTATAAAATTAATTGTGATGATTTGTATTATAAATTTATGCTCTATAAATGATTCACTAGGCTATAGGAAGACTGATTATAAAATTAAGTGATGATTAATACTAATATATCAATGGTCCACTATAGAAACATTATATATATATATATACATTGGTTACATACATTCACACAGGTAGAAAAATTACTTGGAGAATGTCCCGGTGAGAGCCACGGTGGAGTGTTCCGTGTGGACCAACGTGGACAAGATGCAGTGGTGGCTCTTGGTGTTTATCTGTTGGAGTCTAACCATCAACACCAGGCACCCATCCTACAGTACCTACTCAAACTACTCAGGGCATTACCTAAAGCTGTATGGCTTGATGAAAAGAGAATCACACCTTCTGATCGTGAGTGTCATAGCATTGTGTTGCTGTTGTATATACTTGATACAACACAAAGTTAGTTGTAGTAGGCCTATATAACCTTAACCTAGGGCACAAACTGTCATTAGAATATAACTTTAACTTAGGGCCCAAACTCTCATTCATTGTGTTGCTGTTTATATATTGTACCGTACTTGATATATTAACCTATGGCCCAAACTGTCTTTAGAATGTCATTGTGTTGCTGTTTATATACCGTACGTAATAGAACACAAAGTTGTATTATTTAACCTTAGCTTATGGCCCAAACTGTCTTTAGAATGTCATTGTGTTTTTGTTTATATACCGTACTTAATAGAACACAAAGTTGTATTATTTAACCTTAGCTTATGGCCCAAACTGTCTTTAGAATGTCATTGTGTTTTTGTTTATATACTTGATAGAACACCAAGTTAGTTGTATTATATAACCTGCAGATTGTACGTCAGTGTCATAACATTGTGTATCTGTTGTATATACTTAATAGAACACAAAGTTAGCTGTATTATATAACCTTACTATAACCTGCAGATCGTATGGGTGTGTCATAACATTGTGTATCTATCTGTTGTATATATATACTTGATACAGCACAAAGTTGTATTATATAACCTTAACCTATGGTCCAAACTGAACTGTCATTATACTGTACCATGTATATACAGTATTATGGAACTATGTATGACCCAAACTGCTTTTAGAATAATATTTCTTTCCAATGTATATAACTCGTAGGGATGTGGGCAAGTTTTTGGTGTACTGTACTGTGATTGCTTGATAATTTTATTTTTGCATTGCAGGTATGCCAGTTGCCGAGCGCTTCAGTTTTGTTTTGACGACACTACTCACTGATGTTGCTGCAAGGTGTGAGAATGTTAGAGAAGAAATCATTAACACTCAAGTTGAAGTGCTGTCTACCCTCACTAATGTGATAATAAGGACAACACATGACGAACATCTACCCAGCAATGGCAAAAGTAGGCCTATGTCGACTTGTTGATAATTATAGGACACTCAACCCTCGGCTATCTTGCCCAATTGGTGATGTTATTGCAGTGCTATAGTTGAACTGAATAGCTTATGGGGAGAAATTGTAATTGTTGCCATGACCTCCTAATATACTCTATTTTGACCATTTTGTAAACATTATCTTAAAATGAACTTGCACAAGGCTAATAAAAAATAACTTGTAGATGCCCCTTATGGTAGATTCATTAATGTTATGTTTTGGTTGGCTTCCATTGAATAGCTACACAATTTCCCACTTCTCAGCATAAGTAAGGTTCTACATGATTTGCCTGTCTTGGTGCAGCAGCATTATGTTGGCCTTATTGTTCCTACTGATATACCTACTAACATGCCTACTAACATAGCTATTTTCATGTTCAATTCAGGTATATTGTTATCTGTGTTGTTGACTATTCATAAATGATATATTGTTTATATAGTATTACATTGTAGTAATAATAATATTGTGTGTGTGTAGCTGCCATGTGCCGTGGACCAGTATCAGTGGTTTTGGGAGTTGCCCGAGCCCTGGGTCGTTCAACATCGAGTGATCCTCTCTTCTTGAATATCTTCCCCACACCGACCATCCCAGCTTCTGTGCCTGCTGAGCCTCCACAGATCACCAAGAAGAAGAGCTTCAGCAACTTTCGTCCCATCATTCCACGTTCTCTCTCCACCACACTACCTTCTTGTTCTGATGCTGTCTCCCTTGTTAGCGTGGACAGTGACCGTGATATTGGGTCAGTCTACCATTGTTTTTGTTGATAAAATAATCTTTTTATCTCTAGGAGGATAGACGGATAATTAGGTGGTCTAAAGGATCTACGGTATAATACTAATTTCAGAGTTATGTCTGTGTATTTGTCTGTTTGTACAATGTCTCAGAGACATCCTTCATAGTTTGGCTGAAAATTGAAAACCATAAAATAGGCTAGCCTTTTTTTTTTCCTTCATTTTTGTGTGCAAGAATAAATTTAATTGGAATATAGTCATTTAAATCCAGTAGTGTATTTGAATATATTAGTTTAGAAATTATGTACAGTATTCTAGAGGGAATTGCCTTTGGCAGACACTGTTGTATCTTTAAATTTTGTATTAGCTAGTGTCATCATTAACAATTTAAGTAATCTGTCAGACTTAAGTTTTGTTATTGTATATTATGTCATACATAAAACAGTTCATCATTCCATGTATATAATGTACTGTACAGTAGGCTCACACCAATAACGACTTCCAAAATAACGTTTTCAGCAATAACGGCAAGTTAGAATAGACACCCACTTTCTATAATAACGTTTAGATTCTCTCAAATAACGTATACAGTTGACTTCCGAATAACCAGATTTTGAGTAATGCGTTTTTTATTTAATGCTGTGTAATATATAGGGAGGATATGATTAAATAACGCTCTTTGTTGGATATAACGTGGCCACGCTCACCCAATCAGAGCGCAGAGTGATGAGGGACTCCGAGGGAGAGATGAGTGAGGAGGCAGAGTGGAGTGACGAGTGTTAAAAGTGAAGAGAAATGTACTGTACTGTTACTTTACAAATGTAAATACAGTACTTGTATTACAATTCGTATTAAGCATATTAAATGCATATAACAATTTGTATTAAGGTTTTCGCAGACGACTCATGACTGAAATGAGTCGTCGGCATGCTTATTAGTGGTGGAGGTGGTAGGGGGGGAGATAGCGCGATATCGTTTGTTTACATTTGAATATCCATACGCTGGTGTTTCCTTCTCCTTTCTCTGTCCGAGAAATAACTTCTTTCTTTATAAGGAAGGATATGGCCTTCCATTTTGTAAATGCACCACCTGGCATGACAGTGTTGAAGCTGGTGGTTAACTCGTAATTACTAAAAACGAGCGAGTCACACACAAGGTGACAAGGCAGGCTAGGCCTATATTCCCTTGACCTTGGGCTAGGGTGAATGGAGACTGAGGGGGGGGGGGGGAAGGAGTGCGGGAGAAGTGTTGGGAACCATTGTCCAGGAACGCACATCCCACTATTATCATTGTTACTCATGGGGAAATTAAGTTTAAATAACGGTACGTCTCCAGGAACGTTACTAACGTGCATACTCGCTTCACGAAAAGGAAAATTTTGTTACAATGGTGGAGAGTGGTGTAAGGACTGAGTACAAATGTCATAGTAGCAGTCCGTCATTGCCACGGAACAATCATCACACTAAGCCACTTTTTAACTTCTTTAAAGTGATTATTGTATAAAGTTTGACACTGTGATAATTACCAGTAGTGATACGAGAGCCTCAAATGGGAAAAATGGGTCAAATTCCTGGGGTGGCGGCACCAATTAACCCTATATACATGTATTTCAATGTCACGCAAATAACGGTGTTTTTCAGGCACTAATTAGGCGTTATTGGTGTGATCCTACTGTATATTGAATAAGTCATCATTATCAGTGCACGATGTCACACTAAAATATATCATGTTAATTTTGTTAATAATACAAAACATATAGCACTGATAAAAATAATTGTAACAGCCTTCATTTTGTTTTAATTCATTACAGACTACGAGGAATGGGTGGTCCAGGCAAGCGACCATCTCTGCAGTCTCAGCAGTCTGTACCATATGATCCCAAAGTCTACTTTTTTCAGAAGTATGGGTCAAGTTTTGGAGCAAATTTTCCACAGATTGTTCAGTATGATCATACTTTAGTGTTCCCAGTTCAGCACTTACAGGTAAGGGATTTTTTCTATTATTGTATGGATTAATCATAAGAAAATTATCTGCCAGTATTTTGTTACTTTAAGGGTGTGTGGTAATAGGGGGACAGGCTTGGGGGGGGGGGTTAGGTGGGTGCGGGAATAGGGGACAGGCTTTCTACCCACCCCAACCCTGTCCCCCTATTTCCGCACCCCCGAGTCCCCCCCCAAGCCTGTCCCCTACTTCCGCACCCCCTTAACCAGCTTCTCTCTGATAGGGGGATTGATTGATGGATGGATATTAGGCTTGTCAACATGGAGGTGCTATAGTGCCAGAAAAAGGTAATAGAGAGGTGTGACAGCAAGCAGGAAGGAAATATAAAGAAAAGAAGGACAGTTGAAAAACTGAAAGCTAATGGCTGGGGCCGATCTGATAGGGGGAAAGAAAGAGACCTGTCCATTATATAACCCAATGAAAAGGAACCACATATATAATTATATTCTAAAAGGATAATAATAATGAAGATGACAATGTTATGGGGTTGTGAGGAAATGATGTTTACATTACTACACCTTAAAAATGAAGAGATAAAAAAAGTAATTTGGAGGCACTTCTGTCACCACCATCACCTTCAGTTGGAGAGTTCTTAATATGGAACAAGTCTCAGTGATATTTACTGATAAATAATAAAAAAAACTGGCGCTTCTGACAAACAAATAACCAGATAATTATTATTATTATTATTATGTTTTCATGATTATCTGGAGCGGAGTTTGAACACAACATATAATTTTTTTCTTTTTCCAGACTGTACTTGCCAGTGCTAAGAAACTCTTGAGTAAGGAAGTCTTAGCAGCTCTTGATGAAATTGCCAGTGAAGTGTTTAACTCTCGGCAGGTGAAGATATTTCCTTACCGCACCCTTCGTGAGACCTTAAATTTGGTCATGGTCACACTTCTGAGGGAACTCCTTGCCTATCAGAATGGTATGTGCCAGAAATATTGGCTTTATCTCAATAAATGAAAGGTTACTGATTGGTACACCATATGATTTTACATTAGGGTCTTGTATTTAACCATAGGTACAGTAACAATAAACTTTTGTTAGATGCATATGCGTAAACAGAAAGAACAAATGTATTAGGTAAAAATATTGGACCAAACCCCTATTTTGAATTCATGTCATAGCAGTACTTTTTTGTATTACATATTAATTACATATTAATACATGAGGTGCAATATTATCCTTCCTAAACAGATCTCCCAGTTCCATTCACCAGAGATGTGCAAGACTTTGTGAAAGGATTATTTCTTTCTGGTCAAACTGAATTAGCAGTTCAACAAAATGAAAGTGCAGAAAAGAGTGAAATAAATAAGAAAATTCCAG
This sequence comes from Petrolisthes manimaculis, assembly GCA_034508575.1. NCBI lineage: Eukaryota > Metazoa > Arthropoda > Malacostraca > Decapoda > Porcellanidae > Petrolisthes > Petrolisthes manimaculis. The sequence continues at coordinate 152,570 of JAWZYT010000795.1, read as the reverse complement.
CCGTCAACCCTTACAGAATAAATGTGCAGGCCAATGCAGCTTGTATCAATCTTTTGGTATGGGCAAGTACAGATGAAAGTGGTAAGTTTATTTTTCCTTTTTATTAATGTTATTGAAACTTTAAGTTGACATTATTCAGCTTTGTGTACCTAGTATAACCACCAACAGTACTGGATTCACAATAAAGTTTCTGAACTTCCATTACTATATAAAGTAAAAAATAGCACGGTTCAATACAGTACAGTATATTCACATATTGCGAGACAATTTGGTCTACAGAATAACTCGTGTAAAGAAAAGTATTTATGGACGGCCAATGCCTCACACTGACAGTTTACAGAGATCTTATATGCCAATATGCAGGATACAGTACAATATTTGCTAATCGTGATTTGATTATACCATACTGGTATCTCTTGACAATACTGGATGTACTGTATATATATATACCAGTATATAAATGTTTTTGTCTTTTTCAGAGGCTGAGAGTCTGTGCAATAGACTAACAGAAAAAGCTAATGTTCCTCATGGTCATCGTTTAGTTCTGGCTCACATGCCGCTGCTGTTGGTGTGTTTAGAGGTAAGTTATATACAGTATACATGTTAAGCTGGAGAAGTTTTAACTCTTGAATAGCAACTAATAAATTTTTTATTATTGTTTGTCTACCACCAGATAATTTTTTATGGAGAGAGAAGGATGTGTACTATCTTAAAGATTAAAAAGTATTTCCTTTCATTTTATTAATCCCTAAAGCTATTATAGGCCCTGAACATAGCCATGATATGTTCGGCATCATCAGCTCACAGGCCATCATCTGACAGAGGCATATACTCACATGTGTTATACTGTGTACAGTAGGCTGTAGGGCTATAAGTTAACACACTTAATGTATAAAGTGCAGTACACATGTTATACACTACAGGCTACTTGATTCTGAAGACTGGCTAGATAGAAACTTATTAATATAAATGTCTACCCTATACATGATTATAGAGTGTGAGTGTGTTTTTATTATTATTATTATTCCCTTTTTGCTACAGGGCTTAGGAAAACTTGCCAATAAGTTTCCAAGCATTGCTAGTACTTGCATCAACTACCTTCAAGACTTTTTAGTAAGTCCATCACCAATACTCTTAAAGCTTCATCGTCAACATTCTGACTTCCTCACTCCACATCAAGGCGGCCTCACAGTCAAAAGTTAGTACAAATTAAGTGATGAGAAATTCTTTTTGTTATGAACATATCAAGTTAATTTTATTCATTATTAGAAGCTAAATATCAGAGGAGTAAAGATAGTTATTTCATTTTTATTGTTTTTGTTTGTCGTGGTATTTTACCAGTAGGGTGTAAAATGTTTGCTCATCAGCTAACACTATTTATAGTTATTGTATTTTAAACATAGTATGTGGGAATAGGGGACAGGCTTTCTACCCCCCCAGCCTGTCCCCCTATTCCCGCACCCCCCTACCCCCCCCCCCCCAAGCCTGTCCACTACTCCCACACCCACTTATGTGTATATTAATTTTCAGTAACAGGAGACACGAGCAATAGACCAGCCTCAGCTTCAGTAACAGCATTTGAGAAGTTAAGAGATACTGCCATTGAAAACTTGTGTGTTGCTCTTAAAGCTGGCTTAACTGTGGAAGCAAACACAGTCTTAGCATTCATATCATCAATATCCAGTCGAGAAAAAGCCGGATATGATCGCCTGCCAGAAAGGTTAGTAATATTATTTTTAGTAAGGAAAAACTCACCTCACTTCCAAACAAGTGTACTGTATAGTTCTAATAATAAGGTACAGTTGGACACATGAATGGTTGGCACAGCCCATGTGAAAGATGGTCCATTTCTCCCAATATCAAGTTCCTTAGTGCCAAATAGGAGACATCAGGGGGTGAAGTCAGTATTGAGGATGGTGATAAAAAGCAAGTACCTGAAAATAGACACTGGTTACTCAAATGGGACAAGTATCTTTCACCTGGGCTGTACCACCCATTCATTTACCCCTATATGGATGATTATTATTGACCACGACTGTACAGTACAGTACTGGTAATGATACAATATAATTATGACCTTGACACTCTCTGCTACTTTATTAATGTTGTCTATTTATACCTTCCTCTTCACTAGTGACAACATAGTAATCTCACACAATGTGGTGGTGGCACTTGGTCATGTGGCTGTAGCACTAAAGGACTCGCATCGCACTACTGAGACAATATTACATCAGTGTTTGCTGCAGCGTTTCTGTCGTCCACCTTCCAACCTTGATACACTCATCGTTGATCAGCTGGGATGTATGTTGCTTGCTAAGAATGATGTAAGTAACAAATATTTGTTATGTTAGGTGAAGGAAATGCTTATTTGTTTTCTGTTTGGGCTGAATGCTACTGGGAAAATATTGCATCTTGTTTGTTTTTTTATTTTCAACTTGTTATATTATATATGTGAAAGTATATCATGAAAATTGTACTATAAAAGTTGTGTTGCAACAAATGTTCAGCACAGAATTACTGTACTGTATATGAGAATTTGTGACATCTTAACCTTAAAGAGGTTGAGTTTATTCAGGTTTATTGAAAAGTAACATTTACCCATGAAAGAAAATTATGTGGGGACATGGTGATGCTAATATTGTAATAAATTTAGTTCATTTGTATAAGTAAATGAATTAAAATATATCTCAAGTCAAGATTTCCATAAGTGAATGAAATTAATTATTTGTTTGTGAGATTTTCTTGACTAAAATTTATAATGTGACTAAATGCAAGATTGTATTATAGAGAACATACAATTTTCAGGCCAAAGTGTATGATGAAATAATGGAGCAGTTTAGTAAGATCATCATTGAAGCCAGCAGTGGTACATACAGTACAGGAGCAGCCCATGACCATCACATGAAACAATACAGGTTAATACCAAGTACAGTAGTTGTTGTTGTTGTTGAAGTTCCTCAAGCTGTCTGGCTGAGCAACCCCGTTAATACCAAGTTATATAGGCTACTTCCATATTCAGATAGACTCTAACAACATATATACTCTTATCTGATAGAGTATATATGTTGTTAGAGTTATCTTTATGTTATGGCAGATGTCTTTAGTGTTTTATGAGAAAAGCACTATGGATATCAATAGGAAAAATTACTTAATCTCAACACATAAATGAGAGCTACAATATTTCTTCTATGATGATATGATTATAAAAATATACCTGGGGATTTTATGTGACATAGGAAAATCTCTCCAGTTGCTCTCTTACTTTTCAGACATGTAGCCACAGCTGTCCATAATGCTCTGGCAAATATATCAGCAAATATTCAAGGAGAAGCTGAGATGGATAAGTTGTTGATGAGACTGCTAGAGTTGTTTGTCAAACTGGGATTGGCAGCAAAACAAAATTCTGAGAAGCACCCTGCTGTACTAAAGGTATGATTACTGTAATGCTGTGTGTACAGTCACGGTCAATAATAATCATCCACATATGGGTATCTCAAACCATTTACAGTGAAAGCTCCTTTATCCGGCACTCTGTTAACCGGAAACTTCCCGTATCCGGCATTTTTTTCATAAAAATATAAATATAGCAAAAGAGAGCTGCCACGCTCACCCGCTCAGAGCGCAGAGTGAAGAGGGAGTGACGAGTGTTAAAAGTGAAGAGAAGTGTTCAGCACTGTTACTTTACAAATGTAACTACAATTTTACAATTCGTATTAAGCATATTAAATGCATATAACAATTTGTATTAAGGTTTTCGCAGACAACTCGTGAATGAAATGAGTCGTTGGCATGTGTGGTGGTGGTGGAGGTAGTAGGGGGAAGGGGGGAGATAGCGCGATATCGTTTGTTTACATTTTATTGAGCATATTCTGGTGTTTCCTTCTTTCTCTGTTCGAGAAAAACCTTCCTTCTTGATATGGAAGGATATGACCTTCCTTTTTGTAAATGCACCACCTGACATGACTGAGTGTTGAAGCTGGTGGTTAATAACTCGTAATTACTAAAAACGAGCTAGTGACAAGGCAGGCTATATAGGCCTATATTCCTTTGACCTTGAGCTAGGGTGAATGGAGACTGAGGGTAGGGGGGGAAGGAGCACAGGAGTAGTGATGGCAACACACACACACACACTTCACAGACGATAGTGATAAAATTTCCTGACGTGTTTATTATAATTTCGCTCGTTATGTATAAGAACTTCTCGGATGTATTTGAGAGTTAACTGTATATATACATAAATAGGTATGTAATGATATGTAAATGTACCTACCGAAATCCGTTGTGTTGGGGTCTTTTAAATCGAGGTTTAACTGTACTTGTGAAGGAATGTAGAGTAACGTAATTTTAAAGTACACTTTCTTGTATCCGGAAATTTCTTGTATCCGGAACATTCTCAGTTCCACTGGTCCCGGATAAAAGAGCTTTCACTGTACTGTCCAATGTTTTCATGTTCACATATGATGTTATTGTTTTAAGTAGTATGCAGCTGCTTGTATTAAATTAAAAGATGGTAGTTAACCTATTTATTGAAAAGTTTATCATCTTAGGAACAGAGGGAAGCTGTCAAACCCTTATGTGAGTTACCCCTATATGGATGATTATTTTTGACCATGACTGTACTCTTGTATTAATGTGTTCAATGTTCATGAAACAGTAAGTAGCCTGGCAGAGATATTGCATTCTTATCTCATCATCAAGCTGCCACCAAGCAAGTCCTTCTTCTCAGTTAGTAGCACATCTACCTCCATAGCTAATTGTGTTTTTTAGAGTACTGTACCTGGATTGCTTATGTTCATTACACAATGGTGCCTAAGGGGACATAATTATACTGTGGCTGAGAAATACACAATATATATACATGTAATGAGTCTTCAGTCACTCCAGGCAGCCCAAAATCAAGTGTTGCCAAGCTAAAATCATATTGTTTATTCACAGGTCATTACTGATTATATACACACAATTTCCTGTTTGCTGTTTTCAATGAATGGTGGTTCATGTGTTTGCATCCTGGTATTATGTTTTCCTTTTTGTTGCAGGCATCAAGCAGTGCAGGAAACCTTGGTGTGTTGATTCCAGTGATTGCAGTGTTGGTGCGACGTTTACCACCCATCAAGGAACCCAAGCCACGTCTACTCAAGTTATTCAGGGACTTCTGGCTCTTCTGTATTGTTATGGGATTCACACAGCAGGAGTCAGGTAAGGAGTCAGGTACAGAAATTATCTTAGGCCTATTTCACATGGTGTGAGTGATGCCTGACTCATGTTTTAATTACAACCTTTCACATGTATTCTGAAGTGCCTTATATTAAGGAATGTCTTTAATACTGTATATACTTACTGTTACTTAACATATAAATGTGTAATACTTTATATTTTTCAGGTTTATGGCCTCCTGATTGGCATATGGCTGTGTGTGATATTGCAGTAACTTCACCTCTGTTGTTATCACACACAAAACATCGTTCAGAGATGAAGGAACTCAAATATACATATGCAGTTCGTGATGATTCTGTATCAGTGGTAAGTACTTGTAGAAAGATAAAGTCTTAGCCCCTCCAAGTACAGTTAAAAACACATCTCCTTCATATTTACTGAGGTACTGTAATTTGTTTCACGACATTATTAGGAAGAGTCCATAACCTTCCAATTGGACAATGACAGACGTCTCCAGTGAATAAAAAGTGTTAATTATGTTTATGTTATATCAAGTGCCTTCTTATGATTTACATGATTTGTAAACATTTACAAGTACTATATTAACTATACAGTACATTAAAATGAAAAGTGATGAGTAATAAATTCTGGGTACAGTACTTGGTCATTCTGAATAATTTTGTACTAAGTAAATATTATACAGTATTGTACAGTAGAAAAATGGGAATGAACTTGTACACTTTTGTCCATAAAATAAATTATTCTAGACGAGTGGGTTATGATTATCAAATATATTCTGAAGTGATAATTTAATTTCAGAGTGAATTGAATGAACTTCGGCAACAAATTCTCAGCATACTGGAACACCATACAGATGTCACCCCAATTGTCAACAAACTGTCATTTGCTCAATGCATTTATGTACTTTCTGTTTACCGTGTGGAAGCTCTAAGGTTTGTTTGTGCTTTTCAATTTTCACATTTCATACATTCTTTCAAGAATAGAATCCTGCTCATATCTTCCAATATTGACTCGTTTAAGGGGGTGTGGGAGCAGGGGACAGGCTTGGGGTGTGCAGGAATAGGTGGACATTTGTTCCCTGTTCTTCTTCCCTTTCCCTTCCCTTTCATCTTCATGCTCACTCTTCTACCCTTCATAATTCTCCCAAGAGAGTGAGCCTATGATGATGTATGCATTAGTACATTATATAGAACTAATGTCTCATATGTATCAGTACTTTAGTAAATACAGATTTTATATTGCAGGGTGAAAAGCTCTCCTGAAACAAATTTTCAGCCCATGTTTGAATATCTACTTGATCCAGCAATACAGAATGACAAGTATGATATGTGGACTTGTATCAATCGGTAAGTTGAATTATTGTTGTTATAAAATAAATTTTCCAGAGTGTTTGCATATTCAATACATTCACTCACTAATAAACATAGTGTTGTATTCAGCCAACAAGATCAGGTTAACCTTTATGTAGTGTTAATTATCATCAAAACCCAATTTCCAGATATTTACAAAAAGAAAAAGAAACTTTAACCAAAAGATATAGGTCATAAGCCAGATTACCAAGTGTAATGAGGTACACTCACATTCACTTTCCCTTTGAAGTCCATGAATTTCCAAGTCCTCCCTTAATTAATTGCAGCATCAAAAACAGAGGGGAAAAAATGACTGATGAAAATGTGTGTTGTTGTCGTTTGCAGAGTGAGTGAGAAAGTGTTCAACATCTTCCTGGAACAAGTGAGTCAGCGTCCACGAGATGAGCGACAAGAGAAGCTGTTGGTACTCCATGCCCAATTTCTCCTCACCCATTTCAACCACACCCAAGTCCAGATCAGGCGTGTGGCAGACAAACTCCTCTCTAAGCTTGTTGACAGGTAGGTCTGCATTCCTCTCACCTCTCTCCTCTCCTCTCCTCTCCTCTCCTCTCCTCTCCTCTCCTCTCCTCTCCTCTCCTCTCCTCTCCTCTCCTCTCCTCTCCTCTCCTCTCCTCTCCTCTCCTCTCCTCTCCTCTCCTCTCCTCTCCTCTCCTCTCCTCTCCTCTCCCTTGGTGGGTGACCATGGGGCAACTACAAAAATGTAAAATTTTAGTTTTCCTGCTTCTGTCACAGGTTGTTCTTAAAATGTTTCCATGTTTATTTTAGGTTTCCTCTGCTGTTGTGGAATGGTAGTGTTTTGAGGACTCTGCTAGATATACTACAAGTGTTGGATTATTCTCTACAACTGGACCCCAATGATGCTAACCCCACCATAACCATTCCTGCCACACCCTTCAGCATCACACTCATGGACACTTTAGAGGCTAGAGAAGTAAGCATGATGCTATTACTCTCAAAGGTCTAAAATTAGAGAGAGGGAAAAAAATCAAAGCAAGAATCATACAATATAGGTTGGCTGCTAGTGTTAGTTTCCACTAATTGTTAAGCTGTTTTTTGTTAGTGCTTTTGCTAATTCAACTTTTTTTAGTCAGATTAATGGTTAGCAAAGCTAACTTTGAGTTTAGCTGTGCCCATCATGTTTTTTTTTTTTTAACCTCGGGACTGTAGGGTGTCAGTAGCCCATGACTCTTGTGAGGCCCTGAGATTATTGGGTGTTGCACCAGATGAGACAGTGGAACTTTGTGGTAATGTTGGTACTGTAGCTTCTCTTCTGTCCCACTAGATGACCACACCTTATTTATACATGTCATTATCAGTAATAATGTAGTATTGTATAGTCAGATTATTTCCCTTCCATCATTGTTGTCACTTGTGTCTCACCTGTATTATGATTTGAAGTAGCTAAGAGAAATCTGATGTTGCAGCGGACTGTGATTGACTTTGCTGCTCGGTGCCAAGGAATCCTACAAGAGGCCATGAAATGGGCTCCTGAAGCCACTCGCTCTCATTTACAGAACTACCAAACTCATATTGACCAGGCCAACCTTACATCACATTCTGGCTTGGCTTTGGCCACTGAATCTGTTATGCAGTACAAAGGAACCCTCTCCTCAGCTCATAGTAGTCTGGTAATATATATCTTAATATATTTATTTTATTATACATATATGGTTGGGTTACCACTCCCACCATTGTGGTGTGAGCACTATATTATTCTTAATGGAAATTACATGGTTAAATATTGTATAAAAGTTTGTGTGAGAGCTGCCTTAAACTTCCTCTTCAATATTAAGAGCAACTGTCAAGTGAATAAAAGAAAGAATATGAGATTAATTTTACTTGATGTTTTTCCAGAGTTCTGCTACTTCTACTTTTGATAAGCGGCATAAAGGAACCAATGAACTTACCTCTTCATTCATGAAATACCTGAGCATGAGAACGCATTATCAAGGAGAGATTTCTGGCCTTTTACTTATGGCCTCTGATGAGACACAGCGAGACAAACTAATTACCAAACTGCTGGGTGATATTAAAGCTGCCTGTGAAAGGAAGAGTGAGGTGGACTTCAGACAAGGCTTATGGAGGGCAACTGGTTTACTAATAGCCACTAAAGGTAAGAGTAATTGAAAACATTGGTTATGTGAATGAACTATAATCTGTTCAAAATTTGTGTTCCGCTGGCCTCTTATGCTTAGAGAGATAGAAATAGAGATAGATAGATAAATGGAAATAGATATGAATAGATGTGAATTAATGTGACACTTAGTTCTTGGTGACAAAACTATCTATAATATAAATGGCAAACCATCTCTGTTTGTCCACTTATAACTCGAAAACAGTTACACCTACATCCAAAACCCATATATATTCTGAATCACCATGACCAGGAGAAGGTTTTGGTATGACGTAATGCGACGTAAAAATTATGTCATCTACTATAAATTCGCAAACTCTTAATCCCGAGAACTCTTGTGTTTTGTCTGGTCAGTATTGGGAAATAAAAGAAAACAAGGCATTAGTAGCATAGACTTATAGGAGAGATGTAATAAAATGAAAAACTATTTAGTAACTTTACCCCTTTCATGTAAAATAGGTTAACTGCCTGGAGAGCTTCCCCTGTGTGTTCCTCTCACCCTTTGGTTCCCATTTGCTCCTCCTACAACATTTTCATAGTCTATATTAATGTTTAAATTAATATATTCTTTACTGTTATTTTTATATGTACAATATTTACATCACTGATCCTACATATGTTTGAGTATTATTGTATATAGTACTTCTCTTTTGATTCAGGTATTCATCGTGTATTATTGAGATGTGCTTGTGGATCTGGCCTCAACTTCTTCACTGAAGATGCAATGGAAAATAGTACTGCATGTTGGCAATGGATTCTCTCAGCCCGCCATGACCTCACACTTCCTTTTATGCAAGAAATGATATCTGCGTGGCAGGTTTGTTTTACTGTACAATAATTGGTGTTAAAAAAAGGTTTACAGTTGAATTTGCTTGTTTACATAGCAGTATCAGCACAGTAGCTACTTTAAACTCTTCTGTTTCATTCAAGTCATCACAGTTATTACGCGACATGAAATTTGATATGATATGACATTTTTGGTCAACAGAAAAGTATTTCGTTTGTAACAGTATTCAGTCAGACTTAAGAGGTTGAATTTAAGATGGTTAGTGATGAAATCAAAACTTTTTGTAATCTTGACAGAAGGACTTGATTCTTTTTTAAATGTAAAGAACTATTTTGTTAACCTTACAATACTTATTTCCAGGAGAGTGTAGACAGGCGCCTGGGTTTGTTCTCTCCCCATGCAAATGAGGTGAATCCCTTGGCAGCTTATGAAGGTTGTAAGCTAGAACCTTGTGTCCCTCAAGTTGGTCCACACGACATATGGATAAAGGTAAATTAATCTGTGAAATAAAGAACAGGGGTATAATAATATATACAATGCCTCAAGTTAATCTTACTGCCATTGAAGATGCCTTGTTCTGCTTAGCTTCTGGTGGTTTGTTGATGGAGGGAGAGTGCAGGGAAGGGAAGTCATTTGAGTCCATCATCTGTAGAAACTGTTTTGCATATCTATGTCAGTTTTTATACCAAAGGTTCACAACCATATGATGATATGAATAAAGGGGAAAATTACAAGGCTGTGAATGAAACCATGATTCACTTGGTAGCAGGTATTGTATTGTAGATATTATTCATTCTCTTGATGCTAGTAAAATAAGATTTGTTGCTAACATAGAGAAGCTGTAAGTCTCAGAACAATTATGATTTATTATGAAAGTGTATTTCAAGTGTACATAAGAAGATAGCGAATAATTTTGTTTAATAAAAAAAAAACCTGCTTATAAGATACACTAGTCTTTACAATATGGTAATATTTTTACAGTTCATCAGTGAACGTATAGAGATCGCCAAGTATGACAGCGATGCCCAAGTGGCCATGTTTGCATGTATGTTCCACCGCACACTTCACATGACAGTGGGCAACCGAGACTCCAAGATTAATCGTCACATTGGAGCTCTGGGAACTCGCTTCCGTTTGCTGTCCTGTGCCCTCACACTCATCCAAGGTGAGCAGCATTAAAAAAAAAAAAATCTTACATATTTCACTCTTAACTGAGAACATCATGCATCTAAAATAGAATTGATAAAGGTATTATTTCACTATTTTGTCTGTAGTTGTACATAATGAAATCATCTAGAGGTAGTCACAATACTAAATACATAGTAATAAACAAGGACTCACATTGATTTTGATTTTTGCTGATGAAACTTCTGCATTTTCCTTTGCACTACTGTATTGTGTATTGGGTAAACTCTACTGTATTGTGTATTGGGTAAACTCTACTGTATAGTGTATTGGGTAAACTCTACTGTATAGTGTATTGGGTAAACTCTACTGAGCTACTTTATTCTACATTTTCTTTTTTCACATAACAGGTGATGCCCTTCCAAAGTCGTTGAGTAAAAATGTTTTACGTGAACGCATTTACTGTGCCTGTCTGGACTACTTCTGTGCTGCCAGAGGATGTCCCACTCAGCGCCCAGCCCGCCTTCAGGAAGATTTCAATGCTCTTCTCCATTTCTGGAATTCATTACATGCTGATAAAAAATACTTGAAAACTAGTGTAATTGGAGGTTAGTATGATCATGTTAAATAGATATAAAGGAAGTCTCCAGCTCTCACTTCCTCCCCTGTATTGTAGGGGATACCAGGTTGATTGTACCTTTGTAAGAATGTTGGGTGATGGGAATACCACTTCCCTATGCTATAATATACATTTTTAATATACAATAATACTCCATCTTACATCATTAATTTGTTCCAAAGGTCGTGACATAACTGGCATTTTAAGGTAACTTGGATTTGCCCTTATACATCACACAGATAAATACATGTTTCTGATTATAAATAATAGTTGAACTAAGGATTACTCTCATTCACTTTTACTCACTCAGTTTGAACAATTAAAGGTTATAATTTTAATGACAGTTTACATTTACCAAAATAATCGTCTGTTCGTGGTGCAAAAAATTAAGTATGATAGATTATTTCTGAATCTTCAGTATTCACCTAATTTTTGTCATATATTTTGTTACCAGATTTCACGTCTTATCAGTACGGAGGAGGAGCTTCACTGTCTCCATCTGTCGCCTCAGATCTTCGGTCCACGTCTGGTGAATTTGTGATGACTAATGGTTGGATAAACACTGTACCACTCTCCTCTAATGCTTCAACACTCTCCAAAAGATCCACTCGCAGCAAGAGATTGATTAACCCTGATATATTTGTTAAAGATTACTTGAAGAAAAGAGCACTCATTCTTTCTCTGTTGGTGAGTTAGTAATACTATATAATATTATATACTGTAAAAATGGACAAAAGTTCTGTTACATACACCTATGAATGAGGTTTGAAGCTTTGAAGAATTAAAAGTTGCTGGAATCCAGTATTTATATGAAGTATATTATGTTTTTGTATATGTTGGATTCCATGTAGAATATAGCTGTTGTATAACAGATACCATATAGATACCTGTTTCAATAGGGTTATAGTTATTGTCATTCTGTAAAATTTTATAGTTTTACTTTTCACACTTAATTAACCCTTAAAGTACGTGGATATTCACGTGTGTCCGCTCTTCTTCGCGGGTATATTTTACAAAAGATAAACAAACTTTTGTCAGCTAGTAACTTAAAAGCCACTAAACCTTCATGAATATATTGTACATTATATTGAAGTACAAACCTTTAGCTGTGTCCTGATGTACTTGTAAAGACTAAAATGTCATGGTTGTGACAAAATATGTCATTGCCTGTGGTTTAAGTATAGATAACTTAAACATGTCATTCTACTTGTTAATTTACCAGTCATCCATTTCCTTCTTTCAGGCTGTTGAAATCCAGACAATGAAAGTGTGGTTGAAACCACCACAGCCAGCTGGTCAGGGAGGAGAGGTGACCACTCCCCAGGAAGAAGCTTTGGTCAAATGGTTGTCTGGTGGTTATAACACTCCTAAAGCATGGAGTGGTAATACTAATCTGGCCTGGAGTATTGCACCTGCTCTTGCTGTTTATCTCCCCACCAGGTACAGTCCTCATGCTAAATTTATACTGTACATTAATCAATAATATTTATTACAGTTTTGAAGAGTCTAATCTAAAACTAATCTACACAAAATACTCTTATGATATATTTTTCTATGCCTTACTGTACTCATCAAGTTTTTAGTTGTTTTTCTCCTAAATAACACATTTTAAGAACATATAATACATATGTAATAAAAATGGTTTAGTTTACACTGTACAAGTTTGGTGAATATATCAATGAAACATCCTGTAGTGCTCAGTGAATGTGATCCAGATGAACTGCCATCTTTATATTCTGAACCAGTCTCCATTTAGACATCATATAATATAGGCTACAAGTAATGCATTAGTTTAAACACTTAAGTGAAACTGTTACAACATAATGAAGTTGTAACACATTCCAACTCCTTACTGTACACTGTGAAGTACCTTGTATGTCTGTTTGGTAAAGGAATTAAATAATTTATTATGGTTAAAATGTGTTGTTCCAGGATTCACACAGTTCAAGGACTGGATGCAGAGATCAGCCAGTTAGTACGAGAGAATCCCATTGCTGTCAGTCATCTGCCAGATGCTCTCCAGTATTTGGCTACTTCAGAAAATATACTGTCAGACATTCCAGAGGTAAGGGCATATTTATTTGCAGATTAAATATCTGTACTTTAGTTTGCTCCTCCTTAGGGAAACAATACTTTCTATTTTTTTATTTTTTTTACACCATCCCAAAGTTATTATGTAATGGAGCTTTAAAATGTTATTGTACAGAAGAGCATATTTTTAATTTGTAAACAAATAAGCAGTGCTTTTTCACACACAAACAGGATATAATTTTTAGACCTGGTAAGGTTTCATAGAAGTTGCCTTTTCAGTTGAACTACATGTTGACTTGGGCTCCAGTTCCCCCAGTGAAGGCTTTAGCATACTTCTCTCGACAACATTCACCACATCCATTAACTGCCCAGTATGCAGTGCGTGTTCTCTCAAACTATCCACCAGATACACTCCTTTTCTACATTCCACAGTTAACTCAAGCCCTTCGTTATGACACGGTAAGTTTGGAACACCAACCAGTATTATTATTATTGTTGTTTTAAATTTGAACCGAATGAGCTATTATTAAGGGAAGTAACCTTTCGTGGTCAATTTGGAGTCAATGTATGCCTCTAAGCTCAGCTATAAAACACATCCCCTGTATAATGCCATATGGAAGAGTTCTGTTCCATGGCATAGTTTGGAGGAATCAGTAGCCTTCCAATTTCCCATGATAGGTTTCTCCCCTTAATTAAGTAGCCACATAATGTTTATTCCTTTGTGCGTGATACAGATGGGATATGTTTCTGAACTTATCAAGCTTGCTGCCAAGAAGAGTCAGTTGCTGCTACACCAATTAATCTGGAACATGGAGACCAACAAGTTCAGGGATGAAGAAGGTCATGAGAAAGATGGTTAGTATTGTATTGTACCCATAGCAGTGATACTCTTTTGTTGAAAATACTTTATTGTACTGTACAGCATAGTACAGTCGGCAGCATAAGTTCGCTGTATTTTCACCTACGAAAGTATGAGCAAAGTAATGATGTAATACAATTTTAATGCAGAGATGACAGATATAGTTCTCATATGGTAAATTATGTATGTTGTTGGAATAATAACTGCTTCAGAATACAACTATCTGGTCACATTAGCAATACTAAGTACATGAGATGGACACAAATTTATGCTGCCTGCTGTACAATAGTTACTAAGCATAATAGTGTGAGTATCAGTCAATAATATTTATAATGATTTGTTTTGCAGCTGACTTGTATGAAGTTATTGAAAACCTTGAGAAGACAATGCTGGCTAATTTGTCAGGTCCAGCCAAACAGTTCTATGAAAGGGAATTTGACTTCTTTGGAAAAGTTACAAATATTTCGGCAATTATCAAGCCTTATCCCAAAGGTAAGAATGATACTGATGGCCATGTTATTATTAAATGTTCTTAGTTCTTGCATATTTTCTTTATATTCTGAAGTATTGTAGTTCATCAGAAGAAGAGGAGGAGAAGGAGGAGGAGAGGAAACTTGAATGGTTTTGAAATATGTACTGTTGCTGTCAATAATAATCATCCACATATGGATATCTCCTACAATTTACTGTCTAATGTTTTCATGTTCACATAATTATGATGTTATTGTTTTAAGTAGTGTGTAGCTGCTTATATAAAATTTAAAGATGGTAGTTAACCTATTTATTGGAAAGTTTATCATCTAAGGAACAGAGGGAACCTGTCAAACTCGTACGTGAGTTACCCCTATATGGATGATTATATTTGACCGTGACTGTACAAGATATATTTGGTAATGATTGCCAGGGATTGATTGATGTGGAATAGACAACCTTATTTTATTTTGATATATAATGATATGATATAATATAAATGGACTTTTCAGGTCAGGAGAGAAAGAAGGCTTGTTTGGATGCCTTACGTGACATTACTGTCCAGCCTGGATGTTACTTGCCCTCCAACCCAGAGGCTGTCATTCTGGATATTGATCGTAAAAGTGGCACTCCAATGCAGAGGTAAGCTTATTCATATATGTGACTGAGATAGGTAAGCTTATTCATATATGTGACTGAGATAGGTAAGCTTAACTCATGTTTGTAAGTGATATAGGTAAGCTTAACTCATATTTGTAAGTGATATAGGTAAGCTTATTCATATATGTGAGTGAGATAGGTAAGCTTATTCATATATGTGAGTGAGATAGGTAAGCTTATTCATATATGTGAGTGAGATAGGTAAGCTTAACTCATGTTTGTAAGTGAGATAGGTAAGCTTAACTCATGTTTGTAAGTGATATAGGTAAGCTTAACTCATATTTGTAAGTGATATAGGTAAGCTTATTCATATATGTGAGTGAGATAGGTAAGCTTATTCATATATGTGAGTGAGATAGGTAAGCTTATTCATATATGTGAGTGAGATAGGTAAGCTTATTCATATATGTGACTGAGATAGGTAAGCTTAACTCATGTTTGTAAGTGAGATAGGTAAGCTTAACTCATATTTGTAAGTGATATAGGTAAGCTTATTCATATATGTGAGTGAGATAGGTAAGCTTATTCATATATGTGAGTGAGATAGGTAAGCTTATTCATATATGTGAGTGAGATAGGTAAGCTTAACTCATGTTTGTAAGTGAGATAGGTAAGCTTAACTCATGTTTGTAAGTGATATAGGTAAGCTTAACTCATATTTGTAAGTGATATAGGTAAGCTTATTCATATATGTGAGTGAGATAGGTAAGCTTATTCATATATGTGAGTGAGATAGGTAAGCTTATTCATATATGTGAGTGAGATAGGTAAGCTTAACTCATGTTTGTAAGTGAGATAGGTAAGCTTATTCATATATGTGAGTGAGATAGGTAAGCTTATTCATATATGTGAGTGAGATAGGTAAGCTTATTCATATATGTGAGTGAGATAGGTAAGCTTATTCATATATGTGAGTGAGATAGGTAAGCTTAACTCATGTTTGTAAGTGAGATAGGTAAGCTTAACTCATTTATAAGTGAGATAGGTAAGCTTAACTCATATTTGTAAGTGAGATAGGTAAGCTTAACTCATGTTTATAAGTGAGATAGGTAAGCTTATTCATATATGTGAGTGAGATAGGTAAGCTTATTCATATATGTGAGTGAGATAGGTAAGCTTATTCATATATGTGAGTGAGATAGGTAAGCTTATTCATATATGTGACTGAGATAGGTAAGCTTAACTCATATTTATAAGTGATATAGGTAAGCTTAACTCATATTTATAAGTGAGATAGGTAAGCTTATTCATATATGTGATTGAGATAGGTAAGCTTATTCATATATGTGAGTGAGATAGGTAAGCTTATTCATATATGTGAGTGAGATAGGTAAGCTTAACTCATATATGTGAGTGAGATAGGTAAGCTTAACTCATATTTATAAGTGAGATAGGTAAGCTTATTCATATATGTGAGTGAGATAGGTAAGCTTATTCATATATGTAAGTGAGATAGGTAAGCTTAACTCATGTTTGTAAGTGATATAGGTAAGCTGAACTCATGTTTATAAGTGAGATAGGTAAGCTAAACTCATATTTGTAAGTGATATAGGTAAGCTTAACTCATGTTTGTAAGTGATATAGGTAAGCTTAACTCATATTTATAAGTGAGATGTTTAGGAATTGTACAACTTTAATTAAGAGGGTGAGGGAATAGGGGGACATTATATTCCTTTTTCGTAAATATATGTGTCTTACTCTCAGTAAAATTAAAGATTGCTCTCATGTAAGCATTATTTCACTTCAATGATTCAATGATACTGTAGCTTGTATAAATTTCCTCATAACAGATAATGATGTTTATCATTTACACAGCCATTAAACCCAACCTACTCTTCAAATACTTTTTCAAATTAGTTTACAAAGTTGTGTATTTAATGAGATCACTTTACATTTTCTTTTCTTCAGTGCTGCCAAGGCTCCATACCTAGCCAGGTTCCAAGTCAGAAAGTGTGGTATAATGGAATTGGAGAAACAGGGAATGGCAGTAAGTTCTGGTCATGAAGTTAGTGAGAGTATTGGACCAGCTGTATGGCAAGCAGCTATATTTAAGGTACAGTGATTATCTCTACTGTAAAATTATACTTTTACTGTACTGTATATCATATTACAGTGTGTATTATATTGTAAATAGGAACAGTGACCTGTATTAAATCTTCATATCTTTACAAAAGTAAAGTATATTATTTTGATTTTCATTCTGAGTTCGTTAAGACCACTTTAGTAGTAAAGTATAAAAAGAATAACTGATATTCAAGACAACTAAGGGTACCCAGTTCATAGATACCAAATTACTCTAAAAAAGGTGGGACATATTTCTCATGCTTTGTCTTCTAAAGCATCAGTCACTGTCAAAATAGTTTTGTTCTATTGTTGGAATTTAGTGTGTATCTTTGTACAGGTGGGTGATGATGTGAGACAAGACATGCTGGCCCTTCAAGTTATCTCCATCTTCAAGAATATCTTCCAGACAGTTGGATTGGATCTTTTCCTCTTCCCTTATTGTGTTGTGGCTACTTCACCTGGGGTTAGTCACCTATATTTTACACTCATGTGTGTTATACTCTATCTTTACAGTATATTTTTGCTCTATGTATATTATATAATTACATATAATTATATAGCCAAACTTTCCCTCTTGGTATACAGTGCGGTGTGATTGAATGTGTGCCAAATGCCAAGTCCCGTGACCAGTTGGGACGCAGCACAGACACAGGAATGTACCAATACTTCCTGGACTTGTACGGAGATGAGAACAACCACAAATTCCAGTTGGCTCGCAGCAACTTTGTCAAATCGATGGCAGCATATTCCCTCGTTGGCTTCCTGCTACAGATCAAAGACAGACACAATGGCAACATAATGCTTGACACTGATGGTCACATTATCCACATTGGTAAGTTATGACTCTCACTATCTTCATTCACAAGTACAGCCACAATCAAAATAACCACCGACACTTTCCTTCCATCATGCAAATATATCAGTATCATATCAAAATATAATCATACAACAACACCTTACATCAACTCAGCCCCCTCAATTAATATTTTAAGGTGCTGCAAAATCATACATAAGAGTTGAATTTCAGACTTTGGGTTCATGTTTGAGAGTTGAATTTCAGACTTTGGGTTCACGTTTGAGAGTTGAATTTCAGACTTTGGGTTCACGTTTGAGAGTTGAATTTCAGACTTTGGGTTCACGTTTGAGAGTTGAATTTCAGACTTTGGGTTCACGTTTGAGAGTTGAATTTCAGACTTTGGGTTCATGTTTGAGAGTTCCCCTGGCGGCAACTTGGGATTCGAGCCGGACATCAAGTTGACGGAGGAGATGGTGATGGTGATGGGAGGGAAGGTGGAGGCGGCTCCCTTCCGCTGGTTCGTCGAGCTCTGCATCAAGGGCTATCTGGCCGTCAGGTATGTATAGTACAGTACAGTATTTTGAACAGTGTAGACATTGCCAAGCTTACTTGTATATATATATTTGGTTGCATGGTACATAGTCACTTGAGCTGTTTTTTTGTTTTGTTTTCTCACAACGGCCAATTGTGTAAATTTGCTATGTTTCTTTATGAGCCTTACTATTATTTTGAAGTATTAAGTCTACCAGTATTTTGTTTTTTTATGTGCTTTCATAGTATTGGTGTGAATTGCTATTTTCAACCCCAACATATTATATATACAGTAATAAGTAATATTTTGCTATTAATGGTATTAGGCAAAGCACTAAATTGGCATCAATGAATATTACAGTTGCTTGTTGTTCACCTTAAAGAGGGAAGTATAAGGCAGTCTCAGGTACAAATTGCACTTTCAGGCACTATGGCACTTGTATGTGTCCAATCTATTGACATAAATTGTAGATTATTACATTTATGAAAGAATAATATTATCCAGATTCAAAGTAAGGAGGAGTTTTACAGTACAACATATGTATAGTAGTTATTTATTTTCTATTTATGTGGGGTTTGGAAACCTTTTATATATTTTACAGTGTTGCATGACTTTGTAAATATTTGTGCATGTAGAGTTGCTTTATTGTTGTAGTATGCTATTGTTGAAACATGAAATGTAAATACTGTGTGCAATCAACATGTTGAAATATTTGATATCACACTCTTACAGAGGGGAGTACTGTACTTCTTTTATATACAGTATGTTAAAGGGCCTCTGATTCCTTCAAATTATTACAGAACATAAATCATATCAATGTTACTAACAGGGTACTGGTATCTGTATACAATGTGACTAACAGGGTACTGGTATCTGTTTTATACCTGGTTTGAAGGATTCAGTGGCCCTTCAATTTACTAGAATGAGTTTCTCCCCTTTATATTACCGGTATGTGAGTTTCATTAATACAGTAGCATGTCTTTGGTTATGCAATGGTATTATGATAGTAAAGAAAGTTTATGCATGTTTACTTCAAATCACTTTCTATACTTCAGATCTTTTTTATTATATATTGTACTGTACAAAAAGCCATTTGCCACGAGTGGAATGGCTAGACTATCTAGAAAAGAAGGAAAAAAAAGTGAGAAGTGACATAACATTTGGAAGAATAAAAACAGTACCAGTAGGTAAAATCAACTTAGGATGACCACTCTCAAGAGCTCCCTCCCTCATGTGAGCACCAGAGAAGGTGTCCACTCAATGAAAATACAGAGTTCAAAGACAATGAATGGTTCCCAGTCCTCAGTACACTTTAACAATAGGAAGAATGGGAAAGACTCATTGAACATCCAACCCTGCCCCTTACTAATAAAATATAGAATGGTGATGACGTAGTCGGTGAAGCTTGAAATTGGTACATTTTAACATTTTGTGGAATGTTTAGAACCAACTTTGTCCTTTTTCTCAGTATATTGTTTCCTTGTCTTGTATTTATACTGGAATTATTATCACCACTTAAGGAATGGGTGGGAGGGCTCAGAATAATATAAAATTGTAATGCCAGATGTAATTTCTTTATTACTACTGTATACAAGTAGCAACATGTACCGTACTAATTTAGGAATGGAATTGGGAGATGATTGAGAATTGTTTTGAGGTAGGCTACTGTACTAAGGGAAAGAAGTGGAAGGAAAATACTACAGGTGATGCTTGCATATTAAATAAAAAGTTATAAATGGAAGTAAGAACACTTTTATGTAAATAATTAATTAACTGCAATATGTAGCCTATATAGCATGTTCAATATTGTAAGAAGTAGATATCTATACATAAATTAGTCTGTGAAATACTAACACATATATATATATCAGCAAAATCAAGCCTATAGGATGTCCCTTAACAAATGCTGAACTAACATAACACTAACAAGTAATGCCTTCATGCCAAGTACATCAACCTATTACCTATACTGGTTCTTTGAATTAAGGTACAGTCCATCAATGATACACGTACCTCACCCTCGTTCAGTTACTCACAGTTTTACCTGGTAAATTCTGAAGTAGAAAGCAGGGGTATCTGACAGCAGATATTAGATGGACCAATCACAATCACTGTAAGATAACCCTGCTTACTACTCCACATTTTACCAGCTAAAACTGCAAGTAACTGAGTGAGGGTGTGGTATGTGTATCATTGACACACTGTACCTGTGAGTATATTAACACATTGCCACCATATCATTCCTCCAAGGCTAGACATGTACTGAGCAAGTCTGTTTTGTGGCTTTGTTTGAATAAATAAATCATCTGTCTTTACCACAGGCTCCATAACCAACTAATGTGTAAATATAGCAACTTTATATGTGAATATGAAATAAATTCTCTCTGAGTTGTGTTACATAAACAAATGAGGCTGATGAAATATTGTATAAGAAATATTGTATAAAAACTAATTTATTTAATGCTGTAAAATATCTAATTTCCAAACTAAAGTTGTACTGTAATAAGATGATGAAATATTGTTTAACACAGTAAGCAAGATACTGTATGTAATAAGTTTTCAAAATGTCCAGCATATTCCTGTGTAATTAATTAATAATATAAGAGTACAGACCATTGTTGTTATATGACAACTATGCATATATACTGTAACTGAAAAATGTATTGTTAACTGAAATATCGTATATCAGACACTCTATATATAACATAGGTTCAATAGACTTGTGTTCCTGGGCCTGCCTAACATTACACCCTACTTTATTATGAATCCTTTTATGTCACTCTTGGACTTTTTTTCTTCTCAGAGTTGTCATCAATCATGTGTTCCCTCCAAAGTATCTTATTATGTTTATTTACTCATCCAATGACAAGTTTTTCCTGGCACAGTTAGTCTTATTAGGATCACCAGAACCACTGCCTTGACAACAAACTAGCACCATTACTATACTACTGTACCACTACTAGCACTATCACCACTTGTTATCACCACTGCAACACAAGGCACACACACAAACACTTCACTTTTCCCTACAAATAACACCCAACACACACACAGTTCACTTACTTTTCCCTACAAATAACACAAACACACACACAGTTCACTTACTTTTCCCTACAAATAACACAAACACACACACAGTTCACTTACTGTACTTTTCCCTACATATTACAACCAACACACACACAAACACTTCACTTTTCCCTACAAGTAACATCAACACACATACAGTTCACTTACTTTTCCCTACAAATAACACACAAACACACAAAAACAGCACAAACTATAAGTAAAACACCTTCGCTATATCATGCACCGTAATAATTATAAGGACAGGTATAATATAATATAATGAATAACATAGAAAGTTTGTGTCTTGTACCCTCTATATTCCTTCCATTACACATCACACATTTTACACCCATATACTGTATATCCCACTTATCCCTTATCCATATCCCTTAGTATCAGTTTTTTGTGTTTCTGGAATACTAATTAATAGAATTAGGAGTTATTAATCAGACAATAATACAAAAATGATATTAGCACATACTGTATATATTATAATGTTGGAACACTGGAGGATGAACTTTGATCTCAGAATTCCCGATGACCTTCTCTTTCCTCTTGTCTCTACGGGTGCTGACCTTCTAGAGTTCTTTTTCACGGCCAATAATACAAATATTTGATGTTTGTAAATACAGTACTCTTTGGTGCACATAGATTGATGTTGAATTAGTACACAAAAACTCTCAGTATATAATAATTATACTTTCATACTTCCCAAAAGTTCTTACAAACATTGAAAATTATGATGCTATTGGCTGTGAAAACTAAAAAAAAAATGTAGAACTGGCAACACTGCATACCCCGACCCCTCAGACCCTACCGTGAGACCATAGTGTCCCTGGTGTCCCTGATGTTGGACACAGGTCTGCCTTGCTTCCGTGGCCAGACCGTGCGGCTGCTACGCGCCCGGTTCGCACCCCAGGCCACAGAGAAGGAGGCGGCCCAGTACATGCTCAACATCATCCTCAGCTCGTGTCGTAATGTCCGCACCAAAGTCTACGATGTCCTTCAGAATATTCAGAATGATATCCCTTACTGAGTTTGGTACGTTGGACACCACAGAGGTTCTTTGAGGCCTTCTGTACAGGTAGTTCATAACAAGACAATGAGGAATATAAATGTTGTGTTATCATTAATCACATTTTATTTATTTATGGAATAGAAATGTTGTCATCACCTATTCACTTGATTTCTCTGTGAAATATATTAGTGTTAACTGTAAAATTATAGTAGAATTAGAAATGCTGTCAATTACACTCTTATATTTGATTTATATATCATGTGGAAATGCTATCCATCACCCAGTCAAATATTATCTTCAGTTGGAATACAGTTGATTTGTTGTTTAATCACCCACTCATATTTGATTTATAATTGGACTAGAAATGTTCTTTTATCACTCACACATCACATGTAAAGTTGCTGTTTGTCACCTACTCATATTTTTGTACATGGTGAGCCTACACCTGCACAAGTTACTATCTTGAACAATAATATCACACCCCTCTTCTGACTGAGAGATTTGATTTGAGCTGGTAACACTGTTGATCTCACCTCTCTCTCTCTCTCGCTCAAGTCACGCAGGACCTGCAAGAGAGAGCAGGAATAAGGCATGACTTTAGATGAGATGGGATCAACAGTGTTACCAGCTCCAACCTAGTGTCTCAGTCAGGTCAGGAAGGGCGTGATATTTTTGTCCACGACTGTACAGTTAAGAATACATCAAATAATTATATGCAATTTATTAAGGCAGTACTGTACCTTATATTGTAACACTGTATAGAAATAATTTTTGGTATCTTTCCTTTATGCTGGAAAACCTGCTTGATATAATTCTCATTTTGCTTATACAGGTAATGTTACATGACTAATTTCTTAATTTTTTCCATTTGTAATTGTGTCTGTGATATTATGTGATGCTTCTATTGTGCTGTTGTATGTTATCTTGCATGTGGAGTTTGATGTGTGTATTGTTTTTACATTGTTGTTTAAATTGATCTCTATTATTATGACAGAGAAATCAAACCCTGTCACTGTTGGGAGCCGCACAAATTAAAAAATGATGTTGACGACATATGTTGTGACGCTCGGTGACCACCGCTGGTCGTGACAGCATTCGTACATCACCCTCAGTTTAAGAGTTAGGATAAAGTCAACTTTAGATAAACTTAACAATCACCATAAGTTAATTAAGCCTCTATTACAAAACTACTGTATTTGATTGTTTCCCTTGGTATCAATGGTTAAGAGTGTACAATACAATATATTGATGACAGTGTAATGGACACTACTGCTATTACACTACAATATTAGTTTTAATCTGCCAAACAGAAAAGTATTGTACAGTAAGTGGTTTGCAGGATAATTTTGGAGGAATCCTTTATCTCTAATTCACCAACACTATTTTACTCCCTTAATTGATATGAAAATAGTACAGTATTTGGATATTATTATTTGTTGATTTATTTGTGAGACTGTGAGGAAGAGAGAGAAAACATTTGTAGATTTCCAGCCCAAGTGGCAAATGTTTACAGTTAATTGATCCATGACTTGATGGCTTCAATTAACTTATATTTTGTAAAGTTTGCATGATAGTTTAATGTACTGTATCTAGTATTTGTGATAATATATATATATATACACTACTGCTTATGTACTGTAGATTTGTACAGCATTCTGGATTATCATATATAATACGGTAATTATGTACAATACTGACTAGTGTGTAAGGAAAATTGAAATTAACAGTACAGTACAATATTATTTTTAGTTTAATAGTTTGCCATTATAATTAGTATATACAGTACAGTATATACTTGCTACTTTTTTACTCTTACTATTATATTTATTATATATCCGTATTAATTGATAGAGTTTTTGTGAAGTTTAAGTTACTGTCAAATGCCTTTCTCAGTTCCTGTTTTAATTAAGGGAGTGCGGGAGTGAGGGGACAAGCTTGGGGGGGGTTAGGGGGGACAGGGTTGGGGGGGTTAGGGGTGTGTGGGAATAGGGGGACAGGCTTTCTACCCCCTCCCCCCCCACCCTGTACCCCTATTCATTATCATCATTATTATTATTATTATTATTATTATGCACTAATTTGACTCGTCCCTGGCTCTTTCCTCAGACCGTACCGAGAGGCTATAGTGTCCCTGGTGTCCCTAATGCTGGACACAGGGCTGCCTTGTTTCAGGGGCCAGACCATCCGACAGCTGCGGTCACGGTTTACTCCACAGTCGACTGAAAGGGAGGCAGCAGAGTACATGTTAAATATCATACAACACTCTCATCTTAGCTGGAGAACCAAAGCATATGATCGCCTGCAGTACCATCAGAACCAGATTCCTTATTAAATCTAAAGACACACAACTCACACACAGTAGTAGAGTTAGACAAATGTTCTAGTAGATTAATTTAACCAGATCCCTTATTTAATCTAAACAAACACACAACACACCAGTAGTAGAGTTAGACAAGTGTTCTAGTAGATTAATTTAAATGCAATTGTCATAATTATTATCTTTGCCTGAAATGGTATAGCTATAATCTTTCTATTTTGTACTGACCCGTGAGGAGTTGACCGCGGTGATGCCCAAATCTAGAATCAAAGCATTCACCACATAAAGGAGACTGTCCACTAACCACAGTATATTGACATGACATTTTCTACACACAATTAATTTTTCATTTAATGGTATATGATACGAACAATTGCTATGTACGTAAAATGGAGAATATATTTCATGTGTGATGTGGCATATCAATCAAAAGACGTTGCCACTACTTCCGACCCAGGAATTTCCGGGGTGTGGAGAGTGAGGTGACTGAGGTCATATATATGCAAATATAAAGAGAACGATTTTGTTCCCATTCTCTTTGGAGTTGGGACAAGGTACCGTTAATTAGATATGACAACAGAGCACTCTGAAGGCGCCACAGCCTTGTGGGTCAGTACAAGATAAAATGAGTATTGTAATATTCAATTTAGCCCCAGTTCATTTTTATTTTTAGGGTATGTTATGTTTAGATCATGTGAACACTGAATACCTCCATAGTATACAACTAAACCCAAATCCCTTACTCAGTCCAGCACACACACAACATTATGAGTTAATTTATTGTATAATAACAATATTAATGATAGTTCTGTACAGTACAGTAAAGTCATTATATTTGTCCTTTGTTAAAAATAATGCAGTATTTACAGTACACTCATGATACATAATGTCTGACCAGGGAGTGTTAGGGTTAGTTGTGGTCAGACACAGGCCAGACTTTTAATATATAATACTGTATTAAAGTATAGATCAGATTAGGCTTAAAATTTGCAGCTTATTTTACCCATTAAAGTAATCACTACTACTGTACTGTATATATATTTCTTAATGTTAAATTGAGATATGGATGGAAGAAAACTTGGAGCTCATAGACTTTCTGTTCAGAAATGATGTATCATAAGTATACAATACTTGCTTAATACAATGCAGTATAATTAGTAAGGCCTGGTGATAACATACATT
Organism: Petrolisthes manimaculis; assembly: GCA_034508575.1. Lineage (NCBI taxonomy): Eukaryota > Metazoa > Arthropoda > Malacostraca > Decapoda > Porcellanidae > Petrolisthes > Petrolisthes manimaculis. Next base: position 126,361 of record JAWZYT010000795.1, on the reverse strand, counting down.
ACCAAAAGTCAGTAGCTATCAGTATTTGAGTAAGTAGACTTAACTGTACTTACCACTACAGTATACTGTAGGTAGAATGCCAGGATTTAGGTGTTCCACTAAATAGTATCTATAAAATTAGGATCAATATTCTTTGTGTGTTTGTGCATTAGTATGTGTGTGTGTGTGTGTGTGTAATGCTCTTAACACTTTGCCGTCACACAAGTATGTCAAAAACAGGCGATGACAACACCTCCTCTCATCCTGGGTGTCTTCTCTTGCATATAATTACTGTCAGTCTACCATCCATAATTTACTTACTAATTATTGTAGGAAGCAGAGTTTCTGGTCTTGTTTTAAAGTTTGGTAGTTTGTACTATGTCATACTATGTTAAAAAAAAAGCAATAAACACAAAGTATTATACAATAATGGTGACTTGAATGTTAGCTGACAAGCAAACATTTTATACCCCAGTGGTAAAAAAACTATGACAAAGAATAATAAAGATAAAATAATTTTGATTGCTCTATAGCATAGCCAAATAAATTTCCATTCCTTCCATATATGACATAGTGCATTGCTATGAATAAAAACTAGAAAATATATACCAAATTGGAGACAGTACTTTTTTCTGTTTTCCACTCGTTCACAATAACTTAAAGTGTGCTATGTATGTGGTGATAGTGACTTGGGAAGAGAGCAGGGCTAGAGGCATATACCAACTCCCAACACACTCTGAACACAATAGGGTCAGGAAAACATTTGATTATAAACTATTTATGACTGGCAAAACCATCATCTGTACATTTCAGCATAAAAAATTGATGACGAGTAAACCAGTCATTGGAACGGCAAAGGGTTAACTTGAAGAATGAAGTAAATTCCAGTCCAGTCAGACCACTTGTTAAAGAGTTGTATCCAAAATGATAGATGTGGTAATTTTCAAAGTGATGAGACGGTGTGCCTGGCTGGTTCATCCAGCTCAAGGATAGTCAGTGACTACAGCAGATTATAATTTTCTAGTACCTCCTGTACTTGACAAGTTGGACAGAGTATCCATATTCTCTTATGTTGGAAAAGTAGTGGTAACTTGGCAATAACTTGTGACTGACTCACAACCATTTACAGTATATCATTTAATATTTACTCACCATAATAGGATCAATATAGGATCCAGCAGGAGGCTGCTAATACCAGCCTTACTGTAAGCTGTGTGTAATTATATTAAATACAGTACTTATATTATGTTCCATATATGTGTGTGTAGATTTTAGTTGCTAAATTCTTGGCCCAGCATACAGAGGAGGCTTAATTATTCCCCTAGAGGTACTGTACTACATTTATCCCTATTCCCTTTACCCTTGTAAAGAGGCACAATAATGGCTCTCCTTCTTTCCTTCCTCTGGTGTCTCTTCCTGCTTCTAGGCCAAGTTACATATGAATAACATTCACTCCACTTCTGCCTCTCTCCCACACCATACAATAGTTAATCCATCTCTACTTTGGACCTTTCCAACTGTAAGCCTCCCTATTGCTTTTCTGTCCTCCTCCCTTCCTAAGTCTTCATATACACCAAGTCTATCCCCATACAAAGACCTATTTACTGCCTTTCCTACCATCCCATCATTCATCATACAATGAGTATCAAAATGCCTCTTGCACATTCCTTTCACTTCTTCACTTCCACTCACTGTAATTCCATACTCCCATCTCAACCACATCAGCTGTTGTCCTTGTTACTAGTCTCCTAAATGTTTCATAAACATCATTAACTTACAAATCCTCCCCGTCCTCAAACTTGCCTCCCCTAGAACAGTACTTCACAAACCTCTTTATTGTATTTTTCCCTATAGCTTATAACATAATTTAGTCTTCCATTTGTCTCTTGCCTTGTGTTCATCTCTTCATCCTTTCTGCCATGTTGCCACTTATGCCTGGACTTTATTATTCTCACCATGACCACATAATGGTCAGAGTATTGAAACATTCCCCTCAACACTTTAGCATCCATCACATTTTATTTTTAACCTTTCACTTGCTGCTATACTATATAGTCTATTAGAATCACTTGTTTTGGTCTTTTCAACCTTTCTCCTTCATTATAACTGTGGATCATATATTGCTCTAAGAAAAGTTTTGAAGGCAGGTGTGAATGTAAACATGAAATCACACCTTTATATTTAGATATATTTTCTTTCTAGTACAGTGTGTACAGTCACTCCCATAACTATATTTATATTGGCCAATTGAACAATAAGAAACATTCTGCCTGATTACATGTTACATCAGTAATGTTGGTATACATGGATACTTAATTATTGCCTATAACAAATCTCTCTGTATCATAATCAGATGTAACATATCCATATATATCCATATATATATATATATATATATGTCTCATTAATCAATACAGTATTACATATGATAATAAGATATCAAATTTCCAAGGTTATACAGCAACCAGTCTACAGTGTTACCAACCGTTGCCAACGCTCTATGTCAAATCTCAGTGTATACCTTTTTTTTTTTTTTTTAAGATAGTTTTGAGAGTGACTGTACAGTATGTCTATTTCTATATTGGCACTTTTAATGTTAATGGAATCTAGCATTTTATTTTCATTCCATTAGAAATACTGTATGTAAAAATTTGTGCTGGTTTTACACATATAAATTTGTTAATGCTTTATTGCAGTACAGTACTGTACTGTATGTTTGTGTGTGTGTGTGTGTGTGTGTGTGTGTGTGTGTGTATGCATACCTGTGTGTGCATAAATTGTATATATTTTATCTCTAATATATAAATACTCATACAGTACTAGAAAGTTGAAAAGGTAGATATTTAATTAACCCTCTCAGTTCTAGATGCATTTCCAAATACTTTCAATTTTTATGGCCCAGTATTATCTAACTTATTTTGATATTCCGATTGGCTTTTCAATGCATTGATGTCAAGTGTAGAGAAACTAGTGAATACACTGTACTGTATGTTTGTGCTTGGAGGTCTTTTGTTGTCAGAGAGATTTTGTTATTTCCATGTTGGCAGAAATGATTTAAAACACATGAAAGGGAGTGAGAGGGTTAACTTAATGTTTAACAGTTGTTCCTGTTTCCCACATTGTTGTATTGTGATAAAATATTACTCCCAGGATGATGTGCAATAATTTGTAGGCTAAGTTCTTCCATGAATGTATAACTTGATGCTAATATAACATTTTATGATAGGCCAAATGCCTGGAACCATAAATAATATAAAAATATATGTTATAATGTGTGTTGATTCAATTTATTAATACATAATTAAGTCAAAGAAATAATCCTGTTCCAATATATTGTACATTTTCTGTATTTATATCATGTTGTTGATGAATATATAGTATATTACTGTAAATAAAAAGTATTCTCCTGTGTGTACTATAATAGTGTTTGTTGTACTTCATTTGTGCATGCAGAACACAAAGTTAAAGTTATAATATATATATATATATATATATATATATATATATATATATATATATATATATATATATATATATATATATATATATATATATATATATATATATATATATAAAGTAATTTCTTGCTGTAGAAGTTTTGTTTTTTATTTATACTTTCTTATTGAAGTTGCACTGTTATATTGAGAGCATTTCCAAGCACATTTCTAATACAGGGATGCACCCAGAAAGTGATAGGAAGAGGGATTCTAAATTACTGTATTATCAAGTCATTCTTAGCCTCTGTACTGTGTTTTTACTATTCATTAATTTTTCTGATTTAAAGGAATGTCTCGTCAAGTAAAGGGAAGTGGTGTCCCCATCACCCACTGTAATGGTACAGTCAGCCTTGTGTCCCCTATGAAACAAGGGGGGAAGTGAGGGTTGGGGAACCTAATAATATAAAGTCCCTAGCCCACCTGTGTCAAAGCCTGAGATCTGAAGCAGGTGGTTTCTGGACGACAGCCCATCCAAAGCCTAGATTGGTTTGAAACGTGTGTGTAGCCTTTCTGGACGACAGCCCATCCAAAGCCTAGATTGGTTTGAAACGTGTGTGTAGCCTTTCTGGACGACAGCCCATCCAAAGCCTAGATTGGTTTGAAACGTGTGTGTAGCCTTGTGATGGTTTGTGTGGGCTGTTGTCCAGAAACTCCCTGCTTCAGATCTTTGGTTTTGACTCAGGTAGGCTAGGGACTTTGGTAGCCCAGGCATATACGGTCAGCCCATCCTTTATTTTATTTTATTATTTTTGTTCTACTGTGACAAGAGTTTACCAGGGGTCTGTGGGGCAGGAGGCTATTTTGTCCCGGAAGAATGTCAACAACAACATTCTCTACACATGTATACAGTCAATTCAGCCAATTGTTACTGTGTCATATTTAAAGATATTTTGGATCAATTCAGATTTTATTGATACATAAAAATTGGAAACAAGTTGAAGAAATATATTATCTTAGAGGAGGGAATAATACATTAGTAAATGAAATAATTCAAGAGTTGATGAGCATGATAGATGGCACATAACTCATACGATCAATGGAGGAAAACAAATCAGATGTAATTATCCTATTACATTATTTCATTCTCACTGTTTACACTGTACAGTTGGTCACACATGAATCTGGTACGCCTCGCTACATGTGAGATACCTACAACAGGAAGGAAAGTGAGCAAAAGTTATTAGTTTGTTGACAAGCAGATAATAATAACATTTTACTGTCTGCCTCTCAACAAACTACATCATTTTTCACTTTCCTTTCATTTGTAGCCAAGCACCTCACAAGTAACAAGACATACCAGCTTCATGTGTGACCAACTGTACATTGTCTACTGAGGTATAGATTAATACAGAATATATTTCTGATATTTTATTGAGAATTAATTTGATGCCAATTTCTCTGCACTATAATTATTGTATAGTATATAATTGAGACCAGTAGAGTTTATCAGTTACACAAGGCAACTTCTTCCACCACATACTGTCTGTAACATCACTGAATATTACAAGATTTTCTGTTTACATTTTACATTTGGTGGTGGATGATCCAACATGTACAGATGTGTGTTATGTATGAGGTGTTTAACACATTGTATCTATTCATCGACGCTGGTCATCTTCCAGACTTTAATGTAATCAATCTGAAGAGCAGCACCTTCACTGATGCGTCCCTCACCTTGTTCCCAGCTTGGTAACCAACTGTCACGCTAGTGATGGGTCGTTCGTGAACGATCCGGTTCAAAGAGCCGGCTCTTTGCAGTGAACGATAAGAGCCGGTTCTCGCTTAAGAGCCAAATGGCTCTTTTGGCTCTCTGTGAATTTTGCAAATTTGAAATAAATGTACGTGTATCAGGCTATTTTTCCTACACAGTGAGGACTCATATTTTATTCCATTGTTTTTTATGTATTCTAATGGGTAGAGCATTCATTGCTAAAAATAAAAACACTTCAGTTTCCCTTTGGGATGAGAAGCTACTGTCCATTTTCTTTTCTATTTTACTTCATAAATAAAAACTTAGTTTCTTGTTTGAGTTTCAGTTTTTGAACAGGAATATAATGAGCTCTGTACATTAGGTAATTAGCCTTTACTCATGAAATGTGATATAGCCTATTGGTATACACTGTCATAATCGCCATATTTTATAATCACTGCATTTCTATGTAGAGAGCCGTTTGGGAGCCGAAAGAGCCATTTAAGAGCCGGCTCTCTAATCTGAAAAGAGCCATAAGAGCCGGCTCACTCATGGGAGCCGTAAATCCCATCACTATGTCACGCTGAGGGAGCCACAAAACACAATATAATACTAATATTACTTCACTAGTACTAGATAAAACTCCACCAAACACGTTCTGTGAGCCCAGACATCTCAAATAAAATTGGATATGATTTTGAACCATTCACACCTATCAGACAGATGAAGATATTAATGTTTGTATATTTACTGCAGAGTTATCTACATTAAGTTCCTTTCAGTATTTATGCCTACATATCGTTAAGTACAACATTTAAAAGCTTCTTAAATAGTATTGAATATTTCTATGTCAAAAAGAATGTATATATGTAACAACCAATTATTAGTATAACCATAACAAATATCTAATAATTTCGTGTGGCCTCGATGGGCCAGTTTGAGAAAGTGAACTGTTTACTCCATATTGTGCAACAGCAGAATTTCCAGGCAACTAACTATCCCATCCTTGTTTATTTTACACCCAACAACTTATTTAAAGTAGCAAATTTGAAAATATCTGTTTTCCGCCATCTTTGTTGTTGTTGTTGTAGTCGGTCTCCCATGGTCGATCTGTGGGCTGTTTTTGAATGTCCCAGCATCTAGTCTAGCCAGCCTCAAGACCGCCTCAAGCCGCAGGGGCATTCCTAAACGCACCTTAACTATCCCATCGTTGTTTATTTTACACCCAACAACTTACTTACCCCGTTCCAGAAGTCGAGGAAGGCCTGTGGGGAGGTATTGGACCAGGGCTTGGCAGGATTGGCCACAATTTCGTCAGGGAAAAACCCATTGGTACCACCGACAGCCAAGTTCAAGATGAAGTAGAACTGTAGAGAGGTAAGAGAAGGAATAATAAATAAATATAATCATTAATAATATTATGAAGGTCATTGATTCCTACTATAGGTATGTTTACATAGGTAAAGGAAAAGGTAAGTACTGTAGTTACAAAACTTATATCTACCAAACCATTTAATGTAGTAAATACAATTATATTTAGTACAGTGGAATATATACAGTGATGCTTATTTTGGAGTTATATTTAATAAACACTTAAAAACATTAAAATTGGAGATGGTCAGAAATGGAATATAAATACAATAGACTATAATTATAATATACCTTCTGGTCAAATGGTGCCATCTTCTCTCCTGCCACCCAAGGGTTGTCATATCCATATCCTTCAGATTCAACACCACTAAAGTCCCAAAAGCTGGTCCCGGGGTCAACAGTCATCACCAGAACATCATCAACGTAGTAACTAGAACATATAAAGGAATAACAGGTTATAACAGTAACGTAATAGTATGTATACATAGTCACACCACATCAACAGTCATCACCAGAACATCATCAACGTAGTAACTATAACACATAAAGGAATAACAGGTCATAACAGTAACGTAATAGTATGTACAGTACATAGTCACACCACATCAACAGTCATCACCAGAACATCATCAACGTAGTAACTATAACATTATAAACATATAAAGGAATAACAGGTTATAACAGTAACGTAATAGTATGTATACAGTCACACCACATCAACTGTCACTACGAGAACATCATCACGTAGTAACTATAACATATAAAGGAATAACAGGTTATAACAGTAACGTAATAGTATGTATACAGTATGTATAACTATAACATATAAAGGAATAACAGGTTATAACAGTAACGTAATAGTATGTATACAGTCACACCACATCAACTGTCATCACCAGAACATCATCAAGACATCAACGTAGTAACTATAACATATAAAGTAATAACAGGTCACAACAGTTAAGTAATAGTATGTAGGCTATAGTACATAGTCACCCAACATCAACTGTCATCACCAGTACATCATCAACATAGTAACTATAACACATAAAGGAATAACAGGTTATAACAGTAACGTAATAGTATGTACAGTACATAGTCACACCACATCAACAGTCATCACCAGAATATCATCAACGTAGTAACTATAACATATAAAGGAATAACAGGTCATAACAGTAACGTAATAGTATGTATACAGTATGTATAACTATAACACATAAAGGAATAACAGGTCATAACTGTTAAGTAATAGTATGTACAGTTACCCACACATGAAGCTGGATTGGCTATTTATTTGTGAGGTGCTTGTGTACAAAAGAAAGGAAAGTGAAAAGGGATGTACTGTAGTCTGTAGTTTGTTGAGAGGCAGACAGTAAAATATTATTACTGTCTGCTTGTCAACAAACTATATTTTTTGCTCACTTTCCTTCCTATTGTAGGTACAGTATCTCACAAGTAGTGAGGTGTACCAGATTCATGTGTGGCCAACTGTACATAATCACAACACTGTACACATCACAGTTGTATGGGGGTGAGGGAATAGGGGGACAGGCTTCGGGGGGGGTTGGGGGGTGCGAGAGTAGGTGGACAGGCTTGAGTGGGGGTTAGGTGGGTGAGGGAATAGGGGGACAGGCTTCGGGGGGGTTTGGGGGGTGCGAGAGTAGGTGGAGAGGCTTGAGTGGGGGTTAGGTGGGTGAGGGAATAGGGGACAGGTATTTAGGCTACTTCTTTGCCACCAGGGTTGATTAATTAAGGAAGATAAAATATATAGAGAGTTACGTGGGTGACGTTATATTTTTTTAAGATTTGTTTGTTACCATGTTGGATTTATATACGTATGTGTTTATATTATTATTTTGTACTATACTCAGTTCAAAATTTGTGTTCCACTGGCCTCTATCTATCTATTTATCTATCTATTTCTATGTATCTATCTATCTATTTCTATTTAAGTATAAGAGGTCAGCTGGGAACACAAATTTTGAACAGAGTAACTAGACACTCACTCCATCTTGTCACTGGTCCAATCGACGCGCCACACATGGAAACTGTCAGCGAAGGATCCATCGTTGGCAACACTGTAAAGGAATTAAGGTTAGGTTAGGTTAGGAAAATATCAAAGGGAGATGTCAGGAAGGTTAGGTTAGGAGAATATCAAAGGAAGATGTCAGGAAGGTTAGATTAGGAAAATATCAAAGGAAGATGTCAGGAAGGTTAGGTTAGGTTAGGAGAATATCAAAGGGAGATGTCAGGAAGGTTAGGTTAGGAGAATATCAAAGGGAGATGTCAGGAAGGTTAGGTTAGGTTAGGAAAATATCAAAGGAAGATGTCAGAAAGGTTAGGTTAGGTTAGGAAAATATCAAAGGGAGATGTCAGAAAGGTTAGGTTAGGTTAGGAGAATATCAAAGGGAGATGTCAGGAAGGTTAGGTTAGGAAAATATCAAAGGAAGATGTCAGGAAGGTTAGGTTAGGTTAGGTTAGGAAAATATCAAAGGAAAAGGGGAAAGGAAGATGTCAGGAAGGTTAATTAACGGAGAATATGGAAGTTCAGTTCAGTTCAGTTCTAGAGATAAAACACCAAGTGGGTCAAATGAAAAAGTTAAAATACACTATAAGTTCAGTTTAGTTCTAGAGATAAAAATACACTATAAGTTCAGTTCAGTTTAATTCTAGAGATAAAAATACACTATAAGTTCAGTTCAGTTCAGTTTAGTTCTAGAGATAAAAATACACTATAAGTTCAGTTGAGTTCAGTTTAGTTCTAGAGATAAAAATTCATTATAAGTTCAGTTGAGTTCAGTTTAGTTCTAGAGATAAAAATTCATTATAAGTTCAGTTCAGTTCTAGAGATAAAAATACACTATAAGTTCAGTTCAGTTCAGTTTAGTTCTAGAGATAAAAATTCATTATAAGTTCAGTTCAGTTCTAGAGATAAAAATACACTATAAGTTCAGTTCAGTTCAGTTTAGTTCTAGAGATAAAAATTCATTATAAGTTCAGTTCAGTTCTAGAGATAAAAATACACTACAAGTTCAGTTCAGTTCAGTTTAGTTCTAGAGATAAAAATACACTATAAGTTCAGTTCAGTTCAGTTTAGTTCTAGAGATAAAAATTCATTATAAGTTCAGTTCAGTTCTAGAGATAAAAATACACTATAAGTTCAGTTCAGTTTAGTTCTAGAGATAAAAATACACTATAAGTTCAGTTCAATTCAGTTTAGTTCTAGAGATAAAAATTCATTATAAGTTCAGTTCAGTTCAGTTTAGTTCTAGAGATAAAAATACACTATAAGTTCAGTTCAATTCAGTTTAGTTCTAGAGATAAAAATACACTATAAGTTCAGTTCAGTTCAGTTTAGTTCTAGAGATAAAAATACACTATAAGTTCAGTTCAATTCAGTTTAGTTCTAGAGATAAAAAATCATTATAAGTTCACTTCAGTTTAATTCTAGAGATAAAAATACACTATAAGTTCAGCTCAGTTCAGTTTAGTTCTAGAGATAAAACAGCAACAAATGGGTAGAAATACTGACTAATGAACGGTGGTCTTGTCGTAGAAGTTTAATGGGAAATGTGGACCCCAGTGTAAAGTTGTGCCTCCATATTGATTCCCTTGGTCACCATAGTCATCATTTCCTGCACACACACACACACACACACACACACACACACACACACACACACACACATACAGTAACAATATATAATTATATAATATAATAATATGTTAATAAATAGCCTAACTAACTGATTTATCGTTAGCACCAAAGTATCTCTTACTGTTAAATTGGTTACTCATTTAACATAATTATAAAGCTGATGTAATATTAAACAGAGGATTGATCAATATTAATTTATGGGGTTATGGGGGTAGGGGACAGGCTTGGGGAGGGGGGGTTTGGGGTGTGTGGGAATAGGGGACAGGCTTGGGGAGGGGGGGTTTGGGGTGTGTGGGAATAGGGGACAGGCTTGGGGAGGCGGGGTTTGGGGTGTGTGGGAATAGGGGACAGGCTTGGGGAGGGGGGGTTTGGGGTGTGTGGGAATAGGGGACAGGCTTGGGGGAGGGGAGGTTTGGGGTGTGTGGGAATAGGGGACAGGCTTGGGGGAGGGGAGGTTTGGGGTGTGTGGGAATAGGGGACAGGCTTGGGGGAGGGAATAGGGGGACAGGATTGGGGGAGGAGGGGTTTGGGGTGTGTGGGAATAGGGGACAGGCTTGGGGAGGGGGGTAGAAAGCCTGTCCCCTATTCCCGCACCCCTAACCCCCCCGTCCCCAAGCCTGTATTCTTACTTTTGCTCCCCCCAAAACCCTCCAAGCCTGTCCCCCTATTCCCGCACCCCCTGAAACTATTAAATAATGGCATAGTAGTAGTAGTAGTAGATATAGTAGTAGTCTATAATATCTACTATTCTGTATGGATTGGTTTTATAATCAGTGAGAGCAACTGTTTGTTATGTTCTTTAAAGTGGTAATTCCCTTTTGGTATATTGGAGTACCTTAACTCTTAGAGACCGGCGCACGACATACACCGTCATACGTTAAAGGCCGGCTCACGACATACACCGTCACATCTATTTAGCGCCATTTAGAGCTATGTAGGGCTCGTTTTTCTTGTTAGCGGGCGAAAAAATACACTCACAATATCGATCCGCTAACCACTCAGTCGATTCTGGGACCCCACGATGGCTGGGCGATTTTTAAGTAATTGCCCTTGTCCGAATTTGTGCTCTAACGATCGTAAGACAATACCGTAGTGAATATATGTATGTGAGTGACACCATGATATTCCTACAAGGTTACAAATTATTATTTAGTGTATAGATCATGACACACGATACATAATGGGGTAGTAATAAGAAAATAACACCACAAAACACGCCCATACAGGCGCGACTGATAGTAAATATACGTGTTTCCTACGGTACAAATCAGTTTGTTTATCATTTTCTATGTGACAGCTACACGATGATATATTCCTACAAGTGTTCATACTATTTTTAGTGTTGTAATCATGACATACGATACATAATAGTAGTAATACATATGAGTTGACAATGGACTTACGCGGCAAACTGAACACTTAGCCGCAGTCGAGCCAATCTCGTGCGTACACACAGACACACTGCTGTCTCACGCTCAAACATGGTCTATTCAACTCGCCCTATCTCCACAACTATTCATCGTACAGCCCTCCCGATGGTACCATTGGAAAGAGGAAGAGTTGAAGGTAAGGATGGAACAATTTTGAAGTCAGTAAACTATATAGGTTAAGAGTGAGAGCGTTGTGAATATAGGGGAAATCGAGAAATTTTGACGCTACCGGCGGGCCAAAAACTAGAGGCAAACATACTCTTAACCTGACTGTAGGGGCTAATTCCTCCAAAGTATGCCAGGAAACAGGACCACATGAACAAAAATAAATGGTGTTCTGTTGCTTAGAATAGTGTGGAGGATTCACTTGCTCCAGATTTACCAACACCGAATTTCCTCCTTAAAACTTACCGCGTGACTCCAAGATGTCGATCTCCCCACTGGCAGGCCAGGCCCCATATGGCCAGTACTGAGGCAACAACCACACAGCTGTTAGTGGAAAGACACGTTATTACACACTCTCTCTCTCTCTCTAGCCCCATATGGCCAGTACTGAGGCAACAACCACACAGCTGTTAGTGGAAAGACACGTTATTACACACTCTCTCTCTCTAGCCCCGTATAGCCAGTACTGAGGCAACAACCACACAGCTGTTAGTGGAAAGACACACATTGTTACTCTCTCTCTAGCCCGTATGGCCAGTACTGAGGCAACAACCACACAGCTGTTAAGGTAGACACACATTGTTACACACACACACACACACACACACTCTCTCTCTCTCTCTCTCTCACAACCAGACAGCTGTTAGGGTAGACACACATTGTTACACACACACATACTCTCTCTCTCTCTCACAACCAGTCTGTTAGTGAAAACACACATTGTTACACACACACATACTCTCTCTCTCTCTCTCTCTAATGGATTCTCTAACATCAGGAATGCATTCCTACAATTCTTTTCACATTAACAAACAATGTAAGTGCGTCAGTCATTGCTTCCCATTTTTGTACATATGTATCCAGACTCTGTTTACATTTTTATCACGGAATATAAGGGTTTAATTAATTAAGAATAGAATGTATATAGGAGGAGACAGAGAAATGGTTACCCAATGAGGAAGAGAATTAGGTTTTCCACTCGTGGCATAATAATAAAAAGGTGATGAATGTTGTCCAAACTGATAGACGATGAGTTATTATATAGGTAATACAGACCGAAATGTGAGGAGTTTCCTAACTTTAGGTCTCTGAAATGTTGTATGGTATTGGTAAGTCTTGTAACGGTTGTATCTAGGGTCAGTTCCTTATTGTTCGATATATGTAATCTTATACGAGGAATAACATGATGTACAGTTGGCCACACATGAAGCTGGTTTGGCTCGTTACTTGTGAGGTGCTTGCCTACAACGAAACCAAAGTGAAAACAAATGTAGTTTGTTGACAGACAGACAGTAAAATATTATTACTATCTGCTTGTCAACAAACAATAACTTTTGCTCACTTTCCTTCCTGTTGTAAATATCTCACAAGGAGCGAGGCGTACCAGATTCATGTGTGGCCAAATGTACCTGACAATTTGCATGGTCATTAAATTCAAGACCAATATTTATGCACACCACGAGACACTTATATATATTGTCAGGATATATATATATATATTCCTCAGTTACACTCACCAGGCCAGAGCCAGTCACCACGGGGCATCTGGGCACGAACCTCAATGCGACCATACCTGTGGGTGAGTGGATAGATGGACATGTAGCCTATAACCTATAGTAGATTGTTGTAAGTATGTATTGTACTATGGTATATAATGAATAGATAGACAGTTTAGTTGTAAAGAATTAACATACAGTTATCAACAGGTAAAAGTAAACATTGACTCACGTAAACCAACACTAACACTCACTTGACAGCAAAGCCAGGGAGGGACCTGAGCCTAGCACTCATAACAGGGTTCACTACGTCAATAGCATTGCCAACTCTTTCACAGCCAAAGTTTTGGTTGGCAGTACATACATCCCCACGACCGTTCATCCCCCAAAGGTTTAGTTCTCCAGAACTTATAAAACCATCACCCTTCCAATTCTCTGTCAGTTCCTGAAGGAAGAAAGTATACATTAGGGATGGATTTAATGTATATTGACATAAAATACTAATACAGTACATAGGTTAAGTATGGTGAATATATAGTACAGTATTTGGGATACACATATTAATTAACTTACAGGTTTGATGAAGAGTGTTGAGTCCCTTGTGTAGCTAACACTACGGTTGTTTACATACACCTCAAACTCAAAGTTCTGTAAAGTTAACAAGTTAGGTTACGTTAGATTAATCTAGCTTTGGTTTGGTATCAATAAAGCGTTTATCCAACAAAATAATTATTCAATGTATATAAAGATGTACCAATATAATTATAGATAGAGATTGACCCCTCCTCTTTGGTTTGGTATAAATAAAGTATTTATCCAACAAAATAATTATTCAATGTCTATAAAGATGTAGCAATATAATTACTAACCCCTCCTCTTTGGTTTGGTATAAATAAAGTATTTATCCAACAAAATAATTATTCAATGTCTATAAAGATATAGCAATATAATTACTGACCCCTCCTCCAGTCATGGTGATCTCGTGTTCCCAAACATCATGATCCAGAAAGTCAAACTCGTCATTAAAGATGAGACAAGGGAAGGTGGTACAGGTATTGGGGTCCACCACATCTGTCAAACAACAACATTACACTACACTAATATATTCATCATTTTTAAACTACATTTTTATAAATTTATAATATGTATTGCAAATTAAAAAGTGTTGTTTGGTGTCCCGTATGTGTAATATATATAATGATAACATTTCTTCTGTTATAAATAGCCTGTCCCCTACTCCCGCACCCCCTTCCTTAAATAAGTATGAAGTATTAATTCTCTGATTGGAGCTATAGTGTGAAGAAGACATCACAAAAATATCAGTAAACACACAGTCATTATTTAATCAATGCATAGGATATTAGTCTACACCTAAAACTTACAAAACACCATAAATTAAATGTTAATGGAATGTTATTATATACACATCACTTTGTACAATGGCCTTCAAAAACTTCCAGACACTACCTGCTAAACTCTAGACTCAAACAATTTGGAGGCAACTGTACCAAACAATATTTATTACCTGCAGCAAAGGCCCCAACCACTAGTAGTAGTAAACACAACGACTCCATCACAATCTGTCCACGAAAACACACACTACATGAAATATTATTATATATATCTAGACTTGTAGCAAAACATGAAAATAATTACTTGTTTCATTATAAAAATACACACTACATGAAATATTATTATATAGACTTGTAGCAAAACATGAAAATAATTACGTGTTTCATTATAAAAAAACACTACATGAAATATTATTGTATAGACTTGTAGCAAAACATGAAAATAATTACTTGTTTCATTATAAAAACACACACACTACATGAAATATTATTATATAGACTTGTAGCAGAACATGAAAATAATTACTTGTTTCATTATAAAAAAAAACACTACATGAAATATTATTATATAGACTTGTAGCAGAACATGAAAATAATTATTTGTTTCATTATAAAAAAAAAAAAACACTACATGAAATATTATTATATAGACTTGTAGCAAAACATGAAAATAATTACTTGTTTCATTATATAAAAAATACACACTACATGAAATATTATTATATAGACTTGTAGCAGAACATGAAAATAATTACTTGTTTCATTATAAAAAAACACTACATGAAATATTATTATATAGACTTGTAGCAAAACATGAAAATAATTATTTGTTTCATTAGTGATGGATTGATTGAGTGGATAAATACAACACACATACAGACACACACATAGACATACACTTGTTTACATGTAACCCAATACACACATGTCTCTTATAAAAGGTCTAGGTCTATAATTATGGTCAGGAACTAGTTTGAAACCTATGTATGTAAATTATACATTGTTAATCATAGTTATAATTATCTGTAACTGATATATGTGATGTGTAATTATTCCTATCTATGTAAATTATACATTGTTAATCATAGTTATAATTATCTGTAACTGATATATGTGATGTGTAATTAACCTATATATGTAAATTATACATTGTTAACCATAGTTATAATTATCTGTAACTGATATATGTGATGTGTAATTATTCCTATCTATGTAAATTATACATTGTTAATCATAGTTATAATTATCTGTAACTGATATATGTGATGTGTAATTAACCTATCTATGTAAATTATACATTGTTAACCATAGTTATAATTATCTGTAACTGATAATTATATGAGTATATGTGATGTGTAATTAACCTATATATGTAAATTATACATTGTTAACCATAGTTATAATTATATGTAACTGATAATTATATGAGTATATGTGATGTGTAATTAACCTATATATGTAAATTATACATTGTTAACCATAGTTATAATTATATGTGACTATATAAAATGTGTAACAGTGATATTTTTAACAAAATTCTTTCCCTTTAAAAGCATAGGAAAGAAATATATCACTAATTTTCTATTAAGACTACAACGAAGTCATTATTAAATTTATATCCCGATCGTTTAGACTATAATGATTCACTATTATAGATACTAGACTTACCGAATGTTACTAATGTGTACAGTAAAGTGTAGCCTATAATTATATTACATTAGATTGGTAGAAGCTGTAAACATGTGATATATATATATATATATATATGTGTGTGTCTAAATCCAGCCACCATTAGGCTTCCAACGAGATGAATGAACTTTATCACTTACCATTCTCGTTGTTGTAATGAAGTAGTAACTGTTGGTGTCAATGTTATATACTATTATGTGACAGAGGAAGGTGTGTGGGAATTAATGCCTTGTAAACCTTGTCAACGTGACGACACCAGCGAACAGCTGACAAAGTCCACTGATTTGTCATTCTATGTCACCACCTGCTAAAATCACACACCCTTATGAGAAAATATATGCAAATCATGGAGACAAAGTCATTTACTGTTTCTAAGGTTTATAATATACTACGTAAAGTCATGGTCTAATGTACTGCAACCTGGTGAATAAAAGCGAGCTATTTGAGTTAATTTTATGAACCAAAATTGCACACACCAACAGCTATAGTTTCGGATCATTTTTCGAAGCCATCTCATTGGAAGGTGTTGCAGTACATTAGACCATGACTTTACACTCGTGATACATCATTTCTGACCAGAGTGTGAGGAGCAGAAAGCTTCCAATTGCCTGCTATTGTTCATTTCCTCACCCAGTACACCTATGGAGTGTGTGTGTGTGTGTGTGTTCGTCTCTGGTCAGGGATTATGTATCATGACTGTACATACATACATATATACCATTATCAGAACAAGGAATATATAATTATATATAAATTAGATCATCGATAATTTTACGACGTACAGACACGACCACTAATAATTATACTGCTTTGGTTGAAGTTTCGAACATTTTAATTCACCAATGAAGATCTTATTGTTGTGTATTTATTTATGGACTGTTTCTTGGTATTCGAATCACACCTGGATACGTATTAGTGCTCTTGACTGTACATAATAAATTATACCCTTCTCAGAACAATTAATGTGTATATATATAAATTAAATCATCGATAATTTTACAGATTTCTTGTATCAATAACATAATAATTAACATTGTAAATTTTAATACTTTTAGGTTACTTTATACTGGTAATATTATCAAGATTTGTTTTTTAACGCGAATTAATTGAGTGTAGATAGATAGATAGATAGATAGATTGATAGATAGATAGATTGATAGATTGATAGATAGACAGATAGATAAAGAGACAGATAGATAGATTGAAAGATAGATAGATAGATAGATAGATAGATAGATAGACAGATAGATAGATAGATAGATAGATAGATAGATAGATAGACAGACAGATAGAAAGATAGATAGATAGATAGACAGATAAATAGATAGATAGATAGATAGATAGATATACAGTTGGATAGATAGATAGATAGACAGATAGATAGATAGATAGACAGATAGATAGATATACAGATAGATAGACAGATAGATAGACAGATAGATAGACAGATAGATAGATAGATAGATAGATATACAGATAAATAGATAGATAGATAGATATACAGATAAATGGATAGATAGATGGATATATAGATAGATAGATAGGTAGATAGACAGATAGATAAACATACAGATAGATAGATAAACAGATAGTTAGATAGATAAATAAATAGATAGATAGATAGATAGATAAACAGATAGATAGATAGATAGATAGACAGATAAATAGATAGACAGATAGATAAATAGATAGATAGATAGATAGATGTTTTATTAACTACAACAACACAACTTATATTTACATTCTCTTTATATTATTATGATCCAACTCAAATCTATAATTATACCTTATTAATTAAACACCGCATCCAAAAAGTTGATTTAATACAAACAATAATAATTTTGTCAACACTTAATATGGTGGTAATTCTTTTTTGTTACCTTAATTAGAGTTGCCTTGATTCCTCCAAAGTCTATTATGTGAGTCAGGAAACAACAGGAGCTTCAGATAATGCATGGTGTTCTTTCTGTTGCTTGGAATAGTTTGGAGGATTCAGTTACTCCAGCTGCTCATTTAATTACCAACACAAAACTTCACCCTTTATATATGTGTGTCTTTATCAACAACAAACGTAATATATATATATAATTAATAACAGTTAATAATAATATGATTTATATACGATCTATGTGTCTTTGTCTATTAATATTCAGATACAAAACAATTCATTCCATCTGGTGAAATATTCCTATATTATACAACACTAGATAGGCCTAATTATAAACATGATATATATATATATATATATATATATATATATATATATATATATATATATATATATATATATATATATATATATATATATATATATATATATATATATATATATATATATATATATATATATATATATATAACATCAACAATTAATCTATCGTAGCCTCAGTAATATTATTGTACTATAAACACTGTTGTTGTGTTCCAGAGTTTACTATTTATATAGAAAATGAAACACGACGTAACTACAACACAACATTATTATTATTATTAGGTTTGTCATTTGATTCATCTTTCTCCTCGTCCTTTTCATCCCCATCATTCTCCTCCTCCTCCTCCTTCTCATTTTATTCATCTTTTGTCCCTCCCCCTTTCTCCTCCTCCTTCTCTTCCTCTCCCTCCTCCTCCTCCTTCTCTATCTCTCCCTCCTCCTCCTTCTCTACCTCTACCTCCTCCTCCTCCTTCTCTACCTCTCCCTCCTCCTCCTCCTCCTTCTCTACCTCTCCCTCCTCCTCCTTCTCTCCCTCCTCCTTCTCTACCTCTCCCTCCTCCTCCTCCTCCTTCTCTACCTCTCCCTCCTCCTCCTCCTCCTCCTCCTCCTTCTCTACATTCCTCCTCCTCCTCCTTTTCTTGCTTCTCCTCCTCCTCCAATCACCGAGTCATTTGGTAGACCATTCATTACAATACTTCCACAATAATGACCTGTGATTTCTTTCCATATGGACTGTGTAAGAATTCCTGTGGTCAACTGTACAGTATATGCAGCATGACTTTGGTTATTTCTAAACAAAAGGCAACTGTGTAGTAGGTATAGGCTATAATATATAGTGTTTTATAGTTGACACAATGATAAATACAGGTGTTAATTCTTCCCATTAATGATACAAACACAATTAAGATGACATGAATCACATTACATTGCTTAGGTTCAGAATATCTAGTAGAGAAATCACCTTCAGTTGTGAGAAAATTATGGCCATCAGGCACTTGTTGCCAATGTGTACACTGCTGTACACTCGTGATACTTCATTTATGACCCCACACACACACACACATACCCTGCATTCGAACTCAGCCTCTATAGGTGTACTGGGTGGGGAAATGAGCAACACCAGGCGATTCGAAGCTTTCTGCTCCTCACAAACACTCTGGTCAGAAATGATGTATCACGAGTGTATAACCTGTGCTTTTGTTTGTCTGTTATTTCAGCAAGTAAACACAGTGAGTCTCTCTTCCATGGTATAGAGGGTTTTCTGTGACGTCACGAGCGCTTCGCTTTTGTTTCAAGGGATATACTGGCTGCCATATTGGAGGGCAGTTCGAATGTAAACATTGATCATTGGACCTAACTTTGTATGCAATGGAAGGCCCTTCTTCATCCCGTGTTCTCAGTCAGTATACAATAATGCTTGACAGTGAAGTTAAGGTCCGATATATTGAAAAAATAAGTGCTTTTGGTGGCAATGACCCGTATATAACAAAGGAAAATGGTCGTCCTTTGCTGGAACTGTCCGCGAGTGACCTACCAGACAATGCATACCATGATATTTACATTATTTTCTAACCTTTTTTCTGTCTACTGTAGACCTAAGGATGGTTCTTAAGACTACCACTAGCCTTAGTACCCTGTACCCACTCCAACATCTATGGCAGTATATGTTCCTGAAAATCTGTAGGCAGGACATGTCCTCTTCACCCTCTACTATTATGCCTGCTCCCACTTACTCTATACTCTATAAAATAAGGAATAACTACAACTCTGTGTACTTAATGTGTTCATTTATTCATTAACAATATAAGAGATCTGTCTCTTCTCAAAGTTTTCCATCGCCTGATGTCTCTGATGTTGCTTGTTATTTGGTGTGTGGTGGAAAATGGATGGTACAAAGTCCGGTGAGAGTGGATTGGAGTCTCTATTTTTAGTCTCTATTTAGTTAGAGACAATCCTCTGTTAGAGCATATAAGTGTATGTAACATTTAATAGAGTCTGATATCCATTTGTGATGGAAATTACTTGTGTTTTGGTTCCCAGGTCACTTGCCCCTACTCAAACCAGCACTAGACCTAACCTAACCCAAGATATGCACAATACTGCTTACAGTACTCTGCTCATGCTCACCCAATAAGTAAAAAAAAATTATGTGATCATATATAAGTGATACTGCTAATGAGGTTTTATACCATTACCTACTGTCCTTGCTGCATAAATAGTTATTTATAACCATAATTTCATTCAAAGCACCAAATAATTTCCAAGTTTAACTTCCTAGTTTCTTACATTATTCATTCTAACGTTACCTGACCTGATAATAGCCCCCTTCCAATAATATATACAGATTTTCCAACAAATATAATCACCAGGTGCATTCAAAGCACATCATATTCTATCAAAATATAATAAATGATCACTACAGAGGCGGGTGGAAGGAGTTGGTTGCCATCCATCTCTCTTCACAGCAGCTATCCATTTTTCTTGCTGTTCCTGGTTAGCTGGAAATTGATGAAATGACACAGAACCCCTCCCGGCCCTATTCTTGTAACCAAATGCACAATAGCTAAGCACCATGCTTGTTGAGAAGACGATAATAGAGTGGAGGTCCTTAAATATGAGCCCTCCATTGCCCTCCAATATGGCGACCGCTAGCGGATTTGTTTACTTTGATCAGCTGATGGCAATTGCTGACGTCACGTGAAACTCCGTCGGTCCTCTCTCTTACTATTCCATCTTGCCTTCACTGCCAAACAATGAACTGACAATGTGAACTGAGTGAATGTCTATAATTATCCTCTCATACTCTGGCTGCTATATTTTGTTTTTGCAGTTAATTAAACCTGGATGAATTTCTCGATAACATAATTAATCTTTTTGATGACTCCGATCTTAATTAGTACCTAAGTCGTTTCTATATAATTACTTGTGTCAATGGCTGTTGTGATATCATTTACATCTTCAAAACTCAGTACATGAACTTAAGTTAGATTATAAACATTAGTGGGTTATCATCCATGAACAAAATATTAATGTACATTTTGTGGAAACATTTTCTCTTTGTTTACTTCGGACATACAAGAAGTTTCAGAAGTGGATATTTAGATTAATTGTAACACGTGTAATGTAATATTGAAAGGTATAAGTAAATTGTATTGTAGGAAAAAACTATATTATAATATACTGTATATATATAATTATGTATATATATGTGTGTGTGTGTGTGTGAATTGAAATAAATAAAGTCATGAAAGAGCAGCCCAACATGACTGACGTTTATACACTGAAAGATGACATACAATAATATTTGGTGACACATGCCTCCATATAGAACAAACAAATGACTCAACATTAATATTATGATAAGAATGGGAAGTGTTAGTACCGTATCACTATGATGACGAATAAAATAAATACTCCAACACAAACACTAATATATATATATATATATATATATATATATATATATATATATATATATATATATATATATATATATATATATATATATATATATATATATATATATATATATATATATATATATATATATATATATATATATATTAAGAATAAACTAACGTAAATTGTGAGTGGGCTATAATTGTGTATAATTGTTTATGTGATCGATTTGTTCTTGGACTTGGGAAAATATATGTTTAACATCTGTATGTGATTAACTTCGTAGACCGCTGTTGTTAATTGTGTGTGTGTGTGTGTGTGTGTTGTAGCCTTAATTTATACATACGTTAATACATTTATTAGTTTAAGATGTAATCATGTGTTGGAATATTGCCTTTGAAATGTTAATGGTTCTAATAAGTTAAATATAAAACCCAATAATGATGACAACAGCCACATTGTATAAACATTAAGTTATTTACTGGTAAACTGACAAACAGTATTATTCAATTACCCCCCCCCTTTTGCACCCTACTAACCCCCTCCCTCTCAAGACTGTCCCCCCCCCCCTGTTCCCTCCTAACCCCCCACCAAGCCTGTCTCCTTACTCCCGCACCCCCCAAGACTGTCCCCTTACTCCCGCACCCCACAAGCCTGTCCCCTTACTCCCCTACCCCCCAAGCCTGTCCCCTTACTCCCACCCCCCCCAAGCCTGTCCCCTTACTCCCGCACCCCCCAAGCCTGTCCCCTTACTCCCCTACCCCCCAAGCCTGTCCCCTTACTCCCACCCACCCCCAAGCCTGTCCCCTTACTCCCACACACCCCAAGCCTGTCCCCTTACTCCCCTACCCCCCAAGCCTGTCCCCTGACTGATGACATTCCTGGGACAACACCGGTCAGAATGGTGTATCATTTGTCAACAAAAAAATAAAACAAATTGTACCGAGGATTCGAACCTGGGATCTTTCAGTCAAGGCCAAATAACAGCGACTTGGGCTGCAGGGGTACTGGGATATAACCCCCCCCCACCACAAACCCCCCATTGGTCATGTAAAAAAAAGTTTGTAGGCCGAGGACGCTTCCCAGTCTTCACCGATCCAAATGACGTATTACTTTTTACTCTAGGTCAAACGATGCGGCCGTGAATAGCGGCTAAACACACAAACGGACATATGTAGTGTTTCATATATATATAGATTGCATGGCAACAAAGGAGGTTAACTCGACATTCACCAATCACACAGAATTATTTCATACCTCATTATCATCATTACTGTAACTGCTACCATCACACACACACAGTCGTAATACTTAATTTCTGACCAGAGACGAACGGCAGGCACCACACACACACAACATACACATACCCTGCATTCGAACTCAGCCTCTATAGGTGTACTGGGTGGGGAAATGAGCAATACCTGGCGATTCAAAGCTTTCTGCTCCTCACACTCTGGTCAGAATTTATGTATCACGAGTGTAGTACAGCCATGGCTGATAGTGCTTGACCAGGGTCCAAGGAGTGTTGGTGATCAACCGAACAGAGTTCGAACAAGAGAATTTTACAAACCATTCTCAACGTTAAAAGAGGTTTAGAAGACTCACTTTTTCGAACTGTGTTCAGTTGCTCTCCAACACTCCTTGGACCCTGGTCAAGCTCTATCACCCATGGCTGTACATGTGTAGAGAATGTTGTTGTTGACATTCTTCCGGGACAAAATAGCCTCCTGCCCCACAGACCCCTGGTAAACTCTTGTCACAGTAGAACAAAAATAATAAAATAAAATAAAGGATGGGCTGACCGTATTATGCCTGGGCTACCAAAGTCCCTAGCCTACCTGAGTCAAAACCAAAGATCTGAAGCAGGGAGTTTCTGGACAACAGCCCACACAAACCATCACAAGGCTACACACACGTTTCAAACCAATCTAGGCTTTGGATGGGCTGTCGTCCAGAAAGGCTACACACACGTTTCAAACCAATCTAGGGTTTGGATGGGCTGTCGTCCAGAAACCACCTGCTTCAGATCTCAGGCTTTGACACAGGTGGGCTAGGGACTTTAGGGTGCATACACACCAAGCGAGTCGAGTCGAATCGCGTCACATCAAGTCAGTGTACGTCAATTGGTGCGAGTCAAAACACAAAATCTCCGTTCACACCTACAGTGTCTGCCCGAGTCAAGTCATTACTCTGTTTACTCAGTGGTTTGCCAGATTTCAAGAACAATGGACCCATTTTCAGTTGGTGAGGCAGGTAGCTGTTCTGTTTAGGCTTTGTCGTTGTTGTAGATGTAAGATAACCCCAATCTAGATGCATGAACTGAACACCAAAAGGCCAGATTTTGGAAACTTCAGTCATTTATTCCCAGACTTGCTGAACCATCCAGAAAAATTCTACGACTCCTTTAAATGACTATATATATATATATATATATATATATATATATATATATATATATATATATATATATATATTAGTGTTTGTGTTGGAGTATTTATTTTATTCGTCATCATAGTGATACGGTAATAACACTTCCCATTCTTATCATAATATTAATGTTGAGTCATTTGTTTGTTCTATATGGAGGAATGTGTCACCAAATATTATTGTATGTCATCTTTCTGTGTATAAACGTCAGTCATGTTGGGCTGCTCTTTCATGACTTTATTTATTTCAATTCACACACACACACACACACACACATACATACATAATTATATATATACAGTATATTATAATATAGCCTGTTTCCTACAATACTATTTACTTATACCTTCCAATATTACATTACACGTGTTACAATTAATCTAAATATCCACTTCTGAAACTTCTTGTATGTCCGAAGTAAACAAAGAGAAAATGTTTCCACAAAATGTTGTACATTACTATTTTGTTCATGGATGATAACCCACTAATGTTTATAATCTAACTTAAGTTCATGTACTGAGTTTTGAAGATGTAAATGATATCACAACAGCCATTGACACAATTAATTATATAGAAACAACTTAGGTACTAATTAAGATCGGAGTCATCAAAAAGATTAATTAAGCTATCGAGGAATTCATCCAGGTTTAATTAACTGCAAAACAAAATATAGCAGCCAGAGTATGAGAGGATAATTATAGACATTCACTCAGTTCAGATTGTCAGTTCATTGTTTGGCAGTGAAGGCAAGATGGAATAGTAAGAGTATGAGTATGAGGATAATTATAGACATTCACTCAGTTCACATTGTCAGTTCATTGTTTGGCAGTGAAGGCAAGATGGAATAGTAAGAGAGAGGACCGACGGAGTTTCACGTGACGTCAGCAATTGCCATCAGCTGATCAAAGTAAACAAATCCGCTAGCGGTCGCCATATTGGAGGGCAATGGAGGGCTCATATTTAAGGACCTCCACTCTATTATCGTCTTCTCAACAAGCATGGTGCTTAGCTATTGTGCATTTGGTTACAAGAATAGGGCCGGGAGGGGTTCTGTGTCATTTCATCATTTTCCAGCTAACCAGGAACAGCAAGAAATATGGATAGCTGCTGTGAAGAGAGATGGATGGCAACCAACTCCTTCCACCCACCTCTGTAGTGATCATTTATTATATTTTGATAGAATATGATGTGCTTTGAATGCACCTGGTGATTATATTTGTTGGAAAATCTGTATATATTATTGGAAGGGGGCTATTATCAGGTCAGGTAACGTTAGAGTGAATAATGTAAGAAACTAGGAAGTTAAACTTGGAAATTATTTGGTGCTTTGAATGAAGTTATGGTTATAAATAACTATTTATGCAGCAGGGACAGTAGGTAATGGTATAAAACCTCATTAGCAGTATCACTTATATATAATCACATATTTTTTTTTACTTATTGGGTGAGCATGAGCAGAGTACTGTAAGCAGTATTGTGCATATCTTGGGTTAGGTTAGGTCTAGTGCTGGTTTGAGTAGGGGCAAGTGACCTGGGAACCAAAACACAAGTAATTTCCATCACAAATGGATATCAGACTCGATTAAATGTTACATACTCTTATATGCTCTAACAGAGGATTGTCTCTAACTAAATATAGACTAAAAATAGAGACTCCAATCCACTCTCACCGGACTTTGTACCATCCAATTTCCACCACACACCAAATAACAAGCAACATCAGAGACATCAGGCGATGGAAAACTTTGAGAAGAGACAGATCTCTTATATTGTTAATGAATAAATGAACACATTAAGTACACAGAGTTGTAGTTATTCCTTATTTTATAGAGTATAGAGTAAGTGGGAGCAGGCATAATAGTAGAGGGTGAAGAGGACATGTCCTGCCTACAGATTTTCAGGAACATATACTGCCATAGATGTTGGAGTAGGTACAGGGGACTAAGGCTAGTGGTAGTCTTAAGAACCATCCTTAGGTCTACAGTAGACAGAAAAAAGGTTAGAAAATATATGTAAATATCATGGTATGCATTGTCTGGTAGGTCACTCGCGGACAGTTCCAGCAAAGGACGACCATTTTCCTTTGTTACATACGGGTCATTGCCACTAAAAGCACTTATTTTTTCAATATATCAGACCATAGCTTCACTGTCAAGCATTATTGTATACTGACTGAGAACACGGGATGAAGAAGGGCCTTCCATTGCATACAAAGTTAGGTCCAATGATCAATGTTTACATTCGAACTGCCCTCCAATATGGCAGCCAGTATATCCCTTGAAACAAAAGCGAAGCGCTCGTGACGTCACAGAAAACCCTCTATACCATGGAAGAGAGACTCACTGTGTTTACATGCTGGAATAACAGACAAACAAAAGCACAGGTTATACACTCGTGATACATCATTTCTGACCAGAGTGTGTGTGAGGAGCAGAAAGCTTCGAATCGCCTGGTGTTGCTCATTTTCCCACCCAGTACACCTATAGAGGCTGAGTTCGAATGCAGGGTATGTGTGTGTGGGGGGGGGGGGGGTCATAAATGAAGTATCACGAGTGTACAGCAGTGTACACATTGGCAACAAGTGCCTGATGGCCATAATTTTCTCACAACTGAAGGTGATTTCTCTACTAGATATTCTGAACCTAAGCAATGTAATGTGATTCATGCCATCTTAATTGTCTTTGTATCATTAATGGGAAGAATTAACACCTGTATTTATCATTGTGTCAACTATATATATTATATATATTATATATTATATATTATTATATATATATTATAGCCTATACCTACTATAAAACACAGTTGCCTTTTGTTTAGAAATAACCAAAGTCATGCTGCATATACTGTACAGTTGACCACAGGAATTCTTACACAGTCCATATGGAAAGAAATCAGATCATTATTATGGAAGTATTGTAATGAATGGTCTACCAAGTGACTCGGTGATTGGAGGAGGAGGAGAAGCAAGAAAAGGAAGAGGATGAGGGAGAGGTAGAGAATGAGGAGGAGGAGGAGGAGGAGGGAGAGGTAGAGAATGAGGAGGAGGAGGAGGAGGAGGGAGAGGTAGAGAATGAGGAGGAGGAGGAGGGAGAAGTAGAAAATGAAGAGGAGGAGGAGGGAGAGGTAGAAAATGAGGAGGAGGAGGAGGGAGAGGTAGAGAAGGAGGAGGAGGAGGTAGAGAATGAGGAGGAGGAGGAGGTAGAGGAGGAGGAGGAGAATGAGGGAGAGGAAGAGAAGGAGGAGGAAGAGAAGGAGGAGGAGAAAGGGGGAGGGACAAAAGAAGAATAAAATGAGGAGAAGGAGGAGGAGGAGGAGAATGATGGGGATGAAAAGGACGAGGAGAAAGATGAATCAAATGACAAACCTAATAATAATAATATTGTTGTGTTGTAGTTACGTCGTGTTTCATTTTCTATATAAGTAGTAAACTCTGGAACACAACAACAGTGTTTATAGTACAATAATATTACTGAGGCTACTATAGATTAATTGTTGATGTTATATATATTTAATAGACAAAGACACATAGATCGTATATAAATCATATTATTATTAACTGTTATTAATTATATATATATATTACGTTTGTTGTTGATAAAGACACACATATATAAAGGGTGAAGTTTTGTGTTGGTAATTAAATGAGCAGCTGGAGTAACTGAATCCTCCAAACTATTCCAAGCAACAGAAAGAACACCATGCATTATCTGAAGGTCCTGTTGTTTCCTGACTCACATAATAGACTTTGGAGGAATCAAGGCAACTCTAAGGTAACAAAAAAGAATTACCACCTTATTAAGTGTTGACAAAATTATTATTGTTTGTATTAAATCAACTTTTTGGATGCGGTTTTTAATTAATAAGGTATAATTATAGTTTTGAGTAGAACCATAATAATATAAAGAGAATGTAAATATAAGTTGTGTTGTTGTAGTTAATAAAACATCTATCTATCTATCTATCTATCTATCTGTCTATCTATCTATCTATCTATCTGTCTATCTATCTATCTGTCTATCTATCTATCTATCTATCTATCTATCTATCTGTCTATCTATCTATCTGTCTATCTATTTATCTATCTATCTATCTGTCTATCTGTCTATCTATCTATCTATCTATTGATTATTGATTTTAAAAAAGCCTTTGATAAAGTTAATCATTTTAAACTTATTGATAAGCTTATAAAATTAGGTATGCCTATCTTTTATGTCAATATCATATTTTATTGGTACAGACATCAGGCTGTTGTAGTGAAACATAAAAATGCTGTGTCTGATTCTTGGTTAATTAAGAATGGAGTAAGTCAAGGTGGAGTATTATCTCCCCTTCTATTTAATCTATATATTAATGATCTGATTGATAATTTGGTAATGAACAAAGTTGGCTGTCAGTATGGAATTCTTAAAAGCAATGTCATTGCATATTCGGATGTCATTGTGATACTTGCTCCATCAGCCTCAGCATTACAGCTGTTATTGGATAGTTTACAAAAAGAAGCTAGTCATCTTGACTTAGAGATTAATTTAAGCAAGTCTGTCTGCATGTTTTTTAGACAAAAATCTAATAATGAATTTAAGCCTAAGTTGATGCTCTATAACAGAGAATTAGAATCAGTGATGGAACATAAGTATTTAGGTTTTATGATTGATGATAGTTTGGGAAATGGTAAGGATGTAATTAGGTGTAGAAACAAATTTTATAATGAATTCAATTGCATTTTAAGAAAATTTTCTAATGTATCTAATGATGTATTTATAAAATTGTTCCAGAGCTACTGTCTAAGTTTTTACGGTGCTGAATTATGGTTTCAGAATAAAAAATGTTGTTTACCTATCAAGCAATTTGCAGTTGGATATCATAAGGCAATTAAGAAAATTATTAGGTTAAAATTCTGGGAAAGTAATCATCTTGCATGTGAGATAGCTGGATTAATGACGTTTAATCATTCTATTAACTGGCAAAAAGTTTCTTTTGCCCATAGAGTCATGAAGCGGCCTTGTATGTTTATAGAGAAAAGCGTGTTTTATTTTTACAGCTATTCCTATATGATTGCTGAAGTGATGAATATTTTGATGTCGGTGTATAATGTATCTAGTCTGATAGAAAATGACATTGAAGCAATCAAATCTAGGATTAATTATGTACAAAATACTGAACCAACTATGAGGTAGAGAACAAATTTTAGAGCAATGTATTTATAATTATATGTAAAAAGTATATTGTATAACTTTTTATGAAATAAATGTTTGAGACTGAGACTGAGACTACCTATCTATCTATCTATCTATCTATCTATCTATCTATCTATCTATCTATCTACACTCAATTAATTCGCGTTAAAAAACAAATCTTGATAATATTACCAATATAAAGTAACCTAAAAGTATTAAAATTTACTATGTTAATTATTATGTTATTGATACAAGAAATCTGTAAAATTATCGATGATTTAATTTATATATCTACACATTAATTGTTCTGAGAAGGGTATAATTTATTATGTACAGTCAAGAACACTAATACGTATCCAGGTGTGATTCGAATACCAAGAAACAGTCCATAAATAAATACACAACAATAAGATCTTCATTGGAATTAGTTCATTGGTGAATTAAAATGTTCGAAACTTCAACAAAAGCTGTATAATTATTAGTGGTCGTGTCTGTACGTCGTAAAATTATCGATGATCTAATTTATATATAATTATATATTCCTTGTTCTGATAATTGTATATATGTATGTATGTACAGTCATGATACATAATCCCTGACCAGAGACGAACACATACACACACACACACACACACTCCATAGGTGTACTGGGTGAGGAAATGAACAATAGCAGGCAATTGGAAGCTTTCTGCTCCTCACACTCTGGTCAGAAATGATGTATCACGAGTGTAAAGTCATGGTCTAATGTACTGCAACACCTTCCAATGAGATGGCTTCGAAAAATGATCCGAAACTATAGCTGTTGGTGTGTGCAATTTTGGTTCATAAAATTAACTCAAATAGCTCGCTTTTATTCACCAGGTTGCAGTACATTAGACCATGACTGTACGTAGTATATTATAAGCCTTAGAAACAGTAAATGACTTTGTCTCCATGATTTGCATATATTTTCTCATAAGGGTGTGTGATTTTAGCAGGTGGTGACATAGAATGACAAATCAGTGGACTTTGTCAGGTGTTCGCTGGTGTCGTCACGTTGACAAGGTTTACAAGGCATTAATTCCCACACACCTTCCTTTGTCACATAATAGTATATAACATTGATACCAACAGTTACTACTTCATTACAACAACGAGAATGGTAAGTGATGAAGTTCATTCATCTCGTTGGAAGCCTAATGATGGCTAGATTTATACACACAGACAGACACACACACATATATATATATATATATCACATGTTTACAGCTTCTACCAATCTAATGTAATATAATTATAGGCTACACTTTACAGTACACATTAGTAACATTCGGTAAGTCTAGTATCTATAATAGTGAATCATTATAGTCTAAACGATCGGGATATAAATTTAATAATGACTTCGTTGTAGTCTTAATAGAAAATTAGTGATATATTTCTTTCCTATGCTTTTAAAGGGAAAGAATTTTGTTAAAAATATCACTGTTACACATTTTATATAGTCACATATAATTATAACTATGGTTAACAATGTATAATTTACATAGATAGGTTAATTACACATCACATATATCAGTTACAGATAATTATAACTATGATTAACAATGTATAATTTACATACATAGGTTTCAAACTAGTTCCTGACCATAATTATAGACCTAGACCTTTTATAAGAGACATGTGTGTATTGGGTTACATGTAAACAAGTGTATGTCTATGTGTGTGTCTGTATGTGTGTTGTATTTATCCACTCAATCAATCCATCACTAATGAAACAAATAATTATTTTCATGTTTTGCTACAAGTCTATATAATAATATTTCATGTAGTGTGTATTTTTTTTTTATAATGAAACAAGTAATTATTTTCATGTTCTGCTACAAGTCTATATAATAATATTTCAAGTAGTGTGTGTGTTTTTTTATAATGAAACAAGTAATTATTTTCATGTTTTGCTACAAGTCTATATAATAATATTTCATGTAGTGTGGGTTTTCGTGGACAGATTGTGATGGAGTCGTTGTGTTTACTACTACTAGTGGTTGGGGCCTTTGCTGCAGGTAATAAATATTGTTTGGTACAGTTGCCTCCAAATAGTTTGAGTCTAGAGTTTAGCAGGTAGTGTCTGGAAGTTTTTGAAGGCCACTGTACAAAGTGATGTGTATATAATAACATTCCATTAACATTTAATTTATGGTGTTTTGTAAGTTTTAGGTGTAGACTGATATCCTATGCATTGATTAAATAATGACTGTGTGTTTACTGATATTTTTGTGATGTCTTCTTCACACTATAGCTCCAATCAGAGAATTAATACTTCATACTTATTTAAGGAAGGGGGTGCGGGAGTAGGGGACAGGCTATTTATAACAGAAGAAATGTTATCATTATATATATTACACATACGGGACACCAAACAACACTTTTTAATTTGCAATACATATTATAAATTTATAAAAATGTAGTTTAAAAATGATGAATATATTAGTGTAGTGTAATGTTGTTGTTTGACAGATGTGGTGGACCCCAATACCTGTACCACCTTCCCTTGTCTCATCTTTAATGACGAGTTTGACTTTCTGGATCATGATGTTTGGGAACACGAGATCACCATGACTGGAGGAGGGGTCAGTAATTATATTGCTATATCTTTATAGACATTGAATAATTATTTTGTTGGATAAATACTTTATTTATACCAAACCAAAGAGGAGGGGTCAGTAATTATATTGCTATATCTTTATAGACATTGAACAATTATTTTGTTGGATAAACATTTTATTGATACCAAACCAAAGAGGAGGGGTCAGTAATTATATTGCTATATCTTTATAGACATTGAATAATTATTTTGTTGGATAAATACTTTATTTATACCAAACCAAAGAGGAGGGGTCAGTAATTATATTGCTACATCTTTATAGACATTGAACAATTATTTCGTTGGATAAATACTTTATTTATACCAAACCAAAGAGGAGGGGTCAATCTCTATCCATAATTATATTGGTACATCTTTATATACATTGAATAATTATTTTGTTGGATAAACGCTTTATTGATACCAAACCAAAGCTAGATTAATCTAACGTAACCTAACTTGTTAACTTTACAGAACTTTGAGTTCGAGGTGTATGTAAACAACCGTAGTGTTAGCTACACAAGGGACTCAACACTCTTCATCAAACCTGTAAGTTAATTAATATGTGTATCCCAAATACTGTACTATATATTCACTATACTTAACCTATGTACTGTATTAGTATTTTATGTCAATATACATTAAATCCATCCCTAATGTATACTTTCTTCCTTCAGGAACTGACAGAGAATTGGAAGGGTGATGGTTTTATAAGTTCTGGAGAACTAAACCTTTGGGGGATGAACGGTCGTGGGGATGTATGTACTGCCAACCAAAACTTTGGCTGTGAAAGAGTTGGCAATGCTATTGACGTAGTGAACCCTGTTATGAGTGCTAGGCTCAGGTCCCTCCCTGGCTTTGCTGTCAAGTGAGTGTTAGTGTTGGTTTACGTGAGTCAATGTTTACTTTTACCTGTTGATAACTGTATGTTAATTCTTTACAACTAAACTGTCTATCTATTCATTATATACCATAGTACAATACATACTTACAACAATCTACTATAGGTTATAAGCTACATGTCCATCTTTACAACTAAACTGTCTATCTATTCATTATATACCATAGTACAATACATACTTACAACAATCTACTATAGGTTATAAGCTACATGTCCATCTTTACAACTAAACTGTCTATCTATTCATTATATACCATAGTACAATACATACTTACAACAATCTACTATAGGTTATAGGCTACATGTCCATCTATCCACTCACCCACAGGTATGGTCGCATTGAGGTTCGTGCTCAGATGCCCCGTGGTGACTGGCTCTGGCCTGGTGAGTGTAACTGAGGAATATATATATATATATATATATATATATATATATATATATATATATATATATATATATATATCCTGACAATATATATAAGTGTCTCGTGGTGTGCATAAATATTGGTCTTGAATTTAATGACCATGCAAATTGTCAGGTACATTTGGCCACACATGAATCTGGTACGCCTCGCTCCTTGTGAGATATTTACAACAGGAAGGAAAGTGAGCAAAAGTTATAGTTTGTTGACAAGCAGATAGTAATAATATTTTACTGTCTGTCTGTCAACAAACTACATTTGTTTTCACTTTGGTTTCGTTGTAGGCAAGCACCTCACAAGTAACGAGCCAAACCAGCTTCATGTGTGGCCAACTGTACATCATGTTATTCCTCGTATAAGATTACATATATCGAACAATAAGGAACTGACCCTAGATACAACCGTTACAAGACTTACCAATACCATACAACATTTCAGAGACCTAAAGTTAGGAAACTCCTCACATTTCGGTCTGTATTACCTATATAATAACTCATCGTCTATCAGTTTGGACAACATTCATCACCTTTTTATTATTATGCCACGAGTGGAAAACCTAATTCTCTTCCTCATTGGGTAACCATTTCTCTGTCTCCTCCTATATACATTCTATTCTTAATTAATTAAACCCTTATATTCCGTGATAAAAATGTAAACAGAGTCTGGATACATATGTACAAAAATGGGAAGCAATGACTGACGCACTTACATTGTTTGTTAATGTGAAAAGAATTGTAGGAATGCATTCCTGATGTTAGAGAATCCATTAGAGAGAGAGAGAGAGTATGTGTGTGTGTAACAATGTGTGTTTTCACTAACAGACTGGTTGTGAGAGAGAGAGAGTATGTGTGTGTGTGTGCGTGTGTGTGTGTGTAACAATGTGTGTCTACCTTAACAGCTGTGTGGTTGTTGCCTCAGTACTGGCCATACGGGCTAGAGAGAGAGTAACAATGTGTGTCTTTCCACTAACAGCTGTGTGGTTGTTGCCTCAGTACTGGCCATATGGGGCTAGAGAGAGAGTAACAATGTGTGTCTTTCCACTAACAGCTGTGTGGTTGTTGCCTCAGTACTGGCTATATGGGGCTAGAGAGAGAGAGAGTGTGTGTAATAACGTGTCTTTCCACTAACAGCTGTGTGGTTGTTGCCTCAGTACTGGCCATACGGGCTAGAGAGAGAGTAACAATGTGTGTCTTTCCACTAACAGCTGTGTGGTTGTTGCCTCAGTACTGGCCATATGGGGCTAGAGAGAGAGAGAGTGTGTGTAATAGCGTGTCTTTCCACTAACAGCTGTGTGGTTGTTGCCTCAGTACTGGCCATATGGGGCCTGGCCTGCCAGTGGGGAGATCGACATCTTGGAGTCACGCGGTAAGTTTTAAGGAGGAAATTCGGTGTTGGTAAATCTGGAGCAAGTGAATCCTCCACACTATTCTAAGCAACAGAACACCATTTATTTTTGTTCATGTGGTCCTGTTTCCTGGCATACTTTGGAGGAATTAGCCCCTACAGTCAGGTTAAGAGTATGTTTGCCTCTAGTTTTTGGCCCGCCGGTAGCGTCAAAATTCCTCGATTTCCCCTATATTCACAACGCTCTCACTCTTAACCTATATAGTGTACTGACTTCAATATAGTTTCTTGCATACCTTCAACTCTTCCTCTTTCCAATGGTACCATCGAGAGGGCTGTACGATGAATAGTTGTGGAGATAGGGCGAGTTGAATAGACCATGTTTGCGCGTGAGACAGCAGTGTGTCTGTGTGTACGCACGAGATTGGCTCGACTGCGGCTAAGTGTTCAGTTTGCCGCGTAAGTCCATTGTCAACTCATATGTATTACTACTATTATGTATCGTATGTCATGATTACAACACTAAAAATAGTATGAACACTTGTAGGAATATATCATCGTGTAACTGTCACATAGAAAATGATAAACAAACTGATTTGTACCGTAGGAAACACGTATATTTACTATCAGTCGCGCCTGTATGGGCGTGTTTTGTGGTGTTATTTTCTTATTACTACCCCATTATGTATCGTGTGTCATGATCTATACACTAAATAATAATTTGTAACCTTGTAGGAATATCATGGTGTCACTCACGTACATATATTTACTACGGTATTGTCTTACGATCGTTAGAGCACAAATTCGGACAAGGGCAAATACTTAAAAATCGCCCAGCCATCGTGGGGTTCCAGAATCGACTGAGTGGTTAGCGGATCGATATTGTGAGTGTATTTTTTCGCCCGCTAACAAGAAAAACGAGCCCTACATAGCTCTAAATGGCGCTAAATAGATGTGACGGTGTATGTCGTGAGCCGGCCTTTAACGTATGACGGTGTATGTCGTGCGCCGGTCTCTAAGAGTTAAGGTACTCCAATATACCAAATGGGAATTACCACTTTAAAGAACATAACAAACAGTTGCTCTCACTGATTATAAAACCAATCCATACAGAATAGTAGATATTATAGACTACTACTATATCTACTACTACTACTACTATGCCATTATTTAATAGTTTCAGGGGGTGCGGGAATAGGGGGATAGGGTTGGAGGGTTTTGGGGGGAGCAAAAGTAAGAATACAGGCTTGGGAGGGGGGGGTTAGGGGTGCGGGAATAGGGGACAGGCTTTCTACCCCCCTCCCCAAGCCTGTCCCCTATTCCCACACACCCCAAACCCCTCCTCCCCCAATCCTGTCCCCCTATTCCCTCCCCCAAGCCTGTCCCCTATTCCCACACACCCCAAACCTCCCCTCCCCCAAGCCTGTCCCCTATTCCCACACACCCCAAACCTCCCCTCCCCAAGCCTGTCCCCTATTCCCACACACCCCAAACCCCCCCTCCCCAAGCCTGTCCCCTACCCCCATAACCCCATAAATTAATATTGATTAATCCTCTGTTTAATATTACATCAGCTTTATAATTATGTTAAATGAGTAACCAATTTAACAGTAAGAGATACTTTGGTGCTAACGATAAATCAGTTAGTTAGGCTATTTATTAACATATTATTATATTATATAATTATATATTGTTACTGTATGTGTGTGTGTGTGTGTGTGTGTGTGTGTGTGTGTGTGTGTGTGTGTGTGCAGGAAATGATGACTATGGTGACCAAGGGAATCAATATGGAGGCACAACTTTACACTGGGGTCCACATTTCCCATTAAACTTCTACGACAAGACCACCGTTCATTAGTCAGTATTTATACCCATTTGTTGATGTTTTATCTCTAGAACTAAACTGAACTGAGCTGAACTTATAGTGTATTTTTATCTCTAGAACTAAACTGAACTGAGCTGAACTTATAGTGTATTTTTATCTCTAGAACTAAACTGAACTTATAGTGTATTTTTATCTCTAGAACTAAACTGAACTTATAGTGTATTTTTATCTCTAGAACTAAACTGAACTTATAGTGTATTTTTATCTCTAGAACTAAACTGAACTGAACTGAACTTATAGTGTATTTTTATCTCTAGAACTGAACTGAACTGAACTGAACTTATAATGAATTTTTATCTCTAGAACTAAACTGAACTGAGCTGAACTTATAGTGTATTTTTATCTCTAGAATTGAGCTGAACTTATAGTGTATTTTTATCTCTAGAACTGAGCTGAACTTATAGTGTATTTTTATCTCTAGAACTGAGCTGAACTTATAGTGTATTTTTATCTCTAGAATTAAACTGAACTGAACTTATAGTGTATTTTAACTTTTTCATTTGACCCACTTGGTGTTTTATCTCTAGAACTGAACTGAACTGAACTTCCATATTCTCCGTTGATTAACCTTCCTGACATCTTCCTTTCCCCTTTTCCTTTGATATTTTCCTAACGTAACGTAACGTAACCTAACCTAACCTTCCTGACATCTTCCTTTCTCCTTTCCTATGATATTCTCCTAACCTAACCCAACCTAACCTAACCTTCCTGACATTTCCCTTTGATATTCTCCTAACCTAACCCAACCTAACCTTCCTGACATCTCCCTTTGATATTCTCCTAACCTAACCTTTCTGACATCTTCCTTTGATATTTTCCTAACCTAACCTAACATCTTCCTTTGATATTTTCCTATTTTCCTAACCTAACCTTCCTGACATCTCCCTTTGATATTCTCCTAACCTAACCTTTCTGACATCTCCCTTTGATATTCTCCTAACCTAACCTAACCTTCCTGACATCTTCCTTTGATATTTTCCTAACCTAACCTAACCTTCCTGACATCTTCCTTTGATATTTTCCTAACCTAACCTAACCTTTCTGACATCTCCCTTTGATATTCTCCTAACCTAACCTAACCTAACCTTCCTGACATCTCCCTTTGATATTTTCCTAACCTAACCTAACCTTAATTCCTTTACAGTGTTGCCAACGATGGATCCTTCGCTGACAGTTTCCATGTGTGGCGCGTCGATTGGACCAGTGACAAGATGGAGTGAGTGTCTAGTTCCTCTGTTCAAAATTTGTGTTCCCAGCTGACCTCTTAATGACTCTTATACTTAAATAGAAATAGATAGATAGATACATAGAAATAGATAGATAAATAGATAGAAATAGACAGATAGATAGAGGCCAGTGGAACACAAATTTTGAACTGAGTATAGTACAAAATAATAATATAAACACATACGTATATAAATCCAACATGGTAACAAACAAATCTTAAAAAATTATAACGTCACCCACGTAACTCTCTATATATTTTATCTTCCTTAATTAATCAACCCTGGTGGCAAAGAAGTAGCCTAAATACCTGTCCCCTATTCCCTCACCCACCTAACCCCCACTCAAGCCTGTCCACCTACTACCGCACCCCCCCAAACCCCCCCGAAGCCTGTCCCCCTATTCCCTCACCCACCTAACCCCCACTCAAGCCTGTACACCTACTCTCGCACACCCCAACCCCCCCCGAAGCCTGTCCCCCTATTCCCTCACCCACCTAACCCCCACTCAAGCCTGTACACCTACTCCCGCACCCCCCCAAACCCCCCCGAAGCCTGTCCCCCTATTCCCTCACCCACCTAACCCCCACTCAAGCCTGTACACCCATGGAGCTAGAATAGGAGGAGACGACCCGCGGTCAGAAAAGTGAGGTCAGGTCAGCCATATTGGGATTGGCAAGAAGCTCGCCAGCCGCTCCTTAATTATTAATCTGGCCATGACTTATGACACCTAAAAGGTGATTAATTCATACACTCTGCAGACAATGATATACATTGTCACTAAACAGTTTGGGTGAACACTACCACTATCTTCAGTGGTCAGGACAGAGTGAAGAAATAACATATTATACAGTAAAGCAGTTCCTTTTTATGCAGTTATCAAAGTATGTCATGTGTATGTCTATGCGTGTGTGTGTGTGTGCGTGTGCTTGTGTATGTGTGTGTACAATCTGGGTGTGGTAAAATATGTTTACGTGTGAGGGAGGGTCACCAAACAAATTAATAAACGGCTGTGTTTGTGTGTTACTTAGGGAGGGACCGATTTATCAATTAGGAAGTTCATTAAGGGATTACGTTTGCGAGACCCAGCACTAAGGTTGAAAATGTCATGGTTTTGAATATACAACAATAATTCAGTTATTTTTCTTTTTCCGACTTCATGACATATACAGTATAAGAGTTGGCATCCTTCTCAGTGTAACTGTAATTGGCATTACATGTATCATTAAATATTGCATTATTCATTTTGCCTCCCTAGTTAGGATGATCGGTTACTTGGCCATGCCTATTATTCCAAGGAAATGCATACCATTGGATTCTGTTCCAATTTTAAGTGTGTCAAGCAAGTGTGTTAGAAATATTAAAAATAATGTTTCTCTTTAGGTAATCAATGACTCTGTTCTGAAAAGTAGGATATTATCTGATTCTGTTAATGAAGAGTCAGAGGAATACATGTATATTCCAAGTCAGTCTCATCTCTCAAAGTGTACAAATAAGATAGTTTTATATATAGCAGGATTTGATATATATGTTAATGAAGTCCTTGTATTGTGAACCATACATTGTTGCCCTAAACTCAGACAAGACTGATAAACATATTCTTTCCTTGGTAAAACTTAAAGACAGAGTAAACTTGGTGTATCCATCTGATGATGTAATTGATATATGTATTACATCAGAAAAACTGTTTAAGGAAAGAGGGTCCAGCACCACTTTGGAGAAGGTAGATTGTAGCAAAATAATAATATCAGTGTTAATATATTATGCCCACAAATACATATTTTCTACTTTAGCTGGCCACATGTACGACTGATAATCACTTGAATTAGTTAATTAAGGCAGTTGCTGAATCATATTTGCAGGTGAAATATGTATATAAGGCCAAACAAATTACTAAGAAGTTGGCATCCAAAGTGAAAGTAAAGAGTTGACAAATATATACAAAACTTATACATTTCAGTGGCCAATTTGGTATAGAGTGATAGGTCAGTAATTTATAAATTTCTATTTATATTATTGAAAGATGTGTGAATTGTATGTTATTAATTAAAGAATACGAAATACATGTCATACCGTAATTAAAAATGAATAAACATCGTGAGGAATATGGGTAAACTGTATGGGTACTATGAGTGGTCAGCCTTTCTTGCCAATACTAGGCGTTGGCTTCTGAGGACCTGACTGGCTTCACTCCACTGAGACCCAAATGAACGCGCGGGCCGCCTCCTCCTATTCTAGCTCCATGTGTACACCTACTCCCGCACCCCCCCAAACCCCCCCGAAGCCTGTCCCCCTATTCCCTCACCCCCATACAACTGTGATGTGTAGAGTGTTGTGATTATGTACATTTGGCCACACATGAATCTGGTACACCTCGCTACTTGTGAGATACCTACAATAGGAAGGAAAGTGAGCAAAAAATATAGTTTGTTGACAAGCAGACAGTAATAATATTTTACTGTCTGCCTGTCAACAAACTACAGACTACAGTACATCCCTTTTCACTTTTCTTTCTTTTGTACACAAGCACCTCACAAATAAATAGCCAATCCAGCTTCATGTGTGGGTAACTGTACATACTATTACTTAACTGTTATGACCTGTTATTACTTTGTGTTATAGTTACTACGTTGATGATGTTCTGGTGATGACTGTTGATGTGGTGTGACTATGTACTGTACATACTATTACGTTACTGTTATAACCTGTTATTCCTTTATGTGTTATAGTTACTACGTTGATGATGTTCTGGTGATGACTGTTGATGTGGTGTGACTGTATACATAATATTACGTTACTGTTATAACCTGTTATTCCTTTATATGTTATAGTTACTACGTTGATGATGTTCTGGTGATGACTGTTGATGTGGTGTGACTATGTACTGTACATACTATTACGTTACTGTTATAACCTGTTATTCCTTTATGTGTTATAGTTACTACGTTGATGATGTTCTGGTGATGACAGTTGATGTGGTGTGACTGTATACATACTATTATGTTACTGTTATAACCTGTTA
The DNA here is from genome assembly GCA_034508575.1 of Petrolisthes manimaculis. Classification (NCBI taxonomy): domain Eukaryota; kingdom Metazoa; phylum Arthropoda; class Malacostraca; order Decapoda; family Porcellanidae; genus Petrolisthes; species Petrolisthes manimaculis. The sequence continues at coordinate 85,400 of JAWZYT010000795.1, read as the reverse complement.
TTCCTTTATATGTTCTAGTTACTACGTTGATGATGTTCTGGTGATGACTGTTGACCCCGGGACCAGCTTTTGGGACTTTAGTGGTGTTGAATCTGGAGGATATGGATATGACAACCCTTGGGTGGCAGGAGAGAAGATGGCACCATTTGACCAGAAGGTATATTATAATTATAGTCTATTGTATTTATATTCCATTTCTGACCATCTCCATGTGGTGACGTGGTCAATTTTAATGTTTTTAAGTGTTTATTAAATATAACTCCAAAATAAGCATCACTGTATATATTCCACTGTACTAAATATAATTGTATTTACTACATTAAATGGTTTGGTAGATAAGTTTTGTAACTACAGTACTTACCTTTTCCTTTACCTATGTAAACATACCTATAGTAGGAATCAATGACCTTCATAATATTATTAATGATTATATTTATTTATTATTCCTTCTCTTACCTCTCTACAGTTCTACTTCATCTTGAACTTGGCTGTCGGTGGTACCAATGGGTTTTTCCCTGACGAAATTGTTGCCAATCCTGCCAAGCCCTGGTCCAATACCTCCCCACAGGCCTTCCTCGACTTCTGGAACGGGGTAAGTAAGTTGTTGGGTGTAAAATAAACAACGATGGGATAGTTAAGGTGCGTTTAGGAATGCCCCTGCGGCTTGAGGCGGTCTTGAGGCTGGCTAGACTAGATGCTGGGACATTCAAAAACAGCCCACAGATCGACCATGGGAGACCGACTACAACAACAACAAAGATGGCGGAAAACAGATATTTTCAAATTTGCTACTTTAAATAAGTTGTTGGGTGTAAAATAAACAAGGATGGGATAGTTAGTTGCCTGGAAATTCTGCTGTTGCACAATATGGAGTAAACAGTTCACGTTCTCAAACTGGCCCATCGAGGCCACACGAAATTATTAGATATTTTTTTATGGTTATACTAATAATTGGTTGTTACATATATACATTCTTTTTGACATAGAAATATTCAATACTATTTAAGAAGCTTTTAAATGTTGTACTTAACGATATGTAGGCATAAATACTGAAAGGAACTTAATGTAGATAACTCTGCAGTAAATATACAAACATTAATATCTTCATCTGTCTGATAGGTGTGAATGGTTCAAAATCATATCCAATTTTATTTGAGATGTCTGGGCTCACAGAACGTGTTTGGTGGAGTTTTATCTAGTACTAGTGAAGTACTATTAGTATTATATTATGTTTTGTGGCTCCCTCAGCGTGACAGTTGGTTACCAAGCTGGGAACAAGGTGAGGGACGCATCAGTGAAGGTGCTGCTCTTCAGATTGATTACATTAAAGTCTGGAAGATGACCAGCGTCGATGAATAGATACAATGTGTTAAACACCTCATACATAACACACATCTGTACATGTTGGATCATCCACCACCAAATGTAAAATGTAAACAGAAAATCTTGTAATATTCAGTGATGTTACAGACAGTATGTGGTGGAAGAAGTTGCCTTGTGTAACTGATAAACTCTACTGGTCTCAATTATATACTATACAATAATTATAGTGCAGAGAAATTGGCATCAAATTAATTCTCAATAAAATATCAGAAATATATTCTGTATTAATCTATACCTCAGTAGACAATGTACAGTTGGTCACACATGAAGCTGGTATGTCTTGTTACTTGTGAGGTGCTTGGCTACAAATGAAAGGAAAGTGAAAAATGATGTAGTTTGTTGAGAGGCAGACAGTAAAATGTTATTATTATCTGCTTGTCAACAATCTAATAACTTTTGCTCACTTTCCTTCCTGTTGTAGGTATCTCACATGTAGCGAGGCGTACCAGATTCATGTGTGACCAACTGTACAGTGTAAACAGTGAGAATGAAATAATGTAATAGGATAATTACATCTGATTTGTTTTCCTCCATTGATCGTATGAGTTATGTGCCATCTATCATGCTCATCAACTCTTGAATTATTTCATTTACTAATGTTTTATTCCATCCTCTAAGATAATATATTTCTTCAACTTGTTTCCAATTTTTATGTATCACTAAAATCTGAATTGATCCAAAATATCTTTAAATATGACACAGTAACAATTGGCTGAATTGACTGTATAAATGTGTAGAGAATGTTGTTGTTGAAATTCTTCCGGGACAAAATAGCCTCCTGCCCCACAGACCCCTGGTAAACTCTTGTCACAGTAGAACAAAAATAATCAAATAAAATAAAGGATGGGCTGACCGTATATGCCTGGGCTACCAAAGTCCCTAGCCTACCTGAGTCAAAACCAAAGATCTGAAGCAGGGAGTTTCTGGACAACAGCCCACACAAACCATCACAAGGCTACACACACGTTTCAAACCAATCTAGGCTTTGGATGGGCTGTCGTCCAGAAAGGCTACACACACGTTTCAAACCAATCTAGGCTTTGGATGGGCTGTCGTCCAGAAAGGCTACACACACGTTTCAAACCAATCTAGGCTTTGGATGGGCTGTCGTCCAGAAACCACCTGCTTCAGATCTCAGGCTTTGACACAGGTGGGCTAGGGACTTTATATTATTAGGTTCCCCAACCCTCACTTCCCCCCTTGTTTCATAGGGGACACAAGGCTGACTGTACCATTACAGTGGGTGATGGGGACACCACTTCCCTTTACTGCATTCCAACTCAGCCTCTATAGGTGTACTGGGTGGGGAAATGAGCAATACCAGGCGTTACGAAGCTTTCTGCTCCTCACACTCTGGTCAGAAATTATGTATCACGAGTGTAACTCATTTATCATCATCATTACTGTATCTGCTATACCATCACACACACACACATACAGTCGTACAGTCTCGAGCTGATGGGATGGAGACACGAGCTCACTCATCATGGGGTCGTTTCTACCTGACGAGTTATGGGGAAATGAGAGAGGAAGAAGGGAGAAGAAGAAGAAATTTAGGGCTTTATGCCTATATCGACTCGTATGGAGGGACTGGTGGAGGGAAGAAGGGAGGGTATGGAGGGACTGGTGGAGGGAAGAAGGGAGGGACTGGTGGAGGGACTGGTGGAGGAAGGAAGTATGGAGGGACTGGTGGAGGGAAGAAGGGAGGGTATGGAGGGACTGGTGGAGGGAAGAAGGGAGGGTATATTAGTTTCATAAAACAGATAGATAAATATATCAATTGTCTACCATATACTTGTAGGTGTTGGTGGCAGAGTGGATAGAGGGATGGACTGTGACTGTGATGGACCACGGTTCAAATCCACCAGAAAATGTCTGGAATTTTTAAAGGTGTTGAATTGGGTCTACTATATGTTTCAGCGCTGGACAGACGGTGTTTTTCGTAAATATCTCTTAAACGAATCGTTGTATCAATATCATATTTCAGCACACTATCTTTAACACCCGAGCGTATTTTATGGCTGACATACCATATTCTTATATGAGTTATGTTAGGAGTTTACTGAGTGATATTAAGCCTAATCCAGTCATAATTTCTAAGGCGATATAGAGAATCGGACGAGTTTGGGGTACTCGTGTAGCCCCTCCACCAACACCCCGAACACCCCCCAGACCATTCCTTCCTTCCCTACCCCAATATCTCATTATCCCCCTCTCCGTTTCACTCTTCACCCCCCTATTTACACCATCCCCCTTCCATATTTTTTATGACAGTATGTATATACGTATCGTTCATTAGTAATATTGTTTAATACAGTTACTGTTGTGTGTGGACATGAAAACCAGAGCGGGTCAAACGACCATTAAAGTAATAGCTAATCCCGTTGTTAATAGCCGTATAGACGGATAATAACCCATGCACGTGTCTAAGGGGACCAGAAAAATTATTAATTTTGGTTTTGGGCAACCAAATATAATCGTTCATGGTTGTTTCATGTGTTCCTTACCTTTTTAAATAACCAATTTATGCGTTAATAGAATATTCACAGTCTCCCGTATCCCCTGCCCCCTCTCTGGACCAAGTTGACATTTTATAATGAATAGGTACACAGTATCTAATAACTTTTCCTAGAAGGTCCAGAGCACTGGTAATGCCAGTACATTGTGTTCACTTGCATGGTTGACCGTAAGGACTGCAAATATGGACCTTCTACATACTATATGTATGTAAACATGCTGTTGTACAGTAATTATCAAAGTGAAATACGTCTTGCCTCTATAGAATTGTACTATACCATTCTTTTAGTTAATAATCATATCTATACATATACATCTACATAACATTCTAATATATAATACAGTGATGGAAGAAATAGGGAGGAACACGAGTGATGAGGGAGAAGAGGAGGAGGGAGGGGTGAGAAGAGGGGGATGTAGTTGTGGTTGGAATGGTTTGGGAGGTTGTTGGGGGGCCACACTTTTCCTTCGAATGCGTCAATATGACTGGCCAGCTTTGTGCTATTTTTCACGAGTAAGCTCCTCGTATAACTCATATAAGAATATGGTATGTCAGCCATAAAATACGCTCGGGTGTTAAAGATAGTGTGCTGAAATATGATATTGATACAACGATTCGTTTAAGAGATATTTACGAAAAACACCGTCTGTCCAGCGCTGAAACGTATAGTAGCTGTGTCGTACCAAACTATAATGTGTGTGTATCAAAAAATATCTAGTAGGACAGAAGAGAAGCTACGGTACCAACACTGTCTCATCTGGGGTGTGTGTGTAGCTCTTTCTGTGTCTTTCTCTTCATGAATATATCGCAAACATTTATATTATATTAAATAGTCTTCGAATCTATTCTTAACCTCAAAATTCATAAGCACCTTATTTGTCATGACCTTCTTTCAGATCGCCAGTACGGTTTCCGTCAGGGACGATCTACTGGCGATCTTCTATCCCTCCTCTCTGATTCATGGTCATCCTCCTTTCGGAACTTTGGTGAAACTTTTACTGTTGCCCTCGACATATCCAAAGCTTTTGATAGAGTCTGGCACAAAGCTTTAATCTCCAAACTGCCCTCATTCGGTTTCTATCCCTCTCTCTGCACCTTTATCTCTGATTTCCTTTCTGACCGTTCTATAGCTGCTGTTGTAGACGGTCACTGTTCTTCCAAGGCTATCAATAGTGTCAATAGTGGTGTTCCTCAGGGTTCTGTTCTATCACCCACCCTCTTTCTTTTGTTCATTAATGACCTTCTTAACTGTACCTCTTCCCCTGTCCACTCCTATGCTGATGATTCCACCCTACACTACTCCACTCATTTTGACAACCGTCCATCCCAGCAGCTCCTCTCCACATCACGTGATGATGCAGTAGCACGCCTGACTTCTGATCTTTCCCTCATCTCTAACTGGGGCAGAGAGAACCTTGTTGTTTCCAATGCCTCAAAAACACAGTTCCTTCATCTTTCAACTCGTACTAATCTTCCTGATGTCTATCCCCTCTCCTTTAACGATACACAACTTGACCTTTCCTCTTCTCTTAATATTCTTGGAGTCTCTTTCTCTCATAATCTCTCCTGGAGAGATCACATTACCTCTCTGACTAAAATCGCCTCAAAGAAGTTAGGTGTGCTGCGCAGATTCCGTGAATACTTCACCCCCACACAGTTACTGTCTCTGGACAGGGGTCTCATCCGCCCCTGTATGGAGTATGGCTCTCATGTGTGGGGTGGATCAACCTTCACAACACTACTGGACAAGGTGGAATCAAAGGCCTTTTGTCTCATCAACTCTCCTCCTCTTACTGATTCACTACAACCTCTCTCTCTTCGCCGCAGTGTTGCATCACTTTATCACTTTCTCTCTTCTATCGCTATTACACTGGACATTGCTCTTCTGAACTCTCTCAATGTATGCTTCCTCCCCTCAGGAGAACATGCAACACTCGTCAAGCCTCTCGTTCTCATCCCTTTTCTGTCCAACTCCCTCATGCAGGATTCATCAGTGGGACTCATGTCTCTATCTCAAGTGTTAACCAAACTCTGTGTAGTGAGGCTATGGATCATTGATCTATAACTACTTTACCACTTAATTAAGAAAATACTTTATAATGTATTCATATACTACTCATGATGATCAAAGGAAAGGTTAATGTGACCTAAGGTAATTATATTACCCCGTAGCTGATAACGACAAATTGTGGTTTAACTGAGGGATGCCGCAGAGTGGGCTGAGTGGCCCCGGAAACCACAAGTGGCCGACACTTTGTGGTGCCACGCAGTAACGGGGACATAATATGTGGCTTCCTATGGATTTACATTGTTTTGATGCCAACCCGTAAAGCGTGTCAAAGTTACACTCATATTATTTTATGTACTGTACGTTGCCACCTCGTACTATAGTTACGTATTTACTGTTACGTTTTTCTTTCTTTCATATATATAGTGTTTATAAATCTTAGTTTATAATTTATTCTATCCCTTCGTACACCTTCCTCTATACGTCCATAGTTTGTTAATATTAATATGGTCCCTGTTTTTATCTGAAGTTAAACAAAATTCTGACTGTCATGTTGACATTTTGTTTTACTGCATTTTGTTTTATGCTTCTGCTGAAATTATCCTTCATCCTGCCATGGCCATTCTACTTTAAATGGCTACTTGGCTTATTAAATAACAGCCCAAATGCCAACTACTTTACCATCAACTGTCTTCCCGCCCCAAGGACAATAATATGTGTGTATTTTCCCAACCGTGATACCCGCTCCCCATCGTAATTAATTAATTTATAATTAGTAACAGACCATAATATAGCTGTATAAGTGCTTTCCAATGGAAAATTCAGGCAACTTATAGAATACATTTCGTATCATATTGGGCTATTTTTGTGGCCATTTGTACTTATGGGTGGATGGGTGGGAGAATTTATTACAGTGTTGCCATCTACGGAGAATTTTCCCTAGACATGGAGAATTACAGAGCTATATCGCCTACACTTAGTGGCAATATTCAATGTTCAAAGTGTAAACAGGGAATTATTATTGAGACAAAAAAGGGAAATTCTACTAAAGGTGACGTTATGGAAATTTTGTTGAGCAGACCTGGCAACATTGCATGAATGGAAGCCCTGGGTGCTGGCAACACTGCATTATTGTTATGACGGTGGCATGGTGGAGGGACGGACTGGAAAAACAAACTCATTTATTATTCATATTTCCAGTAATTTCCAGGGATTTCCACTCGGGGACTGTAGAAGTACCTGAATAATTATCCAGCCATCTTGTCCTAGTGGTAATGTCTTAATGTGGTGAAGTGTGAGTGAGTGCTGAGACTTAAATATGAAGTGTGAGGGATTTACCTAGATAAATTTTAATATGGTGAAGTATGAGCGTTATAATGTGAAGTGTGAGTGATGAGAGTTTTAATGTGGTGTGAGTGATTTACGTAACGTTAGTGATAATGTTTGGTAAATATTGAATGAATTACCGTTATTGCATACGGTTTTTCTACCTTCATTACCCACTAATTTAGACACTTCTAAGACTATTTTCGTCCAGGTGGACTTCTTATGCAGAATTACCGTATAATTTTTGCAAGAAACCACGGTAATAGTCCAGTGTTGGACCATAATCTGGTTTGGACTGAAGGTTTTCAGATTGCAATGTTTTATAGTGTTTTTTAATGCATTTATTGTTCAAGACCGTCGCAAATTAATGTTTTGGGAGATATCATCCCTCCCCAGTCCCCCAACCCAATTTCCATAAACACTTCATTTTCGCCATATTTGAACTAGATTCGTCAGAAATACACTACAGCACATTAAATAGAATTAGTCTGACCTAACCTAACTGAATCAGGACCACGGCAAATTATGATAACGAGCAAAATATGAAATGGGGGGCTAAAAAAAAGTTTTGCTAATTAAAAATACATGTGAATTGTGTGTGACAGAAGAGGTAGGTAGTGTTTGGTAAATGTAGTGTGTAAGTTAGGCCATATAGGGTGTTGATCATGAGGCTTTACTTCACACTTCAAGACTATATTTCCATACTCCTTCAACCCTAACCATTTCTCTTGTTCCAGGTGGTAAATGAACTGGAGTCTGTATGGAGAAGGATGGATTGATTCGATCCCTCCTTACCTCCCCGTCCCTCAACCCTTCACAACTTCAGCTTCCTGGGCCTGTCCTCTCACAGTCCAGGGTAAATATATATGCTTCATGTGGCATTATTATATCCGTTCATATTCATTAATTATTCATTTTTCAATGGGTCCGGAACTCCAGTAGAGCCCAACCAATTTTTCAGTCAGCTAATTTTTTAAGCCAGTGTAGGCCTGTCAAAGTTATATTGGTTTTGAGGTACAATACAGTAGGTATAGTCAGACCACCTGACATACATATTTTTTATAAATTCATTTATATATGAATATACAGTATATACAGTATATATAAATATTTTTTTTTTTACCTTGGGGTGTAGCAAATGTTTAGAATACCAGTAATCCAAACCACAGATATAGTTTTAATGTTTTATAAATTTCCTACAGTAAGACCGGCCTGTAAAGTAAAATATATACCATTCAGTGACACAAACCAGTCCACTTTATCTTAGTGTACAAACTGACAGTTTCTCTTTATCATTTATCAGAATGGTTTGGGTTCATCTGGACTTAACACCTCTTCTTTCCGTCGTCCGTGTTCTTCATCGTCTTCCTCATCTCGTCCTGGGTCCCCTCGTGGAGATGGTGGGGTTGGAGGAGAGGGCCGGGGCAGATCACAGTCTGACCCACATGCTCGCTTCACCACTGTGTTAAGGATTGCCAGTGGTCAGGTGGGTTGTTTAGTATAGTCTAAGATAAGGACTAGACAAAATGCCTGTTTGATGTGAATGGGGTTCCTTCAAGAACATTTCTTGCTTAGAATGTGCTACAAGAAATACTAGAACACTTTCACATTTTTCTTTGGACATCTTGTTGATGAGTAAGAGTAACAGAGTTTCTTTCCTCCTCTACACAGGACAGTGAAACAGACACAGTCATTTTGGATCATCCATATGCTCGACCTTGGAACTGGCGCCCTGAGGCCTCTCATGCCCGGCCCAGGAAAACACTCTTCATGACCAAGCAGCCTCGACCTTCTCATTTGGCTCCAAGGTAATTCATTCATTATTAAGTGAAGTGGAGCTTTGGTACCTGCTGGCTCCTGATGTAGGCATGCATGGGTCAGCTGTAATGTAATTTTTAATGATTATGAGTACTTTCTGGACTACTAGCATTGTACAGTCTTTAAATTGAAAGTGATGGTGTGTGTACATAAACTTCTAATACTTTCTCATTCTTATCTCCTAAAAATATTCACACAAACATCAGCCTACAGTCCCAAAGTTTAAAAAAAAAAAACAGATATCCGCCAAGTTTAAATCTTGGTCTGTGAGGAGGTAGTGTGCTTGGGGCTTCATTGCCAATTATGCCGACACCCAATTTTATTACTCCCGGTACCATTCCAGACAAGAGGAGGTGATAGATGTATCGTCAGACCCTCCCCTGGGGCCTCCACTTCCCTATGACCCTGGGAAAGCAAGGCAGGTGATGTCCGAGTGCCAGCGTCATGTGGTATTCGCCAGGCTAGACCATCTCAAACCTGACCCAAGGACCGTTGATGACGACAACACACTGGGGGGACAACCAGATGAGGAAGAGGAAGAGGACTGGGAAGAGAAGATACCCAAGTAAGAAAGAGAGGAAGGGAGGGAGGGGGGAATTGAGAGGAGAGAGAGATGTTACATGTGTTGTGTAAGAGATATTGAGAGGGAGAGAGAGATATTACATGTGTTGTGTAAGAGATATTGAGAGGGAGAGAGAGATGTTACATGTGTTGTGTAAGAGATATTGAAAGGGAGAGAGAGATATTACATCTGTTGTGTAAGAGATATTGAGAGGGAGGGAGAGAGAGATGTTACTTGTGTTGTGTAAGAGATGTTGAGGGAGAGGGGAATTGGGGGGAGAGAGAGAGAGATGTTACTTGTGTTATGCAAAGTGTGTAAGCTTCATTAAGGGGGGGTGGGAATAGGGGTACAGGCTTGGGGGGTTTTAGTCATACAGGATGGCAGACCAAACTTCAGTATTCTGTATAAAAGATGACCCATAATCTTCAGACTGTTCTTTGTTGCTTTAATTAATGGACATCATAATTATACATAATTATGCTGATATATTATACAGTATATTTCTACATGATTTTTGTTGCCGTATACAAGTTGAGCTATTAGTGCTCCTTTACTCCCTTCATATGATGGCCTAAATACCAACATACATAATTTCATGTTGAAGTACAGCCGGCAACATAAATTCGCATCCATCTCAATGTACTGTATAATACTAATATGACTAGATAGTTGCATTCTGAACCGGTTTCTATCCTAATAATATGTGTTATTTATCATATGTGAAGTATATCTGTCATCGCTGCATTCAAACTGTGTTATAACATCACTATACTGTAGCTCAAACATACACAGGTGGAAATGAAGCCAACTTATGCTGCCAACGGTACTTAGTAGAAAAATATATATAACAACTTGTCTTTTATTTATCTTTTTGCTCACATACAGACTTGGGTGGACAGAGGCACAGATGACTCTTTTCAGTAAGGTGGTGCAAATACTGGATTCTGACAGGTTGGGACGCCTTGCTTTAAAGAATACACACAATGAACCGGTCACTCGCAGGGCTCTTGTTGGTATGTATTTCACTCATCAGGAAAAGTGATTAAAGACTGTTTAACTTTATATATAATATCTCCCTAATTAGTGAAGTGGCATCCTCATTGCCCTTCATTCTTGTGATGGATTCAATTGTAAATTATCTCCAGTATTGGCTAGAAAAAGAGATACTGTACTGTACTATAATTTTACCAACAGATAAAACCTCGGCCAAGTTTCGTCAGGTGCTGGCTCGTGTCAACTGGGACTCAAAACTTACACAGTGGGTGCATTCCATCCTTCTACAACACCTCAGTCTCTCTTACCTGGCAGCCTACCTTGATATTCTTCAAGTATGTATAATAATTATGTTTGGGGATTTACATCTTTAACTGGAGGGGATTGGAATAGGTCGCCACACATTTTATTGTGTGTGCTTTACTACTACTATTTCTTTGGTATAAACTTATATTCTTTGCTACCATGACTCATAATCAAATCACAATTACCAAATGCTGTACTGTACCCAGCATATTGGCATATAAGATCTCTAAAAAAATTTAAGTGTGAGGCAGTGGCTGCCCATAAGTAAGTTTCCCCATATAAAGATGTATTAATACTGAGATTTTTTATGTACATGAGCTCCTCTGTTGCTCAAATTGTCACACAATAAGCTAATTATATAAGCAACTGTTCATCTCATTAACACTACCATAAGGGGATATAGGAAGGGGGAAGGTTGAAGGTGTTGTGAAATGTTGAAGGTTTAAGTGGAGACAGTTGCTGAGTGGGTGTTCCTTGTATGCTACTTGTTGGTTTGATAGCAGGTATAGGTGCCAGACAATGAAGGAGAGTTTGTGCTCCATTAGGTTTACTTTACAGTACGTGTGAGTGTATGCGTGCATGCATGTCAACATAATTCTCTTGCTTTCATTGATTATGTGTGCATCTGTTTGCATGTGTACATCACTGTTAATGTGATCCTTGGCTCTACAGACACTCAAATCCAAGATCCCAACACTAATAGACAAGATGGTGGCCTTGAGCAGCACACACCGAGGGGCCAGTGTAGAGGCACTTAACCTATTACTCAAGAGACCCTGGGACCCAGCAGTACCTTCCCTTAATCATCACAAACCGGTAATTAATTCCTTCCTCATCTGTACAGCCCACAGCACTGCAGGCAATACTTCCCTTATGGGGAGTAGGCCTTGTAAAATGTGGTGTGTTAGGTTAGGTTAGGTTAAGTGATGATGAATCCATTGATCATAAATGAAGCCATCATGCCTATAATTATTCTTACATTACTGTGTTACTGAACAACATAACCATGCTTTGACAGAGGAAGCTGGAGGGTTCAGTTGTTGTTGTACAAGTTCCTAGTGGTCGACCATCAAGTATACCCCAGGCTCCTCGTAGGATACGTTTCTTCAATGCTCAACTACAACACATGGCCAAAACTGTCCCCGTCATGATATCACAAGGTTGGTGTATGTTTTTTTTTCTCTACCTCGGGACTGTAGGGTGTCAGTAGCCCATGACTCTTATGAGGCTCTAAGATTATTGGGTGTTGCACCAGATGAGACAGTGGAGCTTCATGGTTATTTTGGTACCGTAGCTTCTCTTCTGTCCCACTAGATGACCACACCTTATTTATACACATCACTATCAGGATGTATGGTCACCCATTTTGTTATCACCACCAGAGAGCAGTGATGCTGGCACTGTGTTGGAGCAAATTCTGGCAGCAGTGCGAGCCAGAGTAGCAGAAGTGCGGTCTCAGTACCCTGCCAGTCCCATAGTGCTCTTGGGCTGGGGTATTGGAGCTGTCATAGCCTGTCATGTGAGTATGTTGTATTAGAGTTGTTAAGCTCATCACAAGTGAAAATTTGCTTCCATAAATTCAAACCATTACCTCCAGCAGCTGAAAATTTGTAAACACCATAAAATATGTGAGTTTGCGACTGCATATGCAAACCATTTGTATTCCTTTCAGCACCAGATTTGATTTATTCTTGGTAAATTTTTAAATTCTATTTGAAGTAAGCTGGGAAGACTCAAACTTTCCCAACATTAGTTTCCTATTTTTGGATTACTTTTGTGTACATTCCTACTCAGTTCAGTTAACCCGACATAATTTTCTCCTCTTTAGTGGTCAATTTGGAGAACCTTTCCCATGTCCTGCAAACAGACTATAGAGGATCCACGTCTTTAAAGCTGCACTTTTGTAATAATATATTTCATGTTTGTACTAACAGGTGTCCATGTTAGAAAGTGTAACAGCTACTATCTGCCTGGGGTTTCCAATGGTTGGAGCCTCAGGAAAACGAGGGGAAGCAGACGACCCATTACTGGACTGTCGCACTCCAACACTATTTATCATTGGAGAGAAGGCTGCTAATGTTAGGTGGGTTTAGATCTGCAGTGGATTATGCTATTTTGTCCCTTTTATCCCAGTTTAGATGGTTTCGTGAGGCATCTGTTCTGTGAATATTTTCATAAGAGCATTGTAGAAACATGAAGGTGTGAGTGAAACTGTTTTGTTAGGAGTCTGATTTTACTCTACATTTTAATGAACCTTACAAATCTGAAATTTTTTACCCTGAGGATTATTTGTATATGTAAAAAAGAGAGTCCCATTTTAAAACAAAATTTACCTGTAAATATTAACGCTATTCCCATGTTCATTCTGAATCTATACCACCAGGGTAGTTTATCAGTTAATGTATTTACAGTACAGAACCACATTGTTAGAGAATGTATTCCAAAAGTATGTGTAAGTGTTTTAATTGCTAATGGAGTACTGTATGTGTATGAGCAGTGTAGAGGACATGGAGGAGCTACGAGTGAGGCTAAGGGTGGAGACTGGCTTGGTGGTGGTTGGAGGAGCAGACTCACACCTGAGACTCTCGTGTCAGAAGCGACACTTGGAGGGAGTCACCCAGTCTATGGTCGACCGTTGCATTGTTGTAAGTTTTGTTTATATTTGTTTGCTATATGTTGTTTTTATAGTCAGTTAGGCCATATGCATAAATATGGTTCCAACTCTCGCTTCTAAAACTTTTCCATCACCATAATCCTTCTCCATTTTTCAATAATTCACTTACACAATCATTCAACTCATCCCAAAACTTTCTCATCAAAGTTGATAAAGAATATCAAAGAAAAACCAGTGTAATTCTCGTCACCCGCGATTTAAGAGTTAATGACTCTGATCCATTGTCGTACTTCTTAGAATATCATTTAATAACCCCATGCCAATTTAAATTTAATCTTGTTTTATCTACTACAGTATATATAATTTAATAACCCTATGCCAATTTAAATTTAATCTTGTTTTATCTACTAGAGTATACAGTATATCATTTAATAACCCTATGCCAATTTAAATATAATTTTGTTTTATCAACTACAGTATATTATAATCTATACTGTACTTTATTTCTAACAGGATGAAATTGGTGACTTCCTGTTCAACCTATTGAATGAGAACAGTACAGGTGTAATGTCCGGCAGTAACAGTGGTAGCAGCTCAGCACACCATCACCACCAAGGACTCACTCCATCCTCATCCCCATTCCCCCCTGGCTTCACTAACCCCCTTCCGCCTCGACCTGCCAGAAAAGAACCCTCCAGCAACAGTAGGAAGAGGAAGATTTCAAGTGGCGGTGGTGGTGGAAGTGGTGGCGGTGGGTTGGACTCATCAGCTGTTCCTGCTTCACCAGCCAAAATATCAAGACCAAGTCAGTACAGTATACTTTTTTTTTTATAAGTATTCTTTTATTTTGGAATTGTTATTTTATATTAATGGAATCACTGTTTTATTATTACTATTATTACCGGTATTAGTTTCATTATTTTTATATTATTCTTACCTGCATGTATATATGTGAGTGATATTCATCTGAATGAATGTATTTGTATTTTTTCTATCGACACTCTCAGTTGTTTTCCCTTAATATTCAATCACTTTTGGTCTCACTATGTTTCTAATCTTTCTTGCTGAACAGATACCCCAATCAGCATGGGCACCATCAGCTGTGGTGGTGGTGGGAGTGGGGGTGGAGGTACCAGCCTTAAGATACCTGTGGGTGTAGCAGCTCTCTCCCCAGCATCCTACTCCTCTGACCATCCCCTCACCTCAACCTCCTTCACCTCCTCAACAACACATGGTGAGTGAGTTAGGAGGGATAAGAAAGGTTGAGGAGTCTTTGGAAGGTGGATTTGTTTTCCTTGCTCATTATTTTATTATTATTTATGGTTAGTTCTCTTTCAGTATCTGTATTTTCTAATGAGAGACCTTGAATTTCTTGAGGGACGGTGAGGATTGAGTTTTTCTGTTGCTTCTAGGAATGTGCCTTATTCTACTTTATGTATGATTGTATTGGAGATGGTTGAATGGGGTAGGAGTGGATGTGAGAGAAATGTGAATGGAATGGGAGGTCTTGATCAAACAAGGAGGATATGTCGGAAAATGAAAAGATGGAACAAAGCATCAGAGCTAATGGTTCAGTATCTTGTTTTTTTTTCTATTCTGATTAAAGTGAGAACTAAAGTCAAGAAGTCCAACTCATGTCCTCATCTGTGAGTCTTATTATGTAACCCTTTCATTTATTTCATTCATACTGTTGGCTGTTCAATATTCTCCATGGAAGAAGTTGAGGATAGATGTAATTATTTATTACCATAGAACAGGTAAATATTATCAGATCCTGTAATATCCATTTAAAGACCCAGTGAAGTAGTCAGAAAATTGGAGATAAATGAGTCCTTCAAATATTGCCACAAAACTCTACCTCTTAGGAAGGAGCTTGATTCATGGCATAGTCAGGACGAATCAGAAGCCTCCAATTTTCAAACACGATCACATGGTCCTGAACTAAACTGACTCCACAGCTACTGGCCAGACTACGTCCAGTTCAAGCCTAAACCGGAAATACACACGCCGCAGTGATTCCCGCCGCTACAGCAAGACTCACACCAGCACAACACTACCACCCCAGTCAACATCATCACTTTCTTCCCCATTGCCACCTGGTGTAAACTCTGCAGACAGTTCATCAACCCACTCTACTACTACTGCAGCTACTGAGGAGACCACAGGGAGGGTAGGTGGGTGGGGTCACTGGTATGTTTCATACTGTTGGCCAAGCATGAAACTAGTAGACAACTCTCATACACATGGCATATGGGCAAAGATATGTACAGTTAAGTGCTTCCTTTCCTTCACAACTTTCAACAAAGTGGTGGCCATGGCAGAAGAGTTTCCAAGTTTCCCATTGCTGACATTCCTTCTATTTACATTCCTTTCCTTCATGTACTGTTTTACTCTTCATCCAATTGACTGATGATCTCTCTCACACCAGGCTCCTTCAGTCTCTCTCCCATGCACTTTCACAAACACATGATAATACATAGTGAGGCCTCATTGCTGTAGATAGATAGATAGATAGGGATTGCCTTTATTCTCAGACCCTCCTTAGTGCATTAGATCTTACAACACTTAAGTTACAAATTCAGCTCACTATCCATGCAGCTACTGATTCTCAAATACATGCAACTCTTATATTAAACAGTCATGTTAGTTGATTGCAGTTTTTCTGTCCATGATTTTTTTTATACAGCTCTACATCCTTTTTATAAACTAAGATTTATTTAAAAGTTAGTTATCAGAGAGAACTGGTAACAAAACTTTTTAAAGTAAATTTACTGTATATGTTGCCTGCCAAGCTACCACTGATTATTATGAATTTGAAAAATCAAATGTTCCTTACCTTCATACAGATATTGAGGTGTTGTCAGTTTCATGCTTGGGTAACTATTCCTTATGGATTGTTTTATTGGTATTGTACAGTACTTATCAGTATTGTTATGTGTAGCCTAAATTCATCCCTTTCTCATGTATTGATTCATTTTGGTTTATTTTAATTCTTTAGCATTTCAAAAATATCCTTTCCTCTTCTTATCCACTCTTCATTTTTTTCCTCCCACTCCCTTCCCCTTTCTTTGTCTCTTCTTTCTATATCTACCCTCCTTTCCTCTGTCTTTTCTCCCCTTGCTTACTCTTTCTCCTCTCTTTTCCTGTCAGGTCTTTCCTCATCATCCCTTCTATCTTTCCTCATTTCCTCTCTTTCTTTACTTCCTTTTCTATCCCTCTACTCCACCCCACCCTTCCCTTCCCTTTCCCCTTTACTTCTTCAGTCTTCCACTCCTTTCAGTTATTTTTAATTGCTAGCAACCTCTGTTATACTCCAGTCGACCAACAGATAAAGAAAAGGGCAGGAAGGCCTCTCCCTCCCTTTTGTTCTCGTCCTATCCTTTCATCACTCCTTCCCCATCCACTGTTGTATCTGCTAGCACCTACCATATCACCCTGCCAGACCACCACCACCACCAGCACCACTACTACTCTGAGTGGAGGACCATCCATGACGACTATCTCCCTTGGGTCCCTGGCGCCTATCTCCCGCCATAACTACCATCGCATCCTCCACCTCCCATCATCTGAGAATGCTACCACCACCAGCGGTTCATCTCTGAATTCCACCACCACCACCATTACCACCACCACCACTACAAAGACTCTACCCACAACCACCACAACAAAGAATTCTACCAATACCATCATGACTAAAACACCTTCTGCAACCACCACCACCACCACCAAGCCAACCCTCCAGAATCCCGAGCTGGACCCCAAACTGATCTCGGTAACGACCATTGGGCCTCGGATATCCTCCAACACCCCGACAACGGATCAACAAGGTGATGTGCGTAGGGAAGTGTTTAAGGTCCCACACTGCTACTCCAACAAGGGACATCAGAAGGCCAGGCTAGGGCATGATGATGGTGGCTCTTGTCTCAAGTCCACAGTAGGAGGAGGAGAAGGAAAAGTGTTTGAAGAAGGTGGAAAAGTAAGAGGAGAAAGAAGAGGAGTAACAGAAGGAAGTGGAAAGGGAGAGAGACATTTTATGGGTAAAGCCAGGGGCAGTGGGCATGTGTCCAATCAGAGTTTGGTAATAGATAATTTATCAGTAGTAGTAGAAGGGAGACTTGGGGGAAAAGGAGGAGAAGAAAAGGTAGTACAAGTTGTACAAGATGAGGGAGGAAACATTTCTGAGAATTACAATAGTAAAGGTGAAAACTTGGGATGCAATAACTGGAACAGTGGGTATTTCTCTGCACATAATTCAGATACTTGTACTGGACATTTCTCTGGACACAATTGGAGCAATGGACATTTTTCAGGACACAACTTGAACAGACGATATAATTTAGCACATAATTTGGACACCAAAAATTGGTCTGGACATACTAAATTAGACACAGAAAATTTCACAGGACATAATTTGGACACTGGAGTTTTCTCAGGACATAATTTGGACACGGGAGTTTTCCCAGGACATAGCATGGACTCGATATTTGTCTCAGGACTTCATCAAAATTGCAGCAGGCAAATGATGGGTCCACAGAATTGTTTGTGGTGGGACTCTGCAGGCATTAGGTCAGGCAATATGTGGTACCCTTCTCTTGACAGTCTTGGCCACACTCATGTGAAGGAGTTTATGGCACAGGAAGAACTAGGAGCACAAACAGGTATAGATAAAAATGTTGGAGAAGGAACAGAGATAGAAAATGAGGGTAGTAGAGTAGGAGGAGGAGGAACAGAGATAGGAAGAAAAGTTGGAGGAGGAACAGGAGAAGGAACAGAGATAGAAAATGAGGGTAGTAGAGTAGGAGGAGGAACAGAGATAGGAAAAAATGTTGGAGGAGGAAGAACAGAGGTAGAAATGGAAGTTCAAGATATAACTGGAATAGAGACAGAAAGAGGTGGAGGAGGAACAGAGATAGAAATAGAAGTAGGGGAAAATGAAGGAACAGAGATAGTAAGAGAAGTTGGGGGAAAAGAAATAGGGATAGCAAGGGATGTACGAGATAAACCAAGCAGTGAAGAAAAAACAAAAGTGGGAAAAGGAGAAACGACAGGAATAGTAGTAGAAGAATTAACAGAAAGAATAATTAATGAAGGTAGTGAAGAAACAGTTGCAAGAAAAGGGACAGGAAGAGGAATAATCAGAGCAGCCAGAGAAGTAGGAGGAGGAGAAGAGGAAGAAAGTGGACTAGAAATTAGAGGAGGTTTAGAAGGAAGAGAAAGAGGAGGAAGTTATATGGCAGTTGAGGATGTAATAGAATCAGGAGAGGAAGGATACATTTGGTTAGACAGACACAGCACATTTTTTAACAGTATGGACTATTCCTGTCACCTTCTTGACAACATAGCTCTCTGTGACACCCTCTCAAGCATTACAACTGAAGACTGCAAGACTGACACACAACAGAGTTGTAGCAATTATGTAGACTTTGACCACAGGACAGGCAAGTCATACTGGATTCTAGAGTCACCAAAAGTGGAACACAAGGCACATAGGTTGTGGTTTGGTGGTGAGGCTTGGGGTAATGAAAGGGATAAAGATATGTTGTGTGTTGATATGGTACTGGATGAAGATGTAAGAAATAAGTTTGGTGGGAGTGATGGTGTTGATGAGGATATATGGCCTGATGTTAGAGAGAGTGGAGAAATGTGGTATGGTCGTGAGTGGGATGGCATGCAAGAGAAAAGAAAGATGTTGTTTGGTAATGATGCATGGAGTGTAGTGGATATGCAAAGAGAGAAGTGGTTTAGATACTTTAGTGACCCCAAGAGTAATGGAGCAATGTACAGTGAGATGTGGGATGCTGGAAAAAGATGGGATATGATAGAGGAGGAGGATACAAAGGTGTGTGATGATGATGATGATGATTATACTGCTATTGTAACAGAGACCAGTGTGGTAAAGAAACATACAGAGATGTATGATGAATTGCATAGAGTAAAGGAGAAGGAAACTGAGAACTATAGTGAGACTTATGTTGGAAAGGAGAAAGATGTAATTAGCAGTCAGGAATGCACCAGGGAACAGAAGGAAAAAATTATATTAGAAACTGGTACAGGGATGTGTAATGTAAGGGACTTTAATGCCATAGATTTATCAGATAACACAACATGTCAAACATTACTCACTATGAGCACTACCACAAATCCAGATATACTGAATGATGATATTGCTAAGAGAAATGAAGTCTCTTCTGGGGATGCCAGTGATTGTGATGCTTTAGGTTTTGGTTACACCCCAATTGAGTACTTAGTTTCCCCTGAATGGAACCCCAACTCTGACTCAGGTGAAAGTATTGATTCACCAGCTAGAACAGCAGCCAAAGAAATTACTTTGAATTTGGGAAGTAGTGGTAGATCAGTTGTGCATTTCTATGGGATGGATTGTGAGAATGTCTTTAAGCACCCAGAATGTTTGAATGTAGCTTCTGCACACAGCAAGAGTGAGGGGGTTCCAGGTGAGAGCTTGGCTGATATTTACAGTGGGTCTTTCCTCCATTTTCCAGGTGGAGTAACTATGGACAAATTCACAGATACATGTCTCATAGAAGAGTCTTGTAAGAGTTCAGATAGTCATAACAGTAATATAACTAAGCTAAGTGAAAAATTGGGTATTCAGGATGGACCTTTCATTCATTTAGCTGATAGTATAAATATGACAGACAGGCTTGTTGATAGATACCTCAAGGATATGAATAATCAAAAGCAGTTAACCAGACCACTTAGGTTACCCATACCCTCCTCTGGGATAGACATAGGTAGTTTAGTTAACAGGTGCTCAGGGCATACTAAATCAGAATTGGAAAGACCAGTACAAGATAGGGTGCAGGATTATTGGTCTGGTATAAAAGGGCAGCATCATGATCAGGATAAACTGTCAGATAAACAGTCTCAGAAAGAATTGCCTTGCCACCTTCTTGAAGCTTTGCCAAACTCAAATGAGACAACAAAGACAAAACTCATTACTCAAGTACTTAAAAGATTCATACCAGAAGAACAAAATCCTTGGAATGAAAAGGAAGTATTGTCCACTACTGGTACTGTACATGGTGACATTATCCAGACACTGGACACTAAAATTTCTCCACATTACTCCCTCAATAAAGAAGCTGGATGTGATAATCAGGATGACCCATTCATTATCTCCAGTAAAAGAATAATATATAACCATGACTTGGGTAATCTGTGTGGTGTGTCCAGTGATTGTACAAGTAATAAATATAATTACTTGCACAGATTATGGGGATCTCACAAACATAGTAATGTATGGAATGAGGGTGGATACATTGATGTCTTTGAGTCACAACTAGAAAAAATGTGCTTTATACATGCTTGTCAACCTTGGACCAGAGACTTTGATTTAGGGCAGAGATATAATAGGTTGACAGACTGTGACATGGTTGCAGTATTGACAAGCCCCGAGACATTTGAGTGTGTCTCAGAGATCATCCCAGACACTACCACCACCACAATGATCTACACTAACAAAACATTTTCCCAACAATCAGGCCAATCAGAGGTAGCAGTTTCCCAGCCCCTGACTTCCCCCCCATCATCATCATCATCATCAAAATCTGAAGGCAGTGAAGGACCCCAAGGCAGCCCCATACTGCGGCAGAGGCTTAGCGTAAGTGTGCATGGTATCACAGCTTGCTGCAACCCCAAGGGGAACTTTGGCCAGGTGCATGAGACAGGTTTGCAGGATTACCCATGTTTGTATGATGGTGGTGTTGGCAATAATTATTATCAACTTCTTCCGCTGACTCATGAGAGGGGAACGGCTCTACAAACTTCCATTGATGGTGTTGGTGGTGGTGGTGGAGGGGTTGATGATGGAGGTGGAGGGGTTGATGGTGGTGGGGTTGTTGATGGAGGTGGAGGGGTTGATGATGGAGGTGGAGGGGTTGATGATGGAGGTGGAGGGGTTGATGGTGGTGGGGTTGTTGATGGAGGTGGAGGGGTTGATGGTGGTGGGGTTGTTGATGGAGGTGGAGGGGTTGATGATGGAGGTGGAGGGGTTGTTGATGGAGGTGGAGGGGTGGTTGTTGATGGTGGAGGGGTGGTTGTTGTTGATGGAGGTGGTGGTGTTGTTGATGATGGTGTCAGAGGTGGTTTTATTGTTGGTGATAGTTGGAGTGCTTCAGAGAGAATTTGTATTGAAGAAGACACAGGTGTGTTAGACAGACTTTGTGAGGATAATGGTGATGATTGTGATAATTCAGACAAGCTTTGTAAGGAAAATGATTCTGACTGTGGTGGTTCCAACAGATGTGTTAATGAAATAACCAAAGGCTGTAGTGGTACAGACAGCTTTAATGATGAAAATGGTGATAGTTCTGGTGGTCCAGAGAGGATGGATGATGAAAGTTTTAATAGGACTGGTAGTGTTAAGGAACATTATGATACAAAATTGAATATGAATAGCAGAAGTGAACTTGTGGATGCTGGTGTAAGGTCAAATGTAACCAGTAAGCATAATGTACAGGTGAATGAAGGCATAAATGTTGGATATGACCATTTGGTCCAACCAAATGCTGATACTGATACAAATGTTATGAAGCTTGACACAAGCAGTGAACATAACACCTCTGTTCATTTAGTCACAGACTTAATGAATGGACATGGGAACTCAATGCAATCAAACAATAGCATTGGTAATGTTGATGATTCATGCATGACATTTTCTTCATCCTCCTCGGATATACACTGTCAGTGTCAGTCTGTGCATGTCATAGACTCGACAGTAGAGTTTCACTCTGACAATTCCCAGAATCCAACTTGGGTCATTTCAAGTGTAAATGATTCTACAACCCCAGGACACACTAAACAGACTTTGACTCTTCCTCCTCCACAGTCACACCATCTTTCTTCATCTCTTACCATGGATCCTGTATCACTTCCTCCAACAACAATGTCTCCCTGCTGTTTACCAACCCACACCCATCCCTCAGCCTCTTCCAACTCCCATGTTACTTCCTCTCCCCATACCATTAATATTGCCTCACCCTCTACTTTCTCTTCACACTCCTTAACAACAATCAACCCTGCTTCAGCCAACTTTGTATTCCCTGCTGCTGCTGCTGCTTCATCCTTTACATTTTCTCCCCATTTCATGAACCCTATATCATCCCTTGCCTCTCACCCTCCACCATCCCTTGCCTCTCACCCTCCACCATCCCTTGCCTCTCACCCTCCAATATCTCCTTCCTCTCACCCTCCACCATCCCTGGCCTCTCACCCTCCAATATCTCCTTCCTCTCACCCTCCACCATCCCTGGCCTCTCACCCTCCAATATCTCCTTCCTCTCACCCTCCACCATCCCTTGCCTCTCACCCTCCACCATCCCTTGCCTCTCACCCTCCACCATCCCTTGCCTCTCACCCTCCACCATCCCTTGCCTCTCACCCTCCAATATCTCCTTCCTCTCACCCTCCACCATCCCTTGCCTCTCACCCTCCAATATCTCCTTCCTCTCACCCTCCACCATCCCTTGCCTCTCACCCTCCAATATCTCCTTCCTCTCACCCTCCACCATCCCTTGCCTCTCACCCTCCACCACCATCCCTCAACAACCCCCTAGACTTTTCCCAATGTACATCCCCAAGACAGGAGAATCCAATGGTGTTGTTGGTTCCAGTGGACGGGGTCGATCCCTATGCACCCAAGATCCTGTTGTCCTCCGAGGATCTAGTCAGAGCCAGCGGAAGGATGCGATGGATAGTGAGAACCCCAAAAGATGCCGCCGCCCCATATTCACCCATTGTCCCTGTGTCTGTCCCAAGCATTACTCTGGGTCATGATTCCCTTCCCCCTTGTTCTGTCTCTACTAGTATCACTGCTTCTGTACTTGCTCCTCATTCCATCCATAGTTGCTCCCCTTCTAGCCTTGTCTCTGAATCTATCTATATCTCCTCACTTGATTCCTGTATCCCTTCATCCAGCACTATAAGACCTCCTCTTCCTCCTCCTGACTTTGTACCTATGTCTGTTGCAACTACCTTATCTCTTGCCACCTTGCCTCTAGCCCATCCTACCCCCTTTCATACTGCTCAAAATGCAGGTTCCACTGCCTTTATTTTCTCTCCAGCCCCTGGTAATCCTCCATCTCCTCATATCCCTATAGTATCCATACCAGACATAACTATTGTCCCTGGCCTTAAACCTGCCCCTGATCTGACCACCAATCTCTCATATGTCATTAAAAATCCCCTTACTCCTGTCACTTCCAGTGGTTTCTTGCCTGTCCCTCAGTCTTCCTTTACTTCCACCTTCCCTGAGTGCCCTGGTAAAAACTGTTCACCCTCCAGTGAAAAGTATACAACATCTGTTCCTCCACCCTTCTCATCTGATATGTGCAACTTGGCGTTTACATCAGTCCAAGTTTGTCCTCAGTCTCACACCATATCCTTGGATGTCCCATGTCCTAGTGACCAGTCCCCATCTTTGTCCTTATCTGAATGTTCCCTGAACTCTGGTGAGTCAGTCATCACTAGTGTTCCTAATGCCCCTAACCAGTCCCATATCACAGGTTCATTTCCTCACTTTGTATCAGCCATGACTCCTATGCCTTATCACTCATCATCCTCATCCTTAACTCCCCCATCTTTTAATCCGTACCTTGACCCCACCACTACCTTTTCATCACCAACAACCCCTTTATATGTCCCCACCTTTCTCCCTACCTTGGAACACCAGACTGGAGACAGCAGTTGCCCTGTAGACCAAAATGTTGTTTACCCTGACCCCCCACAATTGGCAAACACTGAACACCATTCCAACAGCCAGAATAACAACAACACAATGTACTGCACCCCTTCACAACCATTATTATACAATCATACTACCAATGTTCAAAGTGGTGTATATACCCACCCATCATATTTAATGTATGGTGATAATGATCATCACAGTACACAGAATGGCAATGGACAACCTGATTCACTGCCATTTATGTACTATGAATTTCCCAGATCTCAGAAATGCACGTATTCTAACACTCAACATATGGAATACAACACCATAGGTTCTCAGAGGGATGAAAAAGAAGAGAGTGATGAAATGGAGACACAGCATTGTAACTCTGGATATAATGACAACCCAGTGAAGGAGTGGTCAGAGGAAGGAGGAGGAGGAGGAGGAAGAGATGGGAATAAATTGGTAGAACAAGGAGATACTAAAACCAGAGAACACACAGGTGGAATTTGCCACTCACATCCCCACTCAGAATTCAACTCACATTCCCACTCAGAACTCCACTCACATTCCCACTCAGAACTCCACTCACATCCCCACTCAGAACTCCACTCACATCTCCACTCAGAACTCCACTCACGTCCCCACTCACATCCCCACTCAGAATTCAATTCACATTCCCACTCAGAATTCAATTCACATCCCCACTCAGAAGTCCACTTACATCCCCACTCAGAATTTAATTCACATCCCCACTCAGAACTCCACTCACATCCCCACTCAGAATTTAATTCACATCCCCACTCACGTCCCCACTCAGAATTCAATTCACATCCCCACTCAGATTTCCACTCACATTCCCATTTTGAAGGCTACCCATCTCCCCACTCAAATTTCCATCCCTATACACACTCAGAGCACTACTGGCTTCCACATGCAGAAAACCTCCCTCTGCACCATTCAGAATTCCACTCACTTCTTTACTCAGAATCGCACCCTTTTCTTCCACACTCAGTATCCCACTCACATCCTCTTTCAAAATCCCTCTCTGTTCCACACTTTGAGTCTTGTTCTTATTTACACTCGGTTCCACACTCTGATTCCCATATGCATCGACACCCAGAACTTCCTTACTATCTACTACACCGAGATTCACATTCCCATCATATCCTTTCAACTTCACAGTCAGAATGCCACTCATATAATATTCATTCAGTTCCTCACTCATCAGTTTCACAGCCTGATTCACACACTCGTCATCATTCAGTTCCACCCTCAGATTCCCAGACACATCCCCCTCAATCAGCTTTGCAGTCAGAGTCTTTACCAACCCACAACCAAACTGACAACAACAACAACAACAACATTCCTCTCATTGACTTGACCACCACGTCATCTGACAACGATGATGATGAGAACCGCCCCATAGACAGATACCGACAATATCCCAACAGTCATGACAATATCACTATCAAGAATAATAATAATAATAATAATAATAATAACAAAAAGAGAGGCAAATGGGTAAGGCTTGTGCGTCGGGAAGGGAAAGTAGGAAGGGGAGGAAGGGGACGAACACGCAGGCAACAACACCACCACACAGTGATTGAATTCCTGACCTCACTCACAAGAGAGGAGAGGCTGTCTCACTCAGCAATGATACCCACACAGAGTCTCAGTGACCTAAAAGGTAGTACTACACTACCAGGAGTTGATGACATGCAAGTTAATGGAGTTATATCAGGTAGCGGATTTATACCGGAGAGCGAGCTAATACCAGTGAGCAATCCTTTCGAGATGATTGCAACTGAAGCATCTGTGACATCCAGAACACTCGAGTACACTCCAGACACATCCAGTGCCCCTGTACTGCTTCAGAGAATTCCGTGTACAACAGTAACTTCCATAGCAGACACAGCACTTCAACAGCAGCTTTCATGTGTGGCTAAATCCAGAAAAATTTATACTGAGATGGAAATAGATGAAATCAGCACCGTGGCTCCCAGTGTGAAAGGAGTCCAAAAGAACATGACTGGGACCTCTGATGCCGACCCTCTCATTTTGATACGAAGGAAAATAAGCCCACACCACCTGGACTCTGAATCATCAGTGTTGACATATGTAGAGCAGAAATCGTCCACACCTGACACAGTGTTAACTAAATCTAGTATGAGTTCTTCATGTACACCTAACCATGAATTACTTGTGCCTGTAGGATCACCTACACAGGACTGTATTGGATCTAATATTATGTCACGTAAGAGACCCAGTTCCATATCTTTCTCACAAAATACAACAGCTTTCACGCCTGATGCCAAATCCCCTGCACACTCCACCACTGGAACACCTCCATGTACCACCAAGTGTTTGTACATACCCAACACTTTGACAACCCAAAAACAGCAGCACCGTACTGGAGGACCCAGGACTTGGAGAAGAGGGCGTGGCAGATCCCGCCGTACCTCCTCTGGGAATGGGCGTATTAGTGGCAGACTGGGAACTTTCTTGCCCAGTTCTGCAATGTCTAAAACTGAAGTCTCTATTCCCCAAACTGCAATTCCCATGTCCAGTCATATAGTCTCCACTAATAATCCTGCAATCTCCATGCCCAATCCTGTTACTAATATGCCCAGTTGTATAATCTCCAATTCTAAGCTGGGAGGTTCTTTACCAAACATGCCTTCAGTTCTTCCACATGCATCTGCTATTTCCAGCTCTTTGACAACTTTACTTGAAGACTGTCCTCCTGATTATTGTGGGGCACCTACAGTTCTACCAGAAAATACCTCTACCAACACTATTTGTTCAGTATCTCCCATAATACCAGATCAACTAGTGCCATCACTGTGATGTTACTGCTATTGCTTCTTTGCCCAGACCTAAAATTTCCTGCGCAATCCTGCAATCTCGATACTGTATCCCGATGTCATGCTTCATTAGCCAATGTGAGATTTTCCATTTAACTCTGCCCCATTTGATAGATGAGTGATATCTTGTTACATCTAAAAGATTCCTTTGTATTAATTGGGCCACATGTTCTTAGATGAAATGGAAATAATGTTTTTGGGGGGGTTAACTGAAATATTTTTTAACATGAACATCATTAATGCTTTTGTTTGCGAACAAAAAGCATCAGGTAGTCTTTGGAATTATACAAAAGATTTTAGTCATTGTTTATGGGTTATAAATAAGGAAAACTTGATTAAGATGGAAAGAGGGAACTGCGCTAGTCATGGGCTTGGTATATTCTGCAAGTTGTGGGTAAGAATACAACTCTTTGGATAATAGAATCATTGTGAGTTAGTAGAGAGTAAAATATATACAACATCAATAGCACAAGTATTGATTTGTGAGATCATTTGGCTTATTTGAGTGCGTATAATGACTTCTTTAAGATGTAATTTTATTCAAGGTTAGTCATTCCCTGAAAAAGTATTAGCAGTATGATAGTGAAAAATATTTCTAAAAACAAGCACAAGGGAAATTATGGGCAATCCTAAGCTCTATTATCTGTACTGTACATAGTTGGTGCAAATGTTGTTTTCAGGATCAGTGAAATATTAAGAGGGAACAAATAACCCTTGAGGTGACTGTACTTTGACTTGGCAAAAATTTCATTTTACATTACTGTTGATGTTTTTATATTTTAGGGGGTTGGGTGAAGATTTTTTCACCATGAAATAACTCTTCCATACTCATTTTTGTTGACCATCTCTTTTCAAGCACAATTTCTGTATATCAGCTTGACAAATTGGTACAATTTAGTAAATTTATTTTTATTAAAGCAAGTTGTACAGTGCCATAGTTTGAATATACTGTACAGTATATTAATTGCTTCAAGTTCACGATATATTTATTGTACAATTACTTTAAAACCTTGTATTGCTTGTTGACTATAATATTCTTGAAGAAGAATGGTGAAGTTATTACAGTATAGCTGTTTATTTTTTGTTGACATTACTGGTAATGGTTGTGTTGAGAACAAGTTACTGTATTATTGTTTATAGTTTCTACATTTATTAATCATACAGTAGTTATTCAAGTTTTGCAAATCTTTATTTAATGCACTTTTGTACAGGCGTGGTTAAAAGTTTCTTCTAACCTCCTGTCATTCATCAGTCCATAACTAATTTAATAGTTTTTACTAGAAAGGGATATTTAATGCACTCGAGTATTCACAGAAATATGAATGGACAAATAACTGTATTGTACAGTTCCCAAATAAGAAATTGCTACAACTATTGATAGAACTTTAAATATATTAATGTCCATAGTTGTTTGTAGGGATCATAAATATGTATTACAGAAGGATATGCATATATTCTTCTGTTATACATGCTTATAGTCTCTACAAATAGTTTTGGATATTACTATGGTTACAGTTCCATTAATATTTGTCACAAATCTTTTTTTAGCAGCTGAACATACTAAGTAAATTCAAAAATTTATTCTGTGTCAGTTTATCAGTGAGTGGGATTAATGGAACTTTTTTTTATTGACTATTTGTTGGAAAGGTATTTAATTGGACTGCATCTTGTAAATGGAAATCCTGTACTGTATTTATCTTGTATATGGAAGCCTTGTGTTTATCTTACATGGCTTCCATATACAGTTTTGTGATATGTTCATAGAATTGTTTACTTAATAATGTACAGTATGTGCATTTACTTACATTTGCTACGATTTGTGTCGTGCTTTAATTTTTGTCTGCTTGTGCTTGTCCTTTTTGCTTTTGCCTCTTTTGCTTATGTGTCTGTTTTTGTTTATGTCTGTTTCTACTTAAATTTCCTACTGTCTTCGTTGGAACCATTTCCATTTTGCCATAGATCTACTTCTTTTGTTGTAATAATTTTCCCAAAGGTTTGATTATCCTAGTTATTATTTGGTGTAAAATGAAGTACCGGTAATTATGCATCACTGACAGGTAAATGAGCCCATATCAATTAAGTTTTGAGAGTACAGCAATACTTTTATTCATGACTCCATTAGTGTTAACTTTTAGAAATTCTGAAATTCTCCAGTGGTGCAATAACCCAAATTCAATTTTGCTGAATAGCATTCAAGAATATTAAAGAGGTTACTGGAGAGTCCTATTTTCCCCCCAGTTAGTGTACAGTATCCTATATTGCACATTGATCCTATATACCAGTACAGATTATACTGTATTATGGTGAAAACCTTTGGGATATTATTGTCTTCATACAATATCTATATGAATGGCTAAATATATAGACATGATAATTTTGATAAGCACTGTGGATAATTATGTTGTTGGTACATACTGTAGCTTGTGTTGACAATCATGCCTATATAAGAATATATCCAGTGAAAGTAGGAGCCTTTCTTGACAATGTGTTGTTGCTATTTCTTGAGGTCAAAGTCATCCTTGATATGAAGAAAAAGTCACATGCAAAAGGTTGTAGGTATGGTCTCCTCCTCTTACAGATAATTATATGCAATTTGTTTATAATTTTCTTCTTCAACTGTACTGGTTTTTCTTACATAAATTTTTCTTTGTTTGTGATTTCAAAACTGCATGTAACATTTATGTAAGATATGTTTTTGTTGTTGTTGTTATCTGCTTGTCTGCTTGTCCTATTTCTTCTTATTGCTTGTTAGATATGTTATGTTGATGTCTACTGTCCTCTAATTTGAAAAGCAATTACACCTTTTTGTTGATTATAAAGTCATCTATGGGATGTTTCTCATAAATAAATTCATGGAGAACTAAGTTAAGGAATATTTCAATATATTGTTATTGAAATTCTCCAATGCACAACAAACCAAGTACAATTATTCCCAACCATCATTAGTTCCCCATTCTCTCTTCATTTACTATTACACTTTCATAATAATATTTAGGTTGTATTGAGGTGGCTAGAGACCACAAAGTATCTACATGTATAGTTTACATATTGCAGTACAGTATATCTAAATAATGCAGCTTTTCATATAAAAAAATGTGTCAAAAATAAAGGAATGATGAATGAACATTGCTTTGTTGATGAAAATTCTCCAAAACTGCTAGAGTTTCTCATATAACTGCGTCACAATCGGGTGAGTCGAGGGTCTGTACGAGTCCTATCAAATAAAGTAATTGGCAACTCTCTGTAGGGATTAATTTTGAAAAAGAATTGAGTGTGTCTCTGTGTTCTCTCGGCAGCCATTGTTAGCGGTGCGTCTTGCGGGATTTCATTAAGTCGTGTTGCTATCGACACCCACGGAGTACAGGGCTCAACAAAAGTTATATCATATTGACGACAATGTAAAGTGGTAGAGTTGTGAATTTTTTTATTTTTTTTTTAAGTGTGCAGAACTTTCTATAGAATATACTGTATATCGGTAATAACGTTCTTTGCCTGTGTGTTCATCACTTTGATGATAATAATCCAGATATAGTTATCCTGATAGAAGAAGCCATTCCTGAAGAGTTATATACAGTAGTCCTCCGTGATGAATAAATGTGAGTACAGAATAAATATTCTTGCATATTAAATAATTGCCTCATTTTTTTATTATACAGTATGTTGCTGAGAACAGTATGTAAATATAAGCTGCACAGGCTCGTACATTGAGAACGCCAATGACATATAATTTAGGCAGAGCAAAGTTAATTTTGTGGTTGAAATTGACAAATAGTTTTCTCCACACTCCAGCACACTCAATCTGACCTTCACAGCGAGTGCGTGTCTTCATGGAATAGAAAGTGAAAGTTTTCTCTTGTGTGTGAGAGGGTTAAGTTAAGAACACATCTGAAGTCTGACACATGCACTACATATTGTATATACCTGTTTGCTTACTGTCCTTATAGAATTATACAGTACTTTATAGTGATTTTTTCAAACTTGTCTGTCTGTCTCGGTCTCATTTTGTCACTTTTTTAGTAAATACAAATAAGTGTGCTGTACTGTTTAAAACTCAGGAATAAATTTACTGTATTTAATGTATTTACTAAAGAAGAAGGAAAGTGAATGCATTTTTGCCAGGATAAGATAAGATAATTTATTTGTCACATTGTTATACAGGGATGCATACAAGTAAAAATGATATGTAGTACTAGAGCACATCATCATATTCCTGTGATTTTATGTATTGTCTTGAAACAGGACGCTGTGATTGGCGCTGGGCTGACAGGACGCATCACCACCGGCTTCCTGCTGGGTAGCCTCTCGGGGAAGTTGCTCAAAGAATCCCCACCAATGATCACCCCTGCCACCACCACCACTGTTGCTGCTGCTTCTTCAGACACACATCATAGAAAGGTACCGTCTAGACTCTGCCTCGTTAGTATAATCCTTGTTACCATAACAGAATATAGGAGGTACTTTCTTGGCCTGTTTGTGGTTTGCTTATAAAGTACCATTCCCACATTCCCCTTTGATGTCAATTAAGTTATCTCTTACTGTTTACAGAATGGCACTTTCATTATTTTTCCTTGTATCCCATTGCTCCTGCAATGCCACACACTTGTGATTAAATATAAACACAATTTAGTGGTGAAGTAGTGAGTTGGTGCACCATGTCTGAACCATGTCCCTGGCACAACAACACACAGGTGGTTGGGAGTACAATTGTGACGCCGCTTGGTTGGAGTAAACGCATTCGACCCTCCTCTTCCTCCACCACTACAACCACCAGCAGCAGCAGTAGTACCACCACCAAGCCACGACAGATCATTCACCCACTGGCATCAACAAGACTGGTTGGGGGAGACAGCAACATCAACACCTCTACTCCTGTCACTACACCTATACTGCTGTCAACCTCAGATACACCCACTGATGCCAACACTACTACTACTACCACACTGAGGGGTTAGTTGGTGTTTAATATCAGAGACAAGAGGTCCACCTTTATTGTGCTGTATATCATTCCCTTCTTTTCCATTGAGCCATGTTTTCACCTCTGGGCCCTTACAACAAGATGGATTAAACTAGCATCATTGTGCAATATAAATATCATCTCACTTTTTACACAGAAATTAGGTCTCATATTTCCTCTGAAAAAAATCCACGAATGTCGGGGGTTACTTGTGGTATTATTATTATTATTATTGTAGTTCTTATATTATATAACTTTTTGCTGACAGGTGGGCTAAATGGGCGTAATGGTGGTGTGCGCGTTTACTCTGGCAGTCCCCGCACCTCACCATCCTCCTTCCTCCTTACCAACGTTACATCTAATCCCAGTCCACGTCTCACTGGCCAGTCTATGGTCATAACCAACACTGGGGGTGAAGACACAGATGGAGATGGGGTAGGGGTGAACAGGAGCAGCAGCAACATTTCAGAAGCATCATTGACCCTAGGAGTGGTGGGTTCTGTGGTGGTAAGCAGTGATACAAGTACCAGTGGTTCAGTTGTTGAAGGCATGATGAAGGTAAACAGTGGTGGCAGTAGTAATATGGTGAGTGTTACTGGTGGTCGAGTTGTGAGTGGTAGTGGTGGAACAGCAGTGACCAGTAGTAGTAGTTCCATTGTCAGTATGGATGGGGTGAAGGTGAACAGTAGTGGTGTGGTGAATGTTGGAAGTGGGAGAGGTAGGGTTATTCTTACATCTAGTCCTCGTGTAGTGCGTCCTATTACCCCAATACGTAACCCTTCCACCAACCGTCCAACCGTCATGTTAGTCACAAACCCCAGCAACACAGTTCTTACATCCACAGTCTCCTCTAAGTCCAATGTAACTCTGACCACCAAACTTGCCCTTGCTTCTTCCCACACACCCACCATCTTGTCTGCTAACTCATCATCAACTGCCATCACACCCACAGCCATGGTACTTGATTCTCCTACACCCTCCCAGACAAACCAGCCATCTGCTGTGCCCACTGGAGAGCTGGATTTGCTGGTGGCAGCCTCAGAAATGAGTGAGAGAGCACACAATTCACCAGCCAGTGGGACCTCTCAGATACCCATGGAAACAATATCCACTACCAATTCTGTATTTACCCTCACCTCTTCTTCTACATCCACATCTAACTCGGCCTTTGCTTGTAACAATAGTTCCACATATACCTCCACCTCCTCCACCATCTCTACTTCCACCTCCTCCTCCTCAGCCATGGAAGCACCTCGACCCACTCCCTCAACGAGTGTCATCCACATAACCAGACGTGATGACAGTTTGCTGCCCCTTGTGTCACTCTCACCTGGTGTTGTTACAGCAAAAAGTACTGTTGTAGATGTAGCTGCCAACACAAATACAGCCACAGCCACAACCAACACACACAAACTTCCAGGCACAATCCTTACCACCTCACATAAACTTCCAGTAACCATAACAACCACCACTCAGCCGGTTCGAACCATTGTAACTGCCACTGGAAATGCCTTGTCATTGTCATCATCAACATCAGGAGTCAAAGTTCCTCCAACAACCAAAATAAAGACCTCCACCAAGTTATTATCTGCTGGCACAAGCCTCTTCACTGCTCGAGTATCTCCTTCAACCACTACCACCACCACTCGAGTACCATTTTCAGCTACCACCACCACTACCCCTGTACCATGTTCGACCATTACTACACTCAAGTCATCCAGTACCACTACCACTACCAATGTACCATCCTCCACCACCAACACCACCACTTCTACACAGTCCAAGAGTCATGGTATCGTCACTCGTACCTTTACTCTGAGCAGTGGTAGTGGTAGTGGTGGGGATTTGGGTAAGTCCCGTCGCTCTTCTATACTTCCCACCCTCAGAGATACACACACTAAGGAACAACAAGGCCCTAGTAACTTCAAAGGTGGCAGGGAGACCAGAGCAAGGAGCAAGATTAAAACCAGAGGTAGGATGAGTCTGTAGGACTGAAATAATTGATCAAGCACTTTCTAAATACAGTAACTTTATATGTAGTTATGTAAATACAGTACTCTAATTTCTTGTCATTACAAACCTTATTTATACTATTAATTTTGGTATAACAAAAGTTTTGTTATGATCTGCTTGGCATTACAATTACTTATTTTGTCACCTCTTTATCCCCAGTCACTCCTTTTTAATTCTTTAACTGTGCATCCCTTTCCTTCTATCTTTTTCATGTTTGTTGTCCCACCTCCCTCTTTCTACAGGGTCATCCATTCTGAGGGTGGAGTTTTCTTTTATTTATTTTCAAATCAATCAGAGTTTCAAGCCTCATTGTTGAAGGAGTATAATTTCAGTCCAGAAGTCTGTTCTAGACCTGATCCTGGGCCAAGAGGTCAAAAGAAGTGTAAAAGAATAATGTAACTAGTAGAATGTTTGTATTGGCTGACCCATTGATCTCAGTAATATAGATTATGTTTTTGTACAGTAATTTCAGACAGTCCTTTGTGAATCCACCAGCAGGTTGGTGTTTTCCCAGATCAGTAGCAATGGACAGTCATCTTATCATACTACCACTGAACACAATAAAGAAGAACTGTAAATATATAATACATTTATGGAAACTATTTCAGCAGGACACCGGAATAGTTCCTTACTTAAATCTATTTCAGTACAGTACTGTATAACATGATAGAATTTTTTTAAATGTAACAGTCTTGGTATGAATTACAATGTTACTCTGCAAAATAATGTTTATTAAAATTAGATTCATGGTTTTAATGGACATTATATAATAATAATGTTGCAGCAATGCAAGTTGAGTGGATTGTTTTTCCATAAGTACCCATTCAATAAGTCATGAGTGTTGTAAAATGACTGGTCACCACAGATTTTAGGTACAGTATTCTTATATTGTATCATAAATACAAACAGTTGTAATCTCTAAGTGAATGTAAATATTCACAGGAAATACCACCATAGAGGTATATTTATGTAGATAACAATAAGTGTTGAGAGACTATAGGCATTGTTAGTAGTCATGTGAAATTATTATTGGCTTAAAATATTGTTAGATGGCAGAACAGAGTGGTAGAGTATGTAAAGGAGAGAAATGTGAGGGGCAGAGGAAGGGTTAACCAACTAAGGAGGGAGTGTTGGGACAGAGAATACTGGACACACTTCTGCCATGGCCACCCCTTTGGGGAAGTTCCCTGAGGGAACCAGGCATCAGAGCTATAGATAGATAGAAAATACTGTTGTTAGAGATGAAATTGTATGATATGGGACTAAATTTCTGACTATCCTCCTGTAGCACATAGCTACAATATAATTATACTCTATATATTATCATTGGATTATCTCCAGTATATTACATTGTATAATTATATATTACCCCTATGCTTTCTAGTATTGATCAATTTCAGTGTCAATGAACATAGGATTTTACGTTTCCTGAATCATATCTATAAAAAGAGGTTACTGGTGATAAATTATTTGTATACTATTATTGTTTGTAAACCTACACTTGGCTAAAGGAATGTGTGACTAAATATTCCAGGTGTGGTGTGTTGAAGTGGTTTGCTTCTACATAAAGAAAAAAATTGTATAAATGTACATTATATAGACTGTAAATTGGATAGAACATTATGTGTACTATAAATATCCATATTCAGTATGAGGTTAATAGTACAAAGCTTTGTTTCCTCAAACTTAGACACTACAATACATAATTATGAGTTATAGAAGAGTTAAAAGAAGCCAGAATCTCTGTAACACTATCGGTTTCAGAGACATTGTTGCCTCACTTTTCGGGAATAACTCTAACTAAGATTTAGATTATTATTATATTTTGCCACAGCATGTTTCACACCCTATGTTTATTATTTTTTACTATTATCTGTAGAATCTTTTATGGTGGCAAATTAGGGTTTGTTTTCTTTAGGAGGAACTCAACCATTGGTTCAAAAGTATTACTGTAGAACACATTTTGCATGAAACTATATGAAAACTGACCAAAGATAACAGGAGTTCTATTGCTCATACAACCATCAACTTCTGTAAACATATACTTTTTGCACCCAAATTTATTTTTCTCTCATCACCAACTTAGTTAAAGATAAGGATTATGTATTATGAATTTTGTGTTAAAATAAATGTTGAGAAATGCATGATACTGTAGACCCACATGTATTTCCTTGTCCTTTAATTGTTAAAGTCAAGTTTATAACAATTTACGTACAATGTCAACCATGTACTTTTAAGATGGAT
Organism: Petrolisthes manimaculis; assembly: GCA_034508575.1. Classification (NCBI taxonomy): domain Eukaryota; kingdom Metazoa; phylum Arthropoda; class Malacostraca; order Decapoda; family Porcellanidae; genus Petrolisthes; species Petrolisthes manimaculis. Next base: position 49,107 of record JAWZYT010000795.1, on the reverse strand, counting down.
GACTTTTGGGAGGTAATTATTCTTTGCAAATTCACTCACAATTACAGATCAATATGACAATTACTTTAAGATGCTTGCAAGTTGCCATTGCTAGAAATATTTCCCATTCCAAATCTTAATGACAAGTCTATTTAAATTCACAAACACTTAATTAAGGAGAATGTCTGAGAAGTAACCACTTGTTCCAATTTAAATCAAACTTATAACAATAAATTCTTCACCTTCAATACCTACTCCATATTACTTTCTGAGGATTCATATTATTTTACCGAGTGAATGACAAAAACAAAATGACTACCTCAAATATTAGAGTCTTAAATAATGAAGTACAGTACTATTGTATACATTTATCATTTTACTTGTCTGATTTAATCTTATCAATCTCATTCAAGCAATACAAAGAAGCAACTGATTTATTCCTTGCTGAAAAATGTTAATTTCAACATACCTCTATACAATGTAGTATATTTGTAGACCAGACACCATCTCTGAAAATCCACTAGTTAAAAGGTAAGTTGGCTGCCTCAGTTCATTCTTAAGGTGTATGTTGTTGTTGTTGAAGTTCCTGTCTGGCTGAGCATGTATACAGTGTAGTGTCACTATAGACTCCAGTATCTGTAACAAAAACACATTATTATTTCTCTATTCATTATTCCCTTCATCTTGCATTAGGCTGAATATATTTTCTTCCAACAATAAACTAAATTCTTTTATTCCTATAAGACAGTGGTTCCCAACCTTTTTTCTGTAATTTTCCCCTGCACCTAATTCAACCATCCAGATTTCCCCCTTCAGAAGCAACTACATGTGAGCAATACAAGAGCAAATTATATCTTTAATCACAAATCAGTAACCGCTTCATTTGAGCGTGAGATAAAAAATATCTCCAAGGTTAACTATACCATCTCCCGGGCGTTACATAACTACTGATAATTTCCAGAATTTTAATTCCAGACTAGAATTTCCCCCCTGAAACATCCAAATTTCCCCCCGGTTGGGAACCACTGCTATAAGAGGTACAACCTCTTAACATATTAAAGCAAAACTATACTTTAAGTTAAAAAAATTCTTTTAAGTGAACATTACTTTTGTTACATTACATAATAATTACTTCCTTTGCAAATTATACTACCAATTGGGAATATTACCCACGGAAGGATGGCATTATGCCACTCAGACTGGAGATTGAACCCCAGAACTCTCAACCCACAGGACAACATTCTACCCACTGAGGTCACCCGAGACATACACACAACTGGTCAACTCTGGAACACTTTACCTCCATCCATCTTTCCCTCTTACTACAACTTATAGACACTGATAGACAGTGGCTGGGGCCAAAGGGGCATTAAAACTTTTAGGTACTGAGCATATTATCTTCTCTAGGGACCAATTTAAGGGAATAACTATTTACTAACTACTGTACACTATATCTATTCAAGACTAAAGGGCATCAATTATCACATATTTATAAACATTTAGTATTGTACTTGTATACATGTACAGTTGCCAAATGAGGAATTGCAACAAATCTTGATGGAACTTTAACCACAACAATTTGTATGGACTATAAGCATGTACAGTATAATAGAAGGAAATATACATATCCTTCTGTAATACTGTACAGTACATACTTATGATCCCTACAAACAACTATGGACATTAATACTGTATATATAATGTTCTATCAATAGTTGTTGCAATTCCTCTTTTGGCAACTACATTATAGGATGCAAATACTACTGGATCTTAGTAAGCCCAGTAAGTACTATAAGGCTCATACAAGAAAAAACACCCACCAGGAAGTAAGCAAGTATGTCTGTCTGTCTGTCTGTCTGTCTGTCTGTCTGTCAGTCAGCTGCTGCCACACACCACTATGAGACACTTTCTGCAACTATAGAACAGTATTAGTAATTGAATTTTAACCAATATACAGTTCATTTAAACATAACATAAATTAATTTCATGGTGGCACCACACCAAGGCTGGAACCAAATAAAATTCAATTGTATTTTGTAAAACTGAAATTGTATCTCGTCCTCAATTGTGGGTCTAGATGTCCTATCATTATACTGTACCTTTGAAAACATTAAGAGAGGCATAAAAACTGAAAGAATCAAGCAGATATAAAAGATTAAACTGGACAACAAATATGGGTCAAAAGACTTATGTAGGACCAGAGGTGAGAAGGTGAAGGTAAGAGATTCATAATAACTATACAAGTCTGCTTGGAATTGTAATACATGTTTAGTGTTGTGGGCCACCATACGTTGCCACAAGAGCTACAAGTGGGGCCACACCTTCCATGAAGACTAATAAATAAATTAGAACAAAAAATAAAAAGAGCCTCTGGTTGCAGTACATCTCACGTGGATTTTTAATCCACGTGAGCAGATCTCGTCAAATTCATTAGAAAGTAACCAGATCCTACAACACTCTTTATTCTAGCCCTGTGGGGGATGACTAATATTCATGGAGAATAAAGTCAGCTCCCCTCAGCAATCTTAAATAAATAGTTGCCTCTGATGGTGGAGAATCATATACATGTATGTGACATCTAAGCTGTTGGTTTTCATCTTACTTAAACTGACCTGACCTAAGCTACCATTACCGGAGTGCCAGTCGAGTGACGTCGGCGACCATGGATCTCCATCTCCCTCTATCGCCAGCCATTCTGATCAGGTCCACAGTTCTTCGTCCATCATCAATATATTGAAGAATCGTGTCCATAAACTTCAATCTCTGTCTCCGCCTCGCTCGTCTCCCCTCTATTCTTCCCAGTAGGCAGTGTTTCTCAAGGTGATCCCCTCTCAAGATGTGTCCCAAAAATCTAAGTTGTCTTCTCCGCACGTTCTGTAACAGACTTCTCCCTGTACCGGCCGGCCCTTCTTAATACTTCCTCGTTTGTGACTCTATCTGTCCATGGGATTCTCATCATCCTTCTCAGGAACCACATCTCTACTGCCTCCAGTCGTTTAACCAATTTCTTTTTAAGTGTCCACGCCTCACAACCATATGTCAATGTTGACCATACATAGCATCTTAATATTTTTAATCTTAAATTCATGCTTGTAGAGATGTTTGTCAATATTTTCTTCATTTTTCCGAAATTTGTTTTCGCAATGGCTATTCTTATTTTTATATCCTTCTCACAGTCGACGCTTTCAGAGATCGTACATCCCAGATATTTAAATTCCTTCACTTGTTTGATGATTCTGCCTTGAATTTGAACATTTACTACTAGTCTCTCTTGCCTCTTAGTAATTCCCATGACCTCTGTTTTCCCAAGGTTTATCTTCAGTCCTCTTCTTTCACTTGATTCCTCCAGCTTTTCAATCAATGTTTGTAATTTTTCCTCAGAGTCCGCTATTAACACGGTGTCGTCCTCCACTCTCTCTACACTTGTGACCTGGTTTGGTTTTTTCAGGTTTCTTCATTTTGGTGACGGCATAAGATGTTTAAAATATGGAACAGCATGAATTGTGAATCTTAGAACACCTTTGTCTCCAACCTCAGTTTAAGAAAAGCCACACTAACCAAACGTTTTCATTAAAATATACTACTGTACATATTTTTGTGTGAGAACTAGCGGCCTGTGATCATTTCAGAGTTTGTGCCTGTACGTAATCCATTCATTTAATTTGAGATTAACTCCTGACCTGTAATGAGTTCTCCATTGTACTAGAGTAACTAGACAAACATTACTTTACTCTATTAACACTAAACCAAACATACTGTATATACATGTATAGCAAATTATTTCAACCTGCTGCTCCTTGGTCTATCATCCTCAGTTTTCAATCATTCATATTTCAAAGTTAAAATGGTGAGTGACACGGGTATGGTGGTGGTGGTGGTGGTGGTGGTGGTGGTGGTGGTGGTGGTGGTGGTGATGATGGTGGTGGTGGTGGTGGTGGTGGTGGTGGTGGTGGTGGTGGTGGTGGTGGTGGTGGTGATGATGATGATGATGATGATGGTGGTGGTGGTGGTGGTGGTGGTGGTGGTGGTGGTGGTGATGATGATGGTGGTGATGGTGGTGGTGGTGGTGGTGATGGTGGTGGTGGTGGTGGTGGTGGTGGTGGTGATGATGGTGGTGGTGGTGGTGATGATGGTGATGATGGTGGTGGTGGTGGTGGTGGTGGTGGTGGTGGTGGTGGTGGTGATGATGGTGGTGGTGGTGGTGGTGGTGGTGGTGGTGGTGGTGGTGGTGGTGGTGGTGGTGGTGGTGGTGGTGGTGGTGGTGGTGGTGGTGGTGGTGGTGGTGGTGGTGGTGGTGATGGTGGTGGTGGTGGTGGTGGTGGTGGTGGTGGTGGTGGTGGTGATGGTGGTGATGGTGGTGGTGGTGGTGGTGGTGGTGGTGGTGGTGGTGGTGGTGGTGGTGGTGGTGGTGGTGGTGGTGGTGGTGGTGGTGGTGGTGGTGGTGGTGGTGATGGTGGTGGTGGTGGTGGTGGTGATGGTGGTGGTGGTGGTGGTGGTGGTGGTGGTGGTGGTGGTGGTGGTGGTGGTGGTGGTGGTGGTGGTGGTGGTGATGATGATGATGATGATGATGGTGGTGGTGGTGGTGGTGGTGGTGGTGGTGGTGGTGGTGGTGGTGATGGTGGTGGTGGTGGTGGTGGTGGTGGTGGTGGTGGTGGTGGTGATGGTGGTGGTGGTGGTGGTGGTGGTGGTGGTGGTGGTGGTGGTGGTTATTTAGAATCAATACTCTACAAGGATCATATCACAATCTTTCCCATGATAAAAAAGTTTATGACCAAATATTAGTTTAGAATCAAAATAAATTTCATGAATACAAGTCGTGGTGTGGAGTGATGGACCAGGAGTTATCCCTGCCAATATTATGTTTAGCAATGTGCATTTTCATGTTGTGGCTCTGAGTAAATTTCTGATAACAATATGGACACATGAATGGTTTCTCTCCAGTATGAGTTCGTATGTGTCTATTGAGATCATATCTTCTGAAGGTTCTATAGGTACAGTAAGGACAGCAAAGCCTCTTGTAACTCGCTGCATTGGGAATTCCTTCACTCACATCATCCACTTCATTCAGCTGCATCTGTAAGGTATATGTTATGTGTAAGATAATAAAGATGGCAATGAAAAGCAAATTCTGTTCTGTAATATATCATAATTTCTGTCCAGCAACTTCATTGTAATAAATTACTTTATGTTGTATAGTATTTAACGAGAGTACAAAGTATGTTCAATATATTATGGTAAAGCAATTCATATACAGTACCTGTATAGCACTGATGAAATTATGAACATTGTTTTCTATAACATTTTAATGTACAGTATATACTGTAGTGCACCATTTGCCTGTTGTATCCTGGGTGATGTTACAGTGTCACACAATAATACAGAAATGCAAGGAGGATAAAATTAGTGAAAAGAAGTCCCACTTATTAAATGACATAGAAATATAAACTTGCATCAGCCAGTACAAAATGAAATGAGCAGACCCACAATACTGGTGGAGTGGCCACAAGGGGCGGCCACAAATGAATCACCTCCAACAACCCCTGTTCCCCGTTAACTGGCGTCCCTCCTCCCCCACCCCAAACACCCTCCCTCACATACCTCTCAACTCCAACCCTCCACCTCCCCCTTCAACTCCAACCCTCCACCTCCCCCTCTGTCCCTCCACCTCACTCTCCCTCACATACTTCTCAACTCCAACCCTCCACCTCACTCTCGGTCTGCCCCTGCCCATCCATCCCTCCACCTCACTCTCATTATACACAATTCCGTCATAACAAGGACTAAATGGCAGAAGTATTATTTTTGATACTTCAATCTTACACAGGAATATTTTAAGTGAAAGCTACAGTATTATCCCAGGATGGTAAACATTAACTAATTACTGTACTGTACAAAAACTCTTTACATCAAAAGCAATACTGTAATACTTTAGTAGCCAACCAAGCATAAATAATAGGTTAAGGGATCCTGTCCAAGTATATCATGGGTTTGATTCTCACCCTGTCAGTGGTGTTAATCCAAGTTTATACACACAAAATATTGTTTCCAGAATTTAATGCAAGTACTGTAACCTCAACATCCAATAATGTACTATTTTCACTACCAGGACTAATATCTAATAGCGTTACTAATACCATTCCTAGTCATAATAAAAACTATTAAGTTCTTTTTATTCCCATATTTCAAACCTGTCATCAAAGCTACTGCCAGGAAGTACATTTAGTGATTTTAGGCATACAAAATGAAACTAATCCATATTGCCTAAATTTATTACATAACAAGAAACAGATTAACTTGCACACTCTGATGACAGCTAAGAATACAACACATATTCTCGGTTGTGAATACGAAGGTGACTCTTGAGGTTGTGCTTGAGAGCAAACTGACGACTACAGTGAGGACACGACCAAGGTTTTTCTCCAGTGTGGGTTCTCATGTGTCTGTTGAGGTCGTATTTTCTGGCAGTGGTGTAGGAGCAGTGGTGACATTGAAAGGTGGTGGTGGCAGCAATGTCCATTGGTATCATCATCCCAGATGTTGCTGCTACACTGTTGTTGTCACCCACTACCTGTTGGAAGCCTCCAAGTCAAATACTGCTCATGTACACTAGGCCAAATAAGTAATGGCTTTTTTCAAAATGCAACCTGAGTGAAAGGTATTGAAAAAACTCGGTACAGTAATCAATTATTGGCTGGTGGTACAGTACAGTGGTGAGCCAACACTTTCAATCTATTTCAGCCGAGTATCAAGTCTGGGGTATAATCTGGATTGTGCCATAATTTTACATGTGAAAATTGTTTTAAACAAACAAACATGCCAACTTACAAAGGCAGAGTGAGACATTGTGCAGGGAGTCATGGGCATGTGATTATAATGACCAATGTAATAATTTCACTTCTTGTCTATGGAGTCATAATACTGTACCAGTTCATTGTAAATACCTAGCAGTATACAACATAGACTTTTCCTGGATAGTAGAACCTTGGCAGCTACAACCAGACAACAACAAAAAAACAAAGTATGGCACAGTAACAATCAAAAGTCATTTTCCCTTCTCTATCAGATATTAACCTTTGATTTTCAGCAACATGGCTGAAACACAATCTACTTTTCTATTGGATTGAAAACTTCTACATGCACAGATGCATAAAGAGTTTTGTCCTTTTGCAATTCCATACATTAAATATTACTGAATAGATCCATTAACTCTTAAACCAACGGGTGACGACAATTCTCATCACCAGCAACAAGTGTGGACGACTGAGGGTGACAAAAATTCTCCAGCTGCCACTGTAGATTATGCCCGCGGCCAAGTGGTTAATCAACAAAAAAATAAAACGGAAAATACATTTTCTTTCTTTTTCAGAGTTTAATACTGCTTTTCAAATTCTTATCTAAGTAATTATGAAATGAAACAAAACCATTTAGTGACATTCCTGCAATAAGTTTTCTTCATAATCCTTTTCATTTTTAGGTGAAGTATTGGGTTCCATCCATACAACTACAGTACTGTAATGTATGTACAGTAGGTACCAATCAGATTTGATACATTTGGTCAACACAGACAGACTTTAACCCTTAGTTAATAGATGACAAGATTTTCTGGGATATATTAAATAACTAACTCCATACATATTTCCTAGGATTTAAGTTACTGTTTATGGATTCAGTGAAAAGATTTTTACCTTTTTACCTTTTTCATTCTGACACAAATATTCTTATGAATTAGTCAGAAAATAATATAAGTCTTCATTCATGTTTAGAAAATTGATGGTTAACTTCTTATTTTTATCCCTGACTAGTGCTGGACATTATATAATAATTGCCAAAGAAAGGCACACAACATCTGAAGGATATGTACAACTTCCTTGATCCCATAAACAACTACAGTACAGTACTTTTGTCTCAAAGATAAACAGTATATATGCAGACTTATACCAGATGATTTCATACCGTATTTCACAGTTAGGCTAATCCTGTTATTCCCGAGTTACTGTTATGATGCTGGAGTGTGTCTGTAGTGAACAATAATATGCTTCTTAAGATCACTCTTGTGAGCACAACAATACTGACAGTGTGGACAGGCATATGGTTTCTCTCCAGTGTGAGTTCTGATATGAGTCTTCAGGTTACCTTTCTTGGCAAACCTTGATGGACAGATGGGACATGCATGAGGTTTTTCCCCCGTGTGTGTGCGTGAATGACTCTGTATTTTACTTTGATGAGAGGCACGAAAAGAGCAGAATGGACAGGAATAAGGCTTGTTGCCATTGTGGGAACATTTCATCAGATTTCTGGCATCAGGGCCACTGTCTGACATTTGAAATTGAGCCAAGGAGCAAGAGATGTTTGGCTCCTCCCTGATGTGAGTAGTGGAGAGGTGCAACTGTGGGGGTTCAGGTAGTCTTTGTGTGTCCATCCTGTGACCTCCTTGTGCCACCCTAACCTGTTGAAAGTGCTCACATTACTGGGTTATATCTATGTACAGTAACTTCTGACTGCTGAGAAAATAATGTACCATCTCACTGTCAGTTCTGACTGAAAGACAGAAATTAACCCTTGATAAATGAGAGTTTCCCTGTGATATCAATATGTCTGTCATTAAGCCAAGCATTGCATACAAGACAAGAGACATTACCATTTAATTACATAAGATAAATTCTAACATTTGGATGTCAGCAGTAAAATCTTTCAACAAAATATAATATGAGAAAAGTAGAAGAGTACTCTGCCATTACCCAAGAGTTGAGATATTGACCTAAGCCAGGTATTATCAAACAGTCCTGCTCTGGTTACATTATTGAAGTTAGCAAGGCAAAGAAAATTTCAAGTAAACTACATTTTTCAATTCGAAATAATGAAAATTATTACGCTGGATAAAGTTATCATGTGCCAACTTAATAATCCAACAATGCCACGGTCCGAGGCATTCCAAATCAAAGGATTTTTACTTTACTGTACAGCTGTACATCATCACATTTATGGAGTTTCTGTCACTAAAACCCTGGTGTGGTGGAAACTAACTACACACCAACATAATCTTCCTCTTTTGTTTCTTCTCTTGCTTTGCTGGAAACAAATAAAACTAGGGAGTTTTCACATGAGGTTACCATGTACAGTATAGTACAGTAGAGGCAAGATAAGTACAGTATTACATACCCATCCTTGGGAAGGAGAGCTCAACATGGCATTTATACTTTTCTCAAACTCTTTCAGTTTGTTGAAATACAGAGGTCATATTTCTAACTACAGTACAGTACATTGGTTGTGATGCTGCCTCTGTGCAAAGTCTCAGAAAATAATAAATGTTGAGTGTCCAATTTACTGTCATATCTCTTAAATATCACATGAACTGATTCAGTGAAATACCTGCTCAGGTTAAACATTTAATTATTTTCAAATGCATACATTCCATAGCTTTCAGATAGCTTGTATGAGCAAATTATTGTACATTTATTAAAATGTCAGACATCTCTCCTCACAAAGAACATCACCTCTAGGTAATAAACTTGGTCATATCACTTACTGTATATTGTGACATTGCTTTATGAAGAGTGCAGTAGTTTATAGCTTAAAAATATTATTGCACTATTGCTATAATACCAACACAAGTTTTAGGTGTCATGCAAAAAAGTTATAATTGTTTTGCCTAAAAACAGTAAAATTCACCAAAAAAATCATACCTTCCCATATGTATAAATATGAGCAAGTTATCCCATTCAGGATTCAAATCTAACAAGAGGGAAGTGTTAACTGAGGTCACCAGGGGAAGGTGGAGTGAGACTTGCCTATTCCTGGGAAGGGGTTGGTCACTGAGATGCTTTAAAACTTTACTACAGTATAATAATTCCAATGGTCTCTGTAGTACAATGGCTGCACCTCTAACCTTATTGGTTACCATACTGCCACCAAGCACAGAAATAAATTTCCACCTACTCCTGCTATCAGTTGTATGTACAATTGTAAACAGATGAGTAGAACATATTCATGTGTAAAGTACCTCTGGTTCTGTGATGTGACTCTTTTTAAAGTGTGACACATATAGTCTACTGGGTAGATCCATTGTTTCACACATACAGTACAGTACTGACTCAGAACAGTTCCATAACAAGAGTAGAGGGTAACTTGTTCTAATAGTAAACATGTTACTACACTCCTCAATTAAAAAGGTTACAAAAAATACAAAAAAAAAAAAAACAGACAATATTCATGTACAGAAATATAATACAGATCTGCCTTGTAACATTTCTTTAGAATTTTCACACAGTATGGTGTACATATATATTATACAGTAAGTACTGAATAAATATATTTATTTATGTACAGTACAGTATGCATATATTTTATATGTACAGTATGTATACTGTAGTATACACCAACTATGGTATGACATTATCATAGTTGTATTGTATAATTAATATTTTTAAGAGTAGTGATCAACTGAATGCTTAGTTAGTTCAGCAACTTGGAAAGTTTGATATGGACAAAGTTTACATTTATATGGCTTTTCCTGTGTGTGAGTCAAAATGTGAGACTTTAAGGAGCTAGAACGTGCAAACGTCTGTGGACAAAGATGACAAGCATGAGGCTTCTCCCCCGTGTGTGTCATAACATGAGCCTTTAATGTACCACTCAGTGCAAAGGTCTGAGGACACAAGTGACAAGAGTAAGGTTTTTCCCCCGTGTGAGTTCGCATGTGGTTTGTCAACTGACTTTTCTGAGTGGCTCGAAAGGGGCAGTATGGACAAGGATGTGGTTTTTCACCAATATGACTTCTGATATGTCTTTTTATGTTCTTATTTGACTGGTAAGAACAGAAAGGACATTGATAAACATTCTTGGTAGTGGTGCTGGCTAGTTTCTGCTTGGTTCTTGCAGGTTCTATCCAGTGGGTCCTATGATCGCTGTCCATCTCTCCCTGTTGAAAGTGCTAACGTTATTCAAATTTATAAAGGAACCTTAAACGCTGACAATAATCTATAATATTCCACCTAAAAAAAGCATAATAAATCTAATTTTTAGCTTGGTAAATAGACAAATGTAAATAGTAAAAAACAAAGGAGTGTAATATTTTGGAAAATTACAATGGTACTGTGGTGTACTAAATTTGTATTTATTTACAGGGAAGTAAAATTAGCACAGATTTAAAAGCTTTCATATTATGCAATAAATTCCTCATAAATTACTTCTATGGTAATACAGACAGCAGCTAGTCTGGAACTCTGTTTACCTTTTACTTTTTCTGTAGGTTAACTTCAATGTCATATGACGCTCTTCTGATAAGGGAGAAAATAATATTTGTATAAAATATGGATTTGCTGTCTTGCATTAATTTAATTACCTATTTGATCACAAGATAATATGAATATTAATACCAACTCTGCTGCATGGAAAATTACTTTAAGTTTTGTGTGTCAATGACTAAAGATGAGTGGAAATGGCATGCTGTGTAACAAAAGGAGAGACTTAGAAGTACAGTAATTCCAAGAAAACTTCAGCAAGAAAGAGGCTAGATTTTTTTTCTTTTTTTCTTTTTTTATATGATCTGACACTGGACATAGGCTTCATGTAGCCCGTTACCATGGTCCAGGTCAACTGCTGCTCACACACACACGTCACGACTTCCGAACTGGTACCCAGCCACAGAGAGAGGGAAGTGAGGGTAATTCCCAAATACTGCAGCTGTTATGGTACCAGTGAGGGTGTTTTACGATGTTCGGTGGCCTTATAGTTAGTGCCTCAAACTCAAATCGGAAGAGTAAATATTCTCAGGCCCTCACCTGAGATGTTCAATCTCCCGACCTCTAGGTTATGAGTCCAGAACACTAACCACACAGCCACCTCCCCTACACCTTGCACCTGGTTAATTAATAATGGGTAAATGTTTATCAAGTACAGCAGTACATGCACAGCTGCTGAAATATGAAGAAATAATACAGGTACAACTACAGCTGATCTTTTGTTAAGTGGGATTTTGTTTATACTGTACAACCTTAGTAAGTTACAATAATATCATGGTAATGGTAATCTTGAAAACAATCCTTCCATTTCACAACTCAGCAAAAGGATATCTTCTGATTATTTGTGGTATAAAAGTATTTGGTACTCCAAAGTTTCTTCACTTGCAATTCATTAATACACCTGTTTTTAATTAATAATTGAATACAGTATAAATACTGTACAGTGTAATACTTTGTTGGTTTATAACCTAAGGTGCTTACTGTAATAATTTTTTCCCATTCCAATAATACTACTCAATCACTATTGCAGCTTTCCCTCTCCAACCCAACCCCTCTCTTCATCTCACACACTAGTGAGTGCTTCGTATCATACTGAAACATGGTTCGGGATTCAAATTTCTGGGTGGCTCAACATTGGCAACGCAAAGTGGTAAACACGTAAGTTGAGTCAACACTGTACAGTAACGTACCCAGAAATCCTCCACATAAATCGAATGTGGATCCTAGACACTGACAACATCCGAGTTATCTGATGTCTATCTATCTATCTATAGCTCTGACACCTCGTTCCCTCCGGAAACTTCCCCCAAGTGGGTGGCCAAGACAGAAGTGCCTCCAGTTTTCCCTGTTCCAACACTCCCTCCTTACTTGGTCAAGCCCCCTCCTGCCCCTCATGTTTCTCTCCTTTACATACTCTTCCACTCTGTTCTGCCATCTTACTGGTGGTCTGCCTCTCACACCACTTCCCACAACTTCACTTCCATACACCTTCTTTACAAACTCCACACCTTACATTCTCTCTACATGTCCAAACCATCTTAATGTATCCAACTTATAAATACAGTATTAGACTTAAGAACAGGTTAATTTTGAAATGCAGATTATCACAAATATTTACTTTGACACCATCCATCAAATAATGAAAAATTAACATTTGCAAAGACAGTACCGTACACAACAATAATTACATAAGAGTTAATAAAGGTAGGAGCCTTCATAACACTAATGGAGACTGTACATCTTTGTTAAGACCTTGTTACTGTAAACAGATTTTAAGCAATATAGAAAACCCTCAGCATGTGCAACTTCCACATACTGTATTGTACAGTCGTGGTCAATAATAATCATCCACATATGGGTATATCAAACAATTTACTGTCTAATGTTTTCACATTCAAGATATGATGTTATTGTTTTAAGTAGTGTGTAGCTGTTTGTAGCAAATTAAAAGTTGGTAGTTAACCTATATATTGGAAAGTTTATTATCTAAGGAACAGAGGGAAGCTGTCAAACTCTTATGTGAATTACCCCTATATGGATGATTATATATGACCGAGACTGTATATACTTTGCCTTGTGTATAAGGAATATTTATATACTGTATTGTCTGTCTGTCCCTATGAAAACAGATAGTGACAACATTCATACACTGATTGATTGTCTTGACTTGTGTACTGTATGCCACTCAGTCTATTTTTACAAAGGGTCATTTTTTTCTCTCCACACTTGTAATCATAACAGCCACTAACCCAGTCTTCTATAACAAGGGTATATTACTGTTACTGTATGGAAAGGTTGAGCAGAGAACAATGAACATCATGTATTATTAACCCTAAAGTTGTCAGATCTGACGTATGCAGTATATTGCTCTGAGTTTCAAATTTACTCTCCATTCAGTCAACAATTATCCATCACATATTTAATGATGAGGTTTACATCCACTGAATACCTAACATGTAATGGTGAAATTATTTGTTACTATTGGAAACTTGACACACAAAGAAGAGTTGCAGACAAGTTTCAAAATACATAAAGGGGGATTTATATGGATAAAGTATTTGGCCATTCTTTTTCATAATTATAATCTATAATAATATTGTTTTGATAAGTGAGTCAAGACCTGCAATGCTATAGAATCCCCTGCTTAACTTAGTTGTAGGATTTGCATATACAGTAGGTTCACATATCTTAATTGTCAGTGTGAGGCAAAGTAATTTTCCCCATATAAAGATGTATTCATACTACAGTATGTGATCTCTCTTTAAGCGAGTGCCTCTGTCGCCCAAATAGGCGCGCAATAAGTGAACCTATTGTACTGTACTTTACTACTTAAGGGGGACTCCTCATGTATAGTTATGACAACACACACTCTCTCTGCAAGGATAGCACTGTAATTGTAAGGGGCAGGGCTTCAACAAGTAAGGAGTGACAGAACTGGGAAGGATGGAAACACTTTTGCCTTGGCTGCCTCCTTGCAGTGAGTTCTCAGAGGGAAAAAGAAATCAAGTCAACTAAAAAATGAAAAAACTTGTAGGCTAGCAGTCCATAATAATATGGACAAAATATAGCACAAACAAATTAACAAATACTGTAATAAAAGGACATACTGTAATTCAATTTAAACCAATAATGCAAAAGTAAATCTAATACTGTACCAGGCCACACAAGGCACTGTACCAAGAAATGGACAAAAAAAATTGTAATTTAGTTTAGCAAAGTAAACACAAGTACTGTACACAAAATGACCAAATAAAGTAAAATGGTACAAGAGATGAAGAACATAATACTGTAACTACACAGCATCAATAAACAGACAACTTAACAGAGAGATAGAAAGAAGTTAAACACCAACAGTAATACTCTTATACTCTCCTAGAAAAAAAACTTATTACACGGCTATTGTCCATGTTCAATGTAACCATTTTTGGCACTGTAATAAACTTGCTGCAGCATGATAACTAATTAATTATTCCATAACCACTTTGTTCAATGGAACATAATATGTTATAGGCAACTCAAAGGTTAAACGACTTCAGAACTATAGCACCAGTATTTGTATTTCTATGACACAAACAACATTCTGTTACTAATCAATATAGAATTGCAAAGATATACTAATAATCTGTATCTTAATTATACAGTACAGGGTAATACAATTATGAATTTATCAATAAATATCAAATATTATTCTGACAATATGATTACAGTAGATGAATTTTGGAAACAAACCAATATCAATTTAAAGTTCTGTAATTTTGTGGTAAGAATAATACTGATGCTAAACAAACTGTGTCCCAAAATGCTTAAAGATCCTTATTTCAATTATCCAAAAACCTCAAGGAAGCTTTACAGTTTCCAATGTTGAATTTTCCACCATTACTTGAGTATTGAGATTAACTTTGTAACCCTCACTATGAGTCCAAGGATAAGCCATCACACATCATGAATTATACCCACACATACTCATAGTCCACTCAGTCAGTCAGTACACACACCAATATTTATTGGCTGCTATTTGTGAGTTCAGTTGTACAGTACAGTACAGAAAAATATATGACTTGAAAAAAATGGGTAAGTGATTCTATAGACAATGAAAATTATTCTATCTATCTATAGCTCTGACGCCTCGTTTCCTCCGGGAACTCCCTGTAAGGGGGTGGCCACGGCAGAAGTGTTTTCATATCTATTTACCTTTTCCATTTTTTCTGAGGAATCAATATGTTGACTGTCTTAATTTTACACTTAAATTATCCTTATCATTGCTTCACAAAACAAAGTGGCAAACAAAATGAGTGTGGTACAATATAAGTAAAGAGGCAATTACAAATATAATGAAAGTAGGATTGATTACAGTACAATGAAAAGTGGCAGTGTGTATTATTAAACCTAGCAACAAGCTGTGGATATATGACATTATTATCATCCATGTTCAGAACAGTCAGTCCACAAGATAAATTATACTTTCTTTCAAAATTCTCCCATGACAACATAAAATTCAAATATTCCAATGCTGATTGACAACCTGCACTTTAGATATTTGAGCTTTGTCTGTACAATATATGAATTTATGTCACTAATTTATTACATCACTCTAAAACATAGAATTCTATTCATATGAAAACAAAAATAATGATTATTGCATTAAATACAACAATATGTATGATGGGTCACTATAAATCTAAGTTAACAGAAAATGGCTGAAATCTACTGTAATATCTGATACATAGTAATCTGTGCATTACATGCTGTATAAACTTATGGTGCTATAAACAGATAGCTTTTCCTTGCTTACATATGCCTATCTCCTAACAGTAAAATTAATATAGCCACATACATTTTTACTACATTAATAAATGTACTAACAAGTTAGAAACAATTATGTTTTATCCTTACACTTCTGTGGAATACATAATGAATTATCACATCCAATAAATTTAAGACTAAGAATCTACATACACAGTACAGTACTGTATTTGTACTGTATGTCCTGTAGATACTAAACACTACTGGACTGCATTACACTGTATTCTAAAAGCAACAAGCTGACATGGACATTTTTAATAACACAAGTACAGTATTCACTACCATGTACAAATGAAAAACATGAGGTTGTACACTTCCCTTCACTATTCTCTGAACATTTCTGAATACAGACATACTGTACATGTATCTACTCATAATATTCAGACTGTTATAAGCCAATTAGAGTGATACTAGCATATTTTGTACAGGGAATAAATGATCGAGCAACAAACAAAGCTCACTCACGGAACTAATGCTGCAGTTTGTCAAAACTATATTACTAGGACAACAGAGAGTTAAGATGGAGAGAAGATGGTGGAGAGTAACAAAAGAACTGAAAAAGGTGAAGAAATGTAAGGTAGGAAAAAACTCGTCAAAGTACAGTACAGTATGTTCCTTAATATAATTAATACTGCATTGAAGTGGGAAAATGGTGGAAATAAAGATAATTTATATACAGTATGAACAAGATGTGGATGTCCCAATAAATCACAGATCTTGATACAACATTCTATTTATGTTTTTTGTATATACAGGTACAGTACTATACAGAAGAGTCAGGAATGACAATAACTTCCAGATATGTTCAGAGAAGACTGAAGTCAATTATACAAAATTATAAAAAATACAAGGGGAAGTACAGTTGCCATCTGGTGTACTAACCCTTCCCCCTCACACTTCACTAACCCATATCACAAAATGCCATTTGCATATAAATTCATGTGCCAGTTGAAAACATAATGGCTGCACAATTATACTGCAACTGATAAAGCCTATGGAGGTATCAACTCACTCATCCTTTGTAACCCCAGATTTTCTTGCTTTTGAAAAGAGAAAGAAACATTTGGCTACAGCCTACTGTGGTTTGGCCATCATATGGCTGGAAACACAGTACTGTACAAGTGTTGAAACAGGAATTGTCCTACAGTTATTAAAGGAAAACTATGGAAAGAAAACCATATAACAAGACAAACAGCAAAGGTCAAAGAAAAGAAAGTCAAGTTGATATTGATGGAAAGCTTTGTGCTACAGTACCTGCCTTGACTGACTTTCATCAAATATAACCATCTATAGTGTTGACATATCACATCTTTCTACCAAGAAGAGCCTCAACAAAGACAAGCTGAATAATGAGTGAGGAATATTACAGAAAGCACTGCAGTTCCACTGCCTTCTCTCTGCTCCTGAGAAACTGAGTGATAGAGCCAATGTCCTCATCTCAAAGGAGGGTTCCTGTATGTATTATAGTGTGTAAGATATTGTCAGGTGATGACATGTATCCTTGAGTAGAGATGTACTTAAGTGTTAATGATTATTTCTATGAATGTGTGTGCTGGGTAGCAAGGTAGGGCTGATGACCTCATACCTCAAATAATGAAGGCAGAAAAAATATAACCAGTAACCAAACAGAACTCCAGACAATTCCATTAATCTGACTCCAACACAACAGCAGTACAATACCTTCCTGGATGAAACTGTGTACATGTACTTCTACTTCAATTATATGTCAAAAGTAAACATTTAACACATTAGTTTGTGCAGCTTGAGTAGAGGGTAACAATACACCAGGAGGTAACTGTTTGACAGTTTCCTTCACTAGATAATTGTTTTTCTGTAGTTGATGGTAAATATCTGCAGACAATAACCATTTTGTGGTGAAATGGAGGTTATGGACTCCTTCAAACTATACAATTAAATGGACTCCTTCAGTATAAGTTATTTGTGGTAACATTTAGAGAAGTATTATCCTCAACTTCACTTGGAGAGGGAAGGTGAAGAGTTGTACAGTACCTCCCCTGCTTTAATGCTATTATGTACAGGTGCCCAAGGAAAGACTGCAACCAAATTTGCTAGTGTGTGGCAATGTCTGTCAGCTGCTCTAAAGTAAACACTCCTATTTTTATCAATGGATCACTCTGAACCTACAATTTTTGTAAGGATGAATGTAACTAGCTGAAGCCAATAACATCCATCCATACAAAGGTGGTAGGTTCTGAGTGATCCATTGATAAAATACGAGTGTTTACTTTAGAGCAGCTGCCAGACATTGCCACACACTAGCAAATTTGGTTGCAGTCTTTCCTTGGGTAACTGTACAGTCATGGACGCAAGTTTCAATACACATAGGGGGTGACTCTAAGAGATACCTGACCATTTCTGTCACATACGCCTGAGATATTTACTATTTTGAAGAGGAGAACACCTGTAAAACATAGAGATTGTTGCTTAACTTACTTATAGTATAGACAGACATTCTTTCCAACTGACTAATAGAGGAAATCTATCAAATTTTTACAAAACTTCCCCCCATGATGAAATTACTGTCCATAACTATATATACCATTGCTTACATTACTGGTGTGAACATTATGAACATGAGTTTAGTATGCAAATATTATTCAGTCTATTATTTCCTCTCCATTTCTGATTCATGGAAGGATCAGTTCTGCAAAATATAATTGTATTGTTATTATAATGAGATGAAATTCCATTGCCAGGCCTACAAGCCTAGACATTTATTATTCCTGCTTCTATATGAGGACTGTATGTTGCAAGTGTTATGTTATGCATGAAAATAAAATACTGGATGGAATGTTAAGAGTTTACGTTAAATACAGGACTTTCAGGTACAGATAATAATAATAATAATATTACTGTATTTCATCACACCAGTGTTGGACCCTTGACCCAAGCTATATAAATAATTACTTTATGTAACCTTTCACAAACACAACAACCTTAGTGGGTCAATATCATACTGGCAAATTGAAGGCTACTGATTCCTCCAAAGTATACCAACAAACAAACCACCTCATTACAGATGGTCTCTTTAAGCACAGGTTGAAGTAATCAGTAGCCAACAAATTATTTTTTTTGGACAATATTTTGCCCTCTTAAACAAAGTATATACTCTTTAAGCACAGGTTGAAGTAATCAGTAGCCAACAAATTATTTTTTTTGGACAATATTTTGCCCTCTTAAACAAAGTATATACTTGTAAATAAATATGATATCACAAATCTCAGGCATGTGGCCTGCTTTCCATTCCTCTCTTAGTTTACATATGTTATACAGTACATACATCTGTATATCATGGGACAATATAAACTTGGTTTTTCTTGAATTGGCAAAATGGACCCAACTGGAAGTATAGTTTTTTGAGCATACAGGGTACATACAGTACATAAATTATTATGCATTGTTCGCCTTAAAACTCTAAACTGTAAATACAGTACTGCAAAATTGTCACTAATTATTGTTCAAATTACAGTTATCTTGGAATTTCCATTTACTGACCAAAACTTTTCTAACACTGTATATATTTATACTGTACCGTATATCATCAGTTCATTGACAAATTTAACCGTCACTTAACTTTTTATTGTTGCTGGTGTTATTGTCATATTTAAATTATTTTAAGATTCAACTTCCTCCTTTTAAAAGAGATGCATATCAGAATTAAACATACTGTGAGCTGATAATTATTCTGGGAATTATACCAACATTAATAATTATCTTCTCTACTTTTACACAGTTTCTATTCTTCTAAAATCCTAAAGTATCAAATCTAAGTGAATATGCTACTTTACATGAAGTACTGTATCATTACAAGTAGCTATGGTGGTGGTGGTGGTGGTGGTGGTGTGCATTTCTTTGTGCAGAGAGTAAGTAACACAACTGCTATCAACTAGAATCTTTGTACTATATTTGTGCTGACAGTTTTCAAAAATAAAAAAAAAGCAGCAACAATTTCTTTTATACATATACAGTATATACGGTACTAAGTTCTTATTAAATGCAGAACAGGAACAACCATTTGACCTTTCCAAATACATACTTTACAGTTTATGAGTAAACAAATAACAACTTTACCTTTCCACAAAAATTTACAATTTATGTGTAAACTCATGGCTTTTTAAGTTGTATTTTTGAGAGGAGCGGTACGGACATAGACTACACGCGAAGGGTTTTTCTCCCGTGTGAGTACGTATGTGCTTTTTTAAATGGTCTTTTCTAGCGGTGGAGTAGACACAGTAGGGACACTGATGCCTCTTCTTTGGGGCATCCCTTCCACCATGTCTGTGCCCACTCCTGCCAAGGCCCACCTGTGGAGATATCTCTCTTACTACCTTCATTACATTCAAAAACAGCAACAACAACAAAATAATTTAAAAAAAAATAGTTTATGCATTGCTGATTACTGTACCCTCATTACATTCATTAATAGATGGGTACAAAAGAGCCTATATTCTAATATATTTCGCATACAGTACCTCCTCCTACATTACATTAAATAAAGGTCACTAGTAAACAGTGAATTTATTAAACCCCTGGGGACAGAATTCTTATTGTGGTCTGCAAAATTTTTAATCCACAGTATAGCTAAGGCAAGAACAACATTAAGAGGGAAATTCTGTGTTGGTAAATCTGGAGTAACGGATTCCTCGAAACTATTCCGAGCAACAAAACACCATCATTTTTGTTCATCTGATCCTGTTTCCTGGCATACTTTGGAGGAATCAAGGCACTCTAATGTACCAAAAGTGAATTACCCCCTTAAAGTGGAATTATTGAGCTGAAGGGGTTCAAAATATTCTGTTTACTACAGTAATTTCATTACATTAAAAAAACAAGAAAAAAACAAGAAAACAGTGTATGCAATCAACTATGCAATTCTCTAGTATTATTTTAAAACAGAAGGCGTACAACATCAAAAGCATTACATTCTACATTCCCAGCCACCATAACAAAGTAAATGGTCATAATTATAAGAGATACATGAAAAAATACAATTAATATCTATTTATCTTTCTTTTGTTTACAGATTAAAAAAGTCTGTTCATTACTAAAATTCTATTTTGCATTTTATAGAACTGTCTACCATATACAGTACAGTACATATGCCACATTAATCTACCCTACACCCATTAAACACCTACAAGCAGAATTGGTTTCGTAATGATAATACATCTATATAAAGAGTAGTTAGCACAACAGTATTTATGTTTAATATTCAACTGCAAAGTTACCACATGATTGTGTTATGAATTCTTAAAGATATCTCCACAGGTTATTGGGTAGTACGGTAACTGTTTATTTTTCTATTATACTACATCACCTTGAAAACAATGAATTACTACTGAAATTAAATTTAAATATATATAATATATACAGTACTGTATAAATTATATAAGATAGGGAATGATTGTGAACACATACTAATGCCAATAAATAACTCCGTTACACAGATTCCTTTATAACACTAATACACAACAAATAAAGCTCAGCAAACTTATAATATTTACACATCAATGAAACATGCATTTATTTATCATTATGAAGACAATCACATGCACCTCTCATGTTTGTACAGTCACAATTCATAATGTCTTATACATTAACGACATGTGTTGTGGAAAATTAAATCCGCCTAATATCAATTCCTCTTGATCTATTTCTGGTTGGACAAGAAAATATCCGGTGTGACTGTACAGTACAGAGTCTACATCCAAAATTGGGCCAAAGCCATATGCTTGGAAAATCTTTTACTACCGGTACCCTGCCAAAATGTACCTGTACCCTTAATTATCTAATGTTAAACCTTTTTCAGTCAATACAATGCAATCCATGATTAATTACATCAAATATTTTCACTCCTAGAATACCATCAACAGTTTATTGAACACTTGAATTTACTAAAAAAATATACATTTACGATTTTAAACCATCTGGTAGGGAACTTTATTTGTTTATATTGAGGAAGGTGAGGACAAAAGGCAAGGAGCTGCTTACTGTCCCAACATAATATGAAATATGGGAGAAAAAGGTCCAAAATCTTGTCCAATTTTATTTGAGATGTCTAGACACATTGTACTTTATGAAGCACATGTTGTAGTAGGATAGATAAATAGATGATGGTCAGTTTCCAGATTTGATCAGTTGAAGTTGTGTACAGTACTGTATATAAAAATGTGAGAGGACTCGTTAACTCTTGCATTATTAGGGAGTTTTCATGTGTAAGTTTGTTCTGTTGGAGGCTTATGTGGTAAGATAACAAACTATAGACAGTCAGGGCTGCTCGACCAGACACCTCGAGGAACTTCAACAACAACTATAGACAGTAGGCAATGTTTGGTATGCTGTATCTCATAATATGCAAAAAAAAATATATACTGTATATATATATATATATATATATCACCAGTTTCATTGGTTTAGTTTAGTTGTCCACCCGCTTTCATCAAACACAGTCACACTCCACTATCTCCTGCAAACTAACCCTCCCTTTGTTGTGAATCCTGACTCACCCACCGAGTACAATTTAAACCTCTCAGGCCATTCCCAAAAGTGTTAAATATAAGTCACAATAATAAGTTACAGACTTCTTTTGTCATTACAATATAAAAACTATGCATCCACCTCAAAGCTCAAGGGGATAGTATACTTTTGAAAGATTGGAGTGCCTTTATTACTCCATAGAATGCCAAGAAACAGACCCACATGAAAAATAATAATGGTATCCTGTTGCCTGGAATAGTTTGAAGGAATCATTTGCTCCAAATTGACAAACAGTGTACTATCATCACCTTTAATACAAAAAAGGATTACTGTACTTTACTATCGGTCTACTTCATCCATCCTGAGTGGACTAATAGTTATAACCTACAACTGTACAGCTCCTCATATACTGTATAGAAATAAATAAAATATTACATAAAAGTTAAGGTGGAAGTACAGTGTTGGCAAATCTGGAGCAACTGCTGATTCCTCCAAACTATTCCAAGCAACAGAACACCATTATTTTTGTTCATGTGGTCTTGTTTCCTGGTATACGGTACTTTGTTTGGAGGAATCATGGCACTCCAATGTAACAAAAGTGAATTAAATACCCCCATCCAGTGCCTAGTTTGGCCTTCCCTCCTACAGTACATCTGGTCATTCTCATGCTCACCATCTCATCATTTTTTTTCCATCTTTTTTAACCCTTAATTCGAGGGTATAGAGAAATTTCGACACAAGCAACATGTATGGAGGTGTAGGAATTTTTTTTACATCAGTTTTGTAAATTTGCGTGGTCCCTAACAAGCTATTTTTTTGGCTGGCAACAGTGAGGGTGACAACCAAGTGACCACCGCCAACCCACCCAGTGGTTTACAAGCTATTAGCCGTCAAATGTGTTGTTTACATAGTGACTGCGAGTACGGGAGAAAGGCCTGTGTCACAGAGCGCCCATGGTAGATAAGGCCCAAGGCTGAATAGTTAACCAAAGACAAACAACTGCTCTTACCAATCCTCTATCCTCAGTTCCTCACATCCTCACTTCTATTTTTCATTTTCTCCCTAAAAGGTAGTTGAAAGCAAAATACATTTGCATATATACAGTAGTACACAGGCACACCCACATACACGTACAGTACATGAATACACATGCATGCACATGCACACACATACACAACAGATACATATGCCCATACACACATATACAGTATTAACACAATACTCTCGGTACATCTTGAAGTGTTTTCGTGTCTGTTTTCTCCTGGAATGAGCTACAGTATGCCAGAACTATAGATTAACATCATAAACTTCCAATCTCTCCCCCACCCCAACCTGCCTCTCCCAGTACTTCACCCAACTTTCTTCCATATTCCTCTCTGTAAAGACCAAATATTGCAGCAAATTACAGTTGATCACAGAACAGAAGAACCCTTACTGAGTGAATCTGCTACAATGTCATTGCAGTTTGAAAAATTCAGTAACCTCTAAGTCCCTAACTTCATTACACTGTCCTTCAAGAAATTCAAACAATTCTTGGCATCACTAGGATAATAGAGGGAAAACTGCCACATTCCTCCTATATTACAGTAGGTCAGCTAACTTTGTTTCCGCACCATTTCAATGACAAAAAATATAAACTATTCATATGAAAAACTTTGCAGAATATCTTTGGCATTTTTGAGGTGAGGTTATATTCTTTTAGAAAACTATATATGGGTTTCAAACCAAAGATGTAGCTAGAAAATTATGTGTAAATGAATGTTGTTATACCTCTGTTTGTGCTTTTATGGTTCCTAGTATTTATTTAACTACATTTATCACAATAGAGCATATCAAGGTAATTAATATAACTACTGAAGATTAATATCATGAATAGTTTAGGTATAGTGTATCTGTTACTACCATGGGGAAGATTTTAAAACCTATGTGACTTCCTGACTTCCATACTTAAATAGCTAGCAATCACTAGTAACTCTTAAGTTAGTGCTGCCGAAGATTGAAGCTTAAAGTGTCAGATGCACGATCAGTATTCATGTGTTACTGTATAAATATTTAATGTGTTGTATATATAAAACTTTCCTACTTCACTTCATTGTTTAACCTCTTTGCCAATTATACAGTACTGGTACAGTATAACATTCTCTGTGGCCAGATCCTATATTACTTTTCACAACTTAGACTGAAGTCCTGTTACAACATTATTAATACTATACAGAGTACAGTACTAACAAAGATTTAATTGGGTCCAACATGAAATACGGAAAGAAATAATAAGTGTGGCCTATTCAATAACTCAATTAGTATAGAGACTTGTACAGGTATCTGTATTACATGTGTACTTACTTACAAGTGTTTGGTAGTCATAACAAAAAAACGGCAACTCAAATACAGCTGATAGGAAACGAGACGAGCAGCAATACATACACACCAACAACTTCAATGAAATGCCATTAAATGAAACTATAAATCATATGCATTTACCAGGTATAATTCATATAATTTCCAAGAATGGATATGGTTACACAGCTGTACCAGCATATTATAGCATAACCAACTTTCTCATAATACAATATGCAGTATATAATACCGGTAGTTTATACTGCATAATTTTCATTGTAATGTACCATTCATTATTCATGAGATTTCAAATTTGCAAGGCTATTAATTATTTGGCATTCCTAATCTTTATCCAGTCAAATATGCAGCAAAACATGCTACATCCACATTCAGTCACCTTCAGTTCCATATTTACAAGTCTAAGACTTTCATCACCCAAGAAACATTTACATTTAGATATATGACTTATTTTTACTTTCATTCCAAGGTACAGTACAGTACTGAATTTGTAATAGTACAATTTGTGAATGAGTCAGTTTAATGTCACCAAACACAATGTTGCCAAAATACATGATTATAATAGTGTATTGGTCAACTGTGATTTATCTTGATTTAGACTTAGTATGACAAAGGGACCTTACAAACATGGATCTGAAGGGCACTGTACAGTACATTAGGTTGCAAAAACTTTTTACTCTGGCATATGCTTTACAACTAAAAATTTCCTGGCAGAGAATGAGTTAAAGAAAGCAGTCAACAGGTAGAGTAAAGAAGCTAAAATGAATTATATCAATATTATTTTACTAACTGACAATACCTGAACCCCTTTATTATGATTAATGAGAAATGTTTTATCATAATAAGATATCAAAAATCTGCAATTAACTGACAACACCTTAGCCCCTTTACAGTTAAATAAGAAGCCTTTATTGTTATACACCTTGCAGTAAAGTATGTATGTGATAAGATGAGATTACCAGGTAAAGTTTAGCCAAAAACAAAAACCATTGCAATGAAATTCTGCTGCCAACAGTCCATACACGTAAAATAAATAAATATCAAATGTATATATACTGTACTTCAATAATTATAATAATCATTCATAAATAACTACAAACTACACCACAATACGACACCACAGCTGATTTCTTATTGTAAACAATACCCAAGCATCCAATATGACATTACTGTACACTCTTTACCTTTAATTCCACACAAAAATGCTTAATTCAATTCATTTTCTTTCTCAAACCTGTAAAAACTAATACAGTGAAAACACATTTTTTTAATATTATCTTTTTTCTAGCAGTTATTATTCCACAACTGGGTACTTACACTGATAAAAAGCTAAACATGTCCAGGAGGGGGACTCTATATTTTGTAAGTGGTGATAAAAGTCATGACATCAATTATCTAAATAATGTAGAGTACAGAGTCTGTATATTATATATTTAATATCCTTCATCTTATCAACTGACCAGGACCAAATATCAGATATTTCACTGTATTAGTTACATGGCAGGTACAAGAAAACATCTACAAAATGAAAAAGTATTTAATTTAAAGAATGAAATAATCAAAATGTCACAGAACAAGAAACAACAATAATATGAAGATATCATTTTAGAGACTTGCACTCAATACCAAATAGCTGATACTGAATAAGCTACTATGCCAAACATCTAAGTATACTGCATATGTATATTATATTATAGAGAACTGTCCATCACATCATGTTTATATTATATATACTGTACTTTACTTTAAATTGTGAGCAAAACTAGATGTAAGAGAATGGTCCAGGCATATAAACATGAGAAGACGGTGAAATGGGAAGAGAGGGATAATCAGAGGAAGAAAAATTAATACAGTATGAAGGTAGGAAGAAACAGAGAAAAAAGTAAATGTGAAAGGCAAATCTAGATGTAAAAGATTGGTCCAGGCGTATAAACATGAGGAGAGCGTCAAGTGGGAAGAGAGAGAAAATCAGAGGGAAAAAATAATACAGTATGAAGGTAGGAAGAGACAGTGAAAACAGTAAATGTGAAAAGCAGTGGTTTTATAATTTGTTCTGTGTGTGTATATATAATTATTTATTGGGCTGTATACAAGAATATTCTCATGGTGTTGTTGATGATAGCTTGGTACCAGTACGACGACTTCATAGACACACTAATAGAGCCATTTATTATATTGGTACCAAGCCATTGTTTGTTTACATCAAAGGATATTTCTGTATATGGCCAGAAGTCTTATATAACACACACACACACACACACACACACACACACACACACACAATACCACCACTAAATAACAGGGATGAAAGGGTAGGGAAATGTAGTGATGAAAACATAATGACATGGTCGGTCAAAGTAATAGGGAATAGGAGGACAGGCTTGGGGGGAGGGGGTTCAGGGTTTTTTGGGGATTGCGAGAGTAGGGGGACAGGCTGGGAGGGGGGTTAGGAGTGTATGGGAATAGGGGACTTTCTACCCCCCCCCAAGCCTGTCCCCCTATTCCCACACTCCCTTAAAGGCTACTGATTCCTCCATAACTATATCCAGAAACAGACTACCGGTATCTCCGTTTAGTCAAGCTTGTGGCCCAGTTATGCAGAATCAACAACCTTCATTTCACTAATATCTTATTTACTCTCTTCATATACAGTATATATATATACTGTACAATGCATACATTTACATATACATCAAGAGATATGTTAACTAAGGAGGAAGTGAGTGTTCATTTTAAAATATGAATAAAATGTTAATGATGTGTTCATTTTAAAATATAACTCAAATATCACCTGACCACACACTCCATTGATATAAATTTAGGATGTTGGGCAATTGATATATTTATTGATAAAAGTGCAAGACTCCTAAAATGTCACCTTCATAATGTTTAAAATGGAAGGCAACACTCACCACGGCGTGTGACTGGACCGCCGGGGACTGGTTGAGGGATGGGTTGTTCAGATCTTGATTCCCGTCCCCCACAAAGTTTTCCCCGAGGGCCAATCTTCGGGCGATGTCACCCCCACCAGGCCACTGAAGAAGGAAGGAAGAGAAGCAATATAGGAGTCATTAGTTGAGGAGATACTGTAAATCACTCAAGGCCACTGAAAAAGAAAGAAGATAAGAAATAGGAGTCATTAGTTGAGGAGATACTGTAACTGTAACTGACTCAAGGCCACTGAAAAAGGAAGAAGATAAGGAATAGGAGTCATTAGTTGATGAGATACTGTAGCTGTAACTGACTCAAGTACAAA
The DNA here is from genome assembly GCA_034508575.1 of Petrolisthes manimaculis. Taxonomy (NCBI): domain Eukaryota; kingdom Metazoa; phylum Arthropoda; class Malacostraca; order Decapoda; family Porcellanidae; genus Petrolisthes; species Petrolisthes manimaculis. The sequence goes on along the minus strand of JAWZYT010000795.1, from coordinate 20,976 downwards.
TGTCCTTCAAAACAGGCCACTGAATAACTTTTAAAATACTGTACAGTAAATGCATATAAAAACCACAGAAATGAATGCACATTTTTTTTAACTTGTTAACTATTATACATTAGGTCCTGAAATTTTTTATTTTGCATATATTGGTGTCCTCATAGTTGATTTAATACTGTATTATAATAACTCACCCCTTGCATGCCAGAAGGTCCTGCCAATGCTTCAATAACAGCTTCATGGAGAGAGGGTGGTTGAACACACACCTCTTGTTGTTCTTGTGGCATGGGGTCATATTTTGGTATAAGGAGAGTTGTAGCAGTACTTTGGTCTCCTCCTGAAGTCTCCAGCAGAGTATCATCAACACTATGGTCCTGGGTTTCTTCTACCAGCTCCTCCTTGACTAGAGTTTCATCCAAAGTTACCTGTAACAGTATAAGAAGATGTCATTACCATTAAAATAATTATGGAGTTGTTTTTCTCTAATTAAAAATATATATTCAGGTTAGATCTCAATGAACCGACAACCTTCCTTGGTCAACATAATTATACTTTTTGTCTCCCTTCCTTTTAGGTTTCAACTCTCAAACAACTCATGAAGAACAAAATTCCTTCACACAATCTTGTAATTCACCCATAAAAATCAGCCTTTTCCATTTTTACAACTAACTGGTGGTTCACTAAATATTACTTTTTATGAAAACCAACAAAATAGGGCCCAGTTAGACTACCATACCATACCTGAACTTTGTCAGTGATTGGTTCCTGTGGTGTAGAAGGAGTGTCTGGTTCAAGGTTATCTCTTCTGTCTTGTTGATGTTCACTCCAAGAACTCTGTTGATCATCTTGCCTTGTGTCTACTTCAGTCTGTTTAACACTACCAGTACTTGCAGCTTGAGTATGTGTGGGTGGATCTGTGTTTTCACTAGTTGCTACACCACTATCACGACGCATACGTTTTGGACTAGGACTATTTCTATCATTACTAGAACTTAGTGATTTATTGGGGGAATAGTTTCCTTCGCTAACCGGACTATGTACTTTTTTGTTCCGCACCAAGGGACTGCTGTGACTGCATATAGTTCTCTGATTACTACTACTACCATTTTTTTTCGAACCATTGGGAGGTTCATCTGGTACGGCTAATCCTTTTATTTCAAGGAGTTCAGCAACCTTTATCAGTCGTGCTAACTTATTTTCAGCCACATTCACATACCCTGCATACATGTAACTCAGAAGGGCTTCAAGTTCTTCACGGTGAATTTCACTTAATACAATAACTGGGTGTTTACATGGTGTCTCTTCAAACATATTTTCAAAATATTCACTGCATGTTGACAGCACTAACTTGTGCACCTGGTAGAATTTCCCTTCACATGCCAAAGTCACATCAGTGTATTTTTCCTGTTGAAAGAATTGTAATTCAGTACCAGTATTGTACAATATATAATCTACATGAGAATAACCATATTCACAAACTCTGGTACAGTCAGAAGGAATTAGTAACCTCCACATCACCATCAATATAAAAAGTCTTCAAGTACAATTAACATTATGAACATGATCAGTATAATTTAACTGTACAGTACATAGACAACAACTACTATGTCAAAAAACAAATTACACATTATTAAAATAAATGAAACCTACCAAACAAAAATAGTTTATAAAGGTTCTCATTACAGCAGGACAAAATATGTACAATACAGGTACAACTGAAACTTTGTGAATATCATTTGTACAGTTGCATAATTATATGAATGAGGAATTTTCAAATTAGCTATTGTAGGCTACTTCCTATTGAGAAAAGAATATTCAAAATGAAACTGATTCAAGTAGATTAACAATGAGTGTAATAAAAAAGTTTTTATGTACAGTATATAAATTTGGATATTAATGTACCCAGCAGGTATTTCTATTCTGAAAAATACAGTACTGATAGGCTATATTGGAATGAGAGGTAAGCAAGTTAGTGTGTATCATCTGTTTGGAAAAGTCACTTAGACACCTATTCCACCATGATGTATCTATAAACTTTATAAAACATGTATATACAGTATATATATAAATAAATAAGATTAATAAAACTATGTAAACAAAGATTGCTTACCTTAGCTCTGAGTGCAGTGAGTGTGTGACAAAATGTGGTGCTGTGATTATTCCACGACAATGATAACATGCCATCTGCCATCTTGTGTGGCTCATTAATGTACCTGCCAAGGAAAAGTAAACCAACATTAATGGATATTGTACATCATAATTTACATCATTAATATTAAAGTTCAGCTAAAGGTACTGTACAGCTGGCAGCATAAATTCGCATCCATTCCCTGTTTTTAATAATGCCAATATGACCAGATAAAGTAACATTTTAAACCAGCTTCTATTCTACTAACATATAATACTATACTATGTGAGAAGTATGTCAGTCATCTGCATTTCACTTGTATTACAACATCATTTGATTCATAGTTTTCCAGTGAAAATGCAGCGAACTTATGGTGCCGACTGTACAGTACTGTACATAGCACATCAATAATACCAGGTTATTGATTTAACTCTGGACAATACCAGTACTAGGCCTTATTTAAAATGTGCAATATCAATGCAGAAGAAATTTAACTGTTTAACCATATATTTAATCATTTAACCAATTTATTCTGTTTAACCATTTATCTATTTAATTAATAATTTATCCATTTAACCATATAAAATTGTCAGTTATTAGTAGAGAAGTACGGTGTTCTTGGCTAGGGCCGTGCAGTGTTACCACATCCGGCTGGGTCCCGGGAATTTGCCCCAGTCAGTTTATGATAGTTTACACCGGTTATTTCCCGGTAGTTTGCCCAGGTTAGGTCCCGGTAGGCTGCTGTGCTCTAGGTTAGGTTGGGTTAGGTCAGACTAATTTCCAAGTTATTTGTAAGACGGGGCATATCTCATAAAACAGGGGCATCTCTCCGGGACAAACACCATAGATGAAAAGTGTTAGAATGGTCCAAAATAGAGGGTAATGACACTAAACTAACTTATACAATATAGTGAATGAAGTACTTCTATACATTTACAAATTGTCGCATATATATAAATACATAAGTTAGAGGACATTTTCAGTATAAATTTTGCATTCCCGAATATTTAAATAGTACGTGTCAAAAATTTTAAAATACGTGTCAAAAATTGCACCAATCAACAATGAGCCATATTCAAGAACAACTGTGGTGTATACGATGGTTAGTGTGGTAACGATACGATAACTCTTGTGTTGTTTGTCTAATAGAGCCATCGTACCTTTTACCACACCATCGTATACACCAAAAAAAAGGCTCTTTCTTGAATATGGCCCTAGAAAACATAAAACACACACATACATACACATATATATTATTATTACTTTACATATAATTAAACATAATATATAATCAATAAATTAATTAACATATACACACCATATTTACCTTTACATCACCGTCAATGTAAATATATATATAATTTATACTAAGATAGATAAAATAGATAGAAAAAGAATAGACACAGACGCCTTCCTTTCCCTTTTTCTTCTTCACTCAGTTGTTTGGTTCTCTGGTCAGTGTTGCCAAGTCTAAGGCACCAAAATTCCATAAAACACTTCTTCATTGTGTTCCCCAAGTCTAGTAGACCAAAATTCCCTAAAACACTTCTTCATGTCTTTATATAATATGTATCTTTATTAGAATTTCCCAAGTCTAGTGGACCAAAATTCCCTAAAACACTTCTTCATGTATTTATATAATATGTATCTTTATTAGAATTTCCCAAGTCTAGTGGACCAAAATTCCCTAAAACACTTCTTCATGTCTTTATATAATATGTATCTTTATTAGAATTTCCCAAGTCTAGTGGACCAAAATTCCCTAAAACACTTCTTCATGTATTTATATAATATGTATCTTTATTAGAATTTCCCAAGTCTAGTGGACCAAAATTCCCTAAAACACTTCTTCATGTATTTATATAATATGTATCTTTATTAGAATTTCCCAAGTCTAGTGGACCAAAATTCCCTAAAACACTTCTTCACCTTTATTAGAATTTCCCAACTCTAGTAGACCAAAATTCCCTAACTTCACCTATAGAATTTCCTTTTTTCACCTCAATAATTCCTTAACTTCACCTTTATTTAGAATTTCCCAAGTCTAGTGGACCAAAATTCCCTAAAACACTTCATCTTTATTAGAATTTTCCAATATGTAATTGTCCTATATGAACCTCAAAATTTCCCTAAAACAGAAGAATTTTCCTGCACCTGGCAATACTGGGTTCTCATAATATTATTGACTGTCATGCGCATTCGCCGAGCCGAAAAATGTGAACCGAATTAAATCCTACTAGGCTACCCTTATATTTATCGTATTTATTTTAATTAATTGAGGATACATTTTTCCTCGGCCTCCATCCTTCATCCTCTGTTATCTGTAAATACTCACTGATTCTCTTTATATATGCGAGTGAATCCTCTATTATATAGCTGATAATATACAGCAAAGAAAATAGCTAACTTTATCTTTACATGTATTTAATCTTAATTGAAAACCAACAAGGTATAAAGTTGTGTGTATAACTGATGATAAAGCTATGATAATAATAATAATACTTAAGGTGTTAATTCCCTTTTGTTACATTGAAGTGCCTTGATTCCTCCAATTAATTAAAGTATACTTGTAGGAAACAGGCCCAAGTGAACAAAAATAATAATGTTATGTTGCTTGGAATAGTTTGGAGGATTCATGTAGTTGCTCCAGATTTACCAACACAGAATTTCCCCCTTAATTAAGCTACCTATAAAACTTAAAATTATAAGATTAGGATACCTATATGGGATCTCATTAATTTACATATGACGTCGTACAAAAAAAATGTTTTATCTGTTTTTACACTTAGTATTACGACAATAAACACTTCTTGAATGTGTGTGATTAAAGTACTCTTAATTATTTTTATACTGTCAAAAATACAAAGCCTCCGAGATGGTTTCAGCCGAAGGTGTATTGTTCTCTCTTGGTATGATAGAAGAAACTCTTGAAAAAACATTTGTCTGGCAAAATGCACCTTCTAGTTTTGTTACAGTCACTATTGAATACCCCAGAAAAATGACGTATTATGATGGAATTTAAAAGGCATAAATAATAAATTAATTGCACCATCGATAGATAAACACAGTCTACTTACCTTTGTTCATATACTTTTTTCATGTCGGTATCTGAGTAACCCGGGAGTTACAAAAGGTTGTAAGGGGTGCGGGAGTAGGGGACAGGCTTGGGGGGGTGGGGTTAGGGGATGCGGAAGTAGGGGACAGGCTTGGGGGGGGGGGGGGGGTTAGGGATGCGGGAGTAAGGGGGGTTAGGGGAATGCAAAAATAGATGACAGCAGCTAGGCTTTTTACCTTAGATTATACCTCCATGCTTTTTACCCACCCCAAGCCTGTCGATTCCCGTATTCCCGTACCCCCCTAATCACCCCACCCCCAAGCCTGTCCCTTACTCCCACACCCCCTTAATTAAACTGTACTTAGGGTCATATATTAAAAAACACTCGTGTATTTATTAAGATGGATAAATAACAATCAAGTAACATATATGTCATTTTCTCGATTCTTTATTTAGACATTAGTAGTAAAAGTTGCAAGAATCAGCAGAAGTGCTTTAATTAAACTAGGCTACTGCAACAACAGTTTAAAGTGTGCGTGTTTCTCTTTCTTATCTGACGAAGGTATGTCCGTAACTCTAGAAAATATCCTTGCTTAGTGAGAGAGAGAGAGAGAGAGAGAGAGAGAGAGAGAGAGAGAGAGAGAGAGGGTATATGTTTAGTCTATTATCCAACAATCATTACGACCAAGACTAGTGTATGAGAGAGAGAGAGAGAGAGAGAGAGAGAGAGAGAGAGAGAGAGAGAGAGAGAGAGAGGTATATGTTTAGTCTATTTATCCAACAATCATTACGACCAAGACTAGTGTATGAGAGAGAGAGAGAGAGAGAGAGAGAGAGAGAGAGAGAGAGGGTATATGTTTAGTCTATTATCCAACAATCATTACGACCAAGACTAGTGTATGAGAGAGAGAGAGAGAGAGAGAGAGAGAGAGAGAGAGAGGGAGGGTATATGTTTAGTCTATTATCCAACAATCATTACGACCAAGACTAGTGTATGAGAGAGAGAGAGAGAGAGAGAGAGAGAGAGAGAGAGAGTGCATATGTTTAGTCTAGTCTATTATCCTTCTTGGTCACGACGAAGTTTAATTGCTTGTTGATAAAGGTCCCGTTTGAAGTGTGTGTAAAAGTGTGTGTCAGTTTTCATGTGTGAGCAAACGGTACGAAAAAAACACACACACACACACACACACACACACGATCGAGTGAGTGAATATAATAAGGTATACTTCACTGTGGTATACTTCAACAACAACAACAACAACAACACTAACAACAACAACAGTGGTGGTGGGTGGGTGGGTGTGGTGGTGGGAATTTAAACTAATCATAAGAATCGAGGAGCTACTTATAAATAGACTGAAAATATAATATACCAGATGATAAATGAATGAAATAACCATAATAATTGCACCATCCCATACCATGCAGTTAAGTTGGTAATCGTTATTTTTTAGTATGAGAAGTGAAAAAGTAATGGTGTTCAGTTGTTTGGAATAGTTTGGAGGATTCAGTTGCTCCATGCTGATTAATTTTACCAACACAAAATAATAATGTCTCCCTTGAATTAGGCAGCTACGTGTGTGGCGGGCAACTCATGATGGGCTTTGATGGGGTTGCTGTCTGCTACTGAGGTCATAATGTGTTGTTGGTGTTGGTGTTGGGTTGAGAAGGGCAGCAGACGGAACACATAACTGATGAAAAACATAACCACGAAGGATGTCATCACCAACGCCAGTGCCCACAACATTCTCACAGACGAGGCTTCTACTTTGACTACACCGCTCTCCCTGTAATATATACACACACACACACAAATAAATTAACAACACGCACACACACACACCGATAGTATCATATACTGTATATATAAAGGTTACAAATATTGCCTACTTTGCCTATCATTGTATATACCATCAAATTAATAAATCGCTGCATGCATAAAAGCTAATCTTGGATACATTGTGCATTTATTTTCTGTCTCTATTTTTTTAGGTATTCGAATATTTATTAATGCTTGTGACTGTACGTACTGTATAAATAATGACAAGGGAATAATATACTGCAGTAATATGTAGGCCTAAATACATACATACATACATACATACATACAGTCGTGGTCAATAATAACCTTCCACATATGGGTATCTCAAACAATTTACTGTCTAATGTTTTCACGTTCAAAATGTGATGTTATTGTTTTAAGTAGTGTGTAGCTGCTTGTAGTAAATTAAAAGTTGATAGTTAACCTATTTATTTGAAAGTTTATCATCTAAGGAACAGAGAGAATTAAGCTGTCAAACTCTTACGTGAGTTACCCCTATATGGATGATTATATTTGACCACGACTGTACAGTTGGACACAGGAATTCGAGGTATAGCCCAAGTGAAAGATGGTCAATTTCTCCCAATATCAAGTTCTTTAGTGCCAAATAGGAGACATCAGGGGCAGAAGTCAGTATTGAGGATGGTAATAAAAAGCAACTACCCGATAATAGACACTGGTTACTCAAATGGGACAAGTATCTTTCACCTGGACTGTAGCACAATTCCTGTGTCCAACTGTACATACATCACACCAACCTGAGACTGTCTGAGGTGTTCATGGTGAGAAACTTGAGCCATGCTACTACCATTACTACTGCCATCATTTCCCTGTAACAACAACATAAAGACCATTAAATTAAAACCAACATACACACCATACAATTAACAACAACATACACACCATACAATTAACACCAACATACACACCATACAATTAACAACAACATAAAGACCATTAAATTAAAACCAACATACACACCATACAATTAACAACAACATACACACCATACAATTAACAACAACATACACACCATACAATTAACAACAACATACACACCATTCAATTAACAACAACATAAACACCATACAATTAACATCAACATACACACCATACAATTAACAACAACATACACACCATTCAATTAACACCAACATACACACCATACAATTAACACCAACATACACACCATACAATTAACAACAACATACACACCATTCAATTAACACCAACATACACACCATACAATTAACAACAACATACACACCATACAATTAACAACAACATACACATACACCATTCAATTAACACAATATCTATAATTATTATCAATACTTACGGTATATAACTAATTTCTGACTTTAACAAGGTGTCCGGAATTTTTTATCCGAAAATTTGACATATGCATGCCTTACTAATTCTGAAAAGAAAATACTCTATTGATGTGATCTTTTTTTTTCTTAGTTTAGCGGTAATTGAGACATTTAATTAAGGGGGGGTGGGAGTAGGGGACAGGCTTGGGGGGGGTGCGGGAATATGGGGACAGGCTTGCGGTGGGTAGAAAGCCTGTCCCCCTATTCCTGCACCCCCGTAACCCCCCAAGCCTGTCCCCCTACTCCTGCAACCCCCAAAACAAACCCCCCTCCAAGCCTGTCCCCCTATTCCCACCCCCCCTTCATTAAATGTCTCAATTACCGCTAAACTAAGAAAAAAAAATATCACATCAATAGAGTATTTTCTTTTCAGAATTAATAAGGCATGCATAGGCCAAAATGTCGGGTAAAAAATTCCGGACACCCTGTAAGTAAGTAAGTAAGTAAGTAAGTTTAAGTAAGTAAGTAAGTAAGTAAGTTTATATATACCATGTTTGTTTGTAATTGAGTGGGTTGGACGTCGAGGTGTCTTGTTGTTGTTGTTGTTGTTGTTGATCATTTAGCATAACCATCATCAGAGTGGCTTCCCTACTCTTGGCCCTCAATAAACTCACCCATAGGTAGATTAACAGTGACAGACAACAGCCAACACACAGTGAAGAAACGGCACGTAACTCCACACGATCTGAGACCAAATAGTAAATAGTAAATAGTAAATAGTAAATAGTACATAGTAAATAGTAAATAGTAAATAGTACATAGTAAATAGTAAATAGTAAATAGTAAATAATAAATAATAAATAGTAAATAGTAAATAGCCCTCACAGAGAGAATAGACAACACACACACACACCACTTTAAAAGGAGGGAATACTATACAGGATAATAATAATAATAATAATAACAATAATAATAATAATAATAATAATAATAATAATAATAATAATAATAATAATAATAACAATAATAATAATAATAATAATAATAATAATAATAATAATAATATGATTCTCTGTAAATAATAATATGACTCTCTGTAAATAATAATATGATTCTCTATAAATAATAATATGATTCTCTGTAAATAATAATATGATTCTCTAAAAATAATAATATGATTCTCTGTAAATAATAATATGATTCTCTGTAAATAATAATATGATTCTCTAAAAATAATAATATGATTCTCTGTAAATAATAATATGATTCTCTGTAAATAATAATATGATTCTCTATAAATAATAATATGATTCTCTGTAAATAATAATATGATTCTCTATAAATAATAATATGATTCTCTGTAAATAATAATATGATTCTCTGTAAATAATAATATGATTCTCTATAAATAATAATATGATTCTCTATAAATAATAATATGATTCTCTAAAAATAATAATATGATTCTCTGTAAATAATAATATGATTCTCTATAAATAATAATATGATTCTCTATAAATAATAATATGATTCTCTGTAAATAATAATATGATTCTCTGTAAATAATAATATGATTCTCTGTAAATAATAATATGATTCTCTATAAATAATAATATGATTCTCTATAAATAATAATATGATTCTCTATAAATAATAATATGATTCTCTATAAATAATAATATGATTCTCTATAAATAATAATATGATTCTCTGTAAATAATAATATGATTCTCTATAAATAATAATATGATTCTCTAAAAATAATAATATGATTCTCTAAAAATAATAATATGATTCTCTGTAAATAATAATATGATTCTCTATAAATAATAATATGATTCTCTATAAATAATAATATGATTCTCTGTAAATAATAATATGATTCTCTAAAAATAATAATATGATTCTCTAAAAATAATAATATGATTCTCTAAAAATAATAATATGATTCTCTGTAAATAATAATATGATTCTCTGTAAATAATAATATGATTCTCTGTAAATAAGAATAACACGTTTGGTTTCCCATTTACCCACCAATGGTACGAGGTCTGACAGCCAGGATGAAGGTCAACATAGCAGGCACCGTGAACAGCAGCTGCATGTGGAAGGAACCATGCATGTGTAATATCTTTCATTCTTTTTTAATTTTAAGGGAAGGGTATATATAGTTTGGACATTTTTTGGAGATCATGATTCCTCCAATGTAACAAAAGTATAGCTATGGTACTCTCTCCTTAACATAACCTAGAGAATTAAGTTTTTATTATAGCAGATATTGTTGAATGTGACTATATTCAGTTCATTATTCAATTATACGTACAGTTGGACACATGAATAGATGGTACAGCCCAGTATAGGTGAAAGATACTTGTCCCATTTGAGTAACCAGTGTCTATTATTATTATCATCATCAGGTACATACTTGCTTTTTATTACCATCCTCAATACTGACTTCTGCCCCTCCTAATTACCAACCTAACCTAACCAGTGTCTATTATCGGGTACTTGCTTTTTATTACCATCCTCAATACTGACTGACTTCTGCCCCTGATGTCTCCTATTTGGCACTGAGGAACACACACACACACACACACACACACCATCCTCAATACTGACTTCTGCCCCTGATGTCTCCTATTTGGCACTGAGGAACACACACACACACACACACACCATCCTCAATACTGACTTCTGCCCCTGATGTCTCCTATTTGGCACTGAGGAACACACACACACACACACACACACACACACACCATCCTCAATACTGACTTCTGCCCCTGATGTCTCCTATTTGGCACTGAGGAACACACACACACACACACGCACACACACACACACACACACACCATCCTCAATACTGACTTCTGCCCCTGATGTCTCCTATTTGGCACTATTAAGGAACTTGATATTGGGAGAAATGGACCATCTTTCACTTCTCCTCCACTAACACTATCACCACCACCAACACCATCACTAATTTAACACCACACACACACACACACACACACAGATGATCCTAAATGTGATAAAAGGTTCAGGTTAGAATTAGATAGACTCACCACCCATATGAAGGCATCAGGTCGATCAGTCTGCAACGAAACATTATGACAATTAGTGAACTGTTGTGGAATATATATAATAGTACCGTACAGTCGTGATATACATAATCCCTGACCATGCAGAGACGAACGGCAGGCACCACAACACACACACACACACACACACACACTCATATATACACATACCCTGCATTCGAACTCAGCCTCCAACACACACACACACACACACACATACACACATATACCCTGCATTCGAACTCAGCCTCTATTATGATTCGATGTTTTCTGACCAGAGAGAGTGTGTGTGTGTGTGTGAGGAGCAGAAAAAAAGCTTCGAATCGCCTGGTATTGCTCATTTCCCCACCCAGTATACAGTACACCTATAGAGGCTGAGTTCGAATGCAGGCAGGGTATGTATGTGTGTGTGTGTGTGTGTGTGTGTGTGGTCAGGATTACGTATCACGAGTGTACTTTGAATACCTACAGACAGACAGACAGTAAATAAATGCACAAATATATTAGTTCTTCATTGGAATGACTTTGTTGGTGAATTATTAGACTGTTAAATTCCTACTTCATTCCCACAGAGAGAGAGAGAGAGAGAGAGAGAGAGAGAACCCACCAACCCACTTCATTCCCACACACACACACAGAGAGAGAGAGAGAGAGAGAGAGAGAGAGAGAGAGAGAGAGAGAGAGAGAGAACCCACCAACCCACCTCATTCCCACACACACACAGAGAGAGAGAGAGAGAGAGAGAGAGAGAGAGAGAGAGAGAGAGAGAGAGAGAGAGAGAGTGAGAGAGAGAGAGAGAGAGAGATTTTGATTTGATTGATGTATATTAGGCGCCGCAACATCGAGGTCCTATAGCGCCAGAAAAAGGTGATAGAGAGGTGTGACAGCAAGCAGGAAGGAAATGAAAAGAAAAGAGGGACAGTTGCAGAACTGAAAGCTAGTGGCTGGGGCCGAAGGGGCGCCAAAACCCTATAAGTATTGCCCACATTACTACAGGCAATACCCCCCTACGGGGAGAGAGAGAGAGAACCCACCTCATTCCCACACAACACTCACCTCACATTCCCACTCAACACTCACCTGACTCCTGGCAATAAATGCGAGTAGTAAGGCCACCAACAAATTAATAACACGAAGCACATAGTTGACTACAGCCATCAACTTTCCTCCTCCTCCTCCTCCTCCTCTTCCTTCTCCTCCTCCTCCTCCTCTTCCTCCTTCTCCTCCTCCTCTGTTCTTTCTTCTCAATTTTGGACTAGCAGCCATTTAAAAAGAAAAAGGAATTATATGTCACTTTTTTCACTTTTTTTTTTCTTTTGCGTGTTTGTGTGTGTGTGTGTGTGTTGTAGAGGAGTTAATGAATGGACTTTGTTTTATCTTTTTATCTTGTTGTGTTTATGTATGTTGTTTTTTTGTGTGTGCTATTGTTGTTTTTATGTTGTTGTTGTTGTTGTTGAGTTGTGAATATTATGAATGTTGATGTTTGTTATTTTTATGTTGTTGTTATTGTTGTTGTTGAATTGACGTGTGCATCAATCAATATCAATCAATTTGTGTTCTTTAATAAATAATAAATAATGTAGACTATATATAGCTACTTCAATCTTCTATGTTAATTAATATTGTTCCTTCCTTCCTTTAAATTTGCAGGTATGAGCTACGTGTGTGTGTGTATGTGTATGTGTATGTGTGTGTGTGTTTGTGTTTTGCAAAATAAAGGTTGATAAAATAAAATGGGAAGAGTACGTGAGGATTCTTAAAACAACAACGTATGTACTGTATGTGAGTGTGTGTGTGTCTAACTTAACTTAAGCTCCACCTCCTCTGTGTAAATTATGTATTGTAGAGGTTGATCAAATGGGAACAGTAGTTACGTTGGTATAGAGTTAACTAGTTGAACGTATTATTATGTAGTGTATATATATGCGTGTGTCTAAGTTCTAACTCCCTCCACTTCCTCTGTGTGAGTCAATGATGTGTTGTGTTGTGTTTGGTATTTGTATCTCACCGTTACCCTGGAGTTTATAGGCAGAGTTTCCAGCTACTCCTTTACTATAATTAGAGTATTAAAGGCAACAATTAAAGGAAGGACCTTGCATGTGATCGTGTATGAAAATTGCACGCTTCTGATTCCTCCTGACTTTGCCACGAAACAAGCTCCTTCCATATAGGTGGTGTTTCGTGGATATATTTGAAGGACTCTTTTACCTCCAAATCTTTTACTACATCACCTTACAGGGTCACCTAAGTTTGGCCCAAAGTGTATTAGCCAACTTAATGACCCTATACGTGATGTAGTAAAAAAACTTGGAGGTATATGAGTCCTTCAAATATACCTAATATAACCTAAATCAGGTAATTGAGGACATTTTGAGGCAATTTTAAAGATATAAGAATTATTTAATGTAATTTTGAGGTAGTATGAAAATTTCAAGGTAATTTAGAAATTTTTAATGTAGGTCTACACATAAAGTACTCAATTGGCACAAAACATTACATTAATATCAAGATATCTGCCACCGTGACCTTGGAGGTGATCCGTTCACCTATTTACGTTCCAAGATACTTCTGGGATACATTTTTTGCCACTTAATAAAAAATAGGGCCCTAATGTTCAATCGACTATCAGAGTATAATCACCTCTTAGATCAATTGAAATATATAGTGTGATAGGATTCTCAAAGCTTCTCAAAATTTATAATCATAGGTAGTAAAATGTTAGTGAGAACAAGAACATGAAGGAAAACCCTTCAAAAGCTCCGGCTCTTAATGATTCAAGTGAAATGAGTGAGTGAGTGAGTTGAACCCCTTTTAAAAAATGGTCGACCCAAGAAGAATGAGTGAGTGAGTGAGTCAGTTGAAGCATTTTAGAAGTTGTCGCCCCAAGAAGAAGAAGAAGAAGAAGAAGAAGAACAAGAACAATAATTACGATAAGACCTTGAGCTCTCGGCTGAGGCCGGAGCTAAAAAGGATCCGTGTGTATAGAAACCTGTCAAACTTGCGAAGCTTCTGCTGTTCTGTATACCCATTGAACCCAACAAGTTGTGTGGAGTAGACGTAAACAACTGCTGGCAGCTTTCATTGATTGCCTGTTAACTCTTATCCACTAGATGAACATTACTCCGTGACACAGATTATGTTTTGTAAAAATTGACGATAAATTTCGTAGCGAAAAAAGGTAGAAACAACTTCCTAGTCCTAAATCTATTAAAACTGTACCTAAAACCCTTGCTAAAAGATTGATGTACAACAATTGCAAGACCAATGTACGATTGTGTCAGTATAACATGAAACTAGCCAATATTCAGTGTAGCCAAGGAAATGTGTGGTCCAATGGCTAGAGAATTTAGGTAAGGTGTTGTTGTTAATTAACTACAACAATGCACAAGCAAATATAATATCACAAATATTCATCTATTATATAAATTACAGTTTGCCAGCTTCTACCAACCTTAATAGAGAAGAATGGGATATATCACACTACTTGGGCTATATAAATTGGGCTGTATTTCTGCATTATTTGGTTTAAGGGCGTTGGCAACTCTGAAAATAATAGCCCCGCCGACCATACAACAGGCAGTGGCAGTCTGGCAGATAGATTAGTGTTAAGTTGTACCGTGCAAGGGTAGGATGTACGTCATGTATTGAGTGTGTAAACGTGGTCCATCTCCTCCCCTCCCTTTTAAAACTTTTTACTGGAAATCTCCTTGGCATTCACTATGACGGGGAGTAAGAATGGCAACGAGACTGAAGCCAAATCACCCCGTGAGAGTGGAGAAGACAGCGAGGATGAGAGTGAGATCTTGGAGGAGAGTCCGTGTGGAAGGTGGTCCAAGCGGCGACAGGAGGTACATACCTATTTGTTTATTCATTTTATTACCATTTTAAGTGTATTAATAGACTTTTGTTGGCGTGTATAGCATTCCCAGGACCTTCTAGTATATCCCGGGCAGTGCGTCATGTGTGTATTTTGTCTGTATGTGTGTGTTTAAGCCTAATATGTGTATCTATGTGTGGTGTTGTTGGTAGGAGTGGTAATGGTGAATGGAGGCCTCGTTAGTTTTCAGTATTATATTTTAATTATTCTACCTCCATTTCTGATCTTTCCTCGTATGATTATGGCGTATTTTTGGTAATGCTGAGGAGTGTGTTTGTATGTTTGTGTGTGTACCTGTGTGTGTGTGTGTGTGTGTGGTGAAAAATGGTGGTGGTGGTATGTCTAGTCTAGTCTAGGCATGACGCATCCCAGGCTGGCCAACCTTCCTTCCTCATTCTCTCTCTCTCTATTCATCATACGTGTTATTTTTCTGCCTGTATTGTGTAGTTATATATTCCATCACCTCCTTATTCTCTCTCTCTCTATTCATCATACGTGTTATTTTTCTGCCTGTATTTTGTAGTTATATCCTCCACCATCTACATATTCTCTCTCTCATCATACGTGTTATATTTGCTGCCTGTATTTTGTAGTTATATCCTCTACCACCGTCTCCTTATTCTCTACTCTTTCTCTCCTTCCTTCTCTTTCCTACATTCGTCATCATTTGACACTTGGAGCCTTTCATACATGTTATTTTGCTGCCTGTATTTTGTAGTTATATCCTCCACCACCACCTTATTCTCTACTCTCTCTCTCTCTCTCTCTCTCTCTCTCTCATCATCGTTTGACATATCGGGGCTTTCATACAGGTTATTTTCTGCTTGTATTTTGTAGTTATATTCTCCACAAATGCTAGCTGGTATGTATATACCTGCTCCTATGTACAGTTGGACACATGAATGGGTGGTACAGCCCAGGTGAAAGATACTTTCCTATTTGAGTACCGTAACCAGTGTCTATTATCAAATAGGCTACTTGCTTTTTATTACCATCCTCAATACTGACTTCTGCCCCTGATGTCTCCTATTTGGCACTAAGGAACATGATATTGACAGAAAATTGACCATCTTTCACATGGCCTGTACCACCCATTCATGTGTCCAATTGTACCATTCATTCATGTGTCCAACTGTACACTGCTCTGGCTTATATGTACCATTGTTGGGCTGCTATGTACCAGCTACCAAGTAGACTAGGGAGATAAAATATTTATTGTAAGAATAAAAAAAAACACCATGATATAATAGTAATGAAACTACTGCACATTGAAAGATAACACAAAAGCACAAAAATATTGAAACTGCATACAATAATTAAAATTTGTCAAACAATAAAATTCAGCATACTGTACAGTCGCAGTCAATAATAATCATCCACATATGGGTATCTCAAACAATTTACTGTTTAATGTTTTCACATAATTATGATGTTATTGTTTTAAGTAGTGTGTAGCTGCTTGTATTATATTAAAAGAGGGTAGATAAATTATGTTTGTGTGTATTATTGTTTTAAGTAGTGCATAGCTGTTTGTAGTAAATTAAAAGATGGAAGTTAACCTATTCATTGGAAAGTTTATCATCTAAGGAACAGAGAGAAGCTGTCAAACTCTTACGTAAGTTACCCCTATATGGATGATTATATTTGGACTGTACATTGACTTAATACAGGCTTGGGGGGGGGGTTAGGGGGGTGCGGGAATAGGGGACAGGCTTTCTACCCACCCAAGCCGGTCACCATATTCCTGCACTCCCACCCAAGCCTGTCCTACTCCCACGCCCCTCTAACCCCCCAAAATCTGTCCCCCTACTCCTGCACCCCCCCCAAGCCTGTCCCCTACTCCCGCACCTCCTTAAAAGGTGAAATATCATTTTAATAATTAATAATATAGATGCTGTTCAGTGGTATAATAAAATAGAGGAATCATAGCCTCAAAATTGGACCTTGTAGCCTCCAGTACAGTAGTGTATTATGTCTAAATAATTAATGTACAGTTGCCAAAAAAGGTACTGCGACAACTATTGATACAGCATTAAATATGTTATGTCCATAGTTGTTGTAGGGATTATAAGTATGCATTACAGAAGGATATATATGTATATATCCTTCTATTATACATGCTTATAGTCCCTACAAATACTTGTGGATATTACTATGGTTAAAGTTCTATCAAGATTTGTTGCAATACCTTTTTTAGCAACTGTACAGAGAAGTGAATTATATTGATTGATTGATTGATGGCAGAAGTGGTGCCTTAGGATCGGCATTTCTGAAGTAATCTCTGAATTTGTGTCTTATGATCTGGGGTCTTGTGGTTACTTTACCTTTTACTGTTCATTCAGCAGCTCTTTCTCTTTTGTTCTCTTATCTGCCAGAATTTATATATTGTCACTTTATTTAATTAACTAATTTGCTCTTCAAAAAGAAGTCTCCCAATTAATTTCTCTTCATCCTGAGGATATGGACGTTGCAACATTAAAATGTTGTTTGTTTCTTATTGTAATCTGGGCAAAATAGCAGAAAATGTTTTAGGTCTTCATATTCACAGTCACACATTAAACAGCTTGTTGGCTGGTTATTGAATCGTTTTATGTCTCCCAAATTTACGTTGTTTGATCTGCACTTAAATATAAATATATAATAGGAGGGTATCAGTGATCAATCCTAATATAGTTTACCCATGTACAATATTGTAGTGTAACTCCACGGTGATTGTAGGACTAATGAAACCAAAGCTCTCGTTCGTACCCACAGAAGAAGATAATAAGTACCTACCGGTATGTTTGTTTGCCAAGTGAAAGCTGTGTGCTAACTATGGATTAGCCTAGTCGGTGCCTAGGCCTATAGCTAGCGATGAGAGAGACTGGGTTGAATGTACCGTACGTATAGGCTAGGCCTACTCCTGACATAGTTGTGGTTTGAAAGGAAGGTTACAAAGTTAACAGTAGGCCTACAGAGAGAGGAGAGATAGAGTGTGTGTGCAGTATTTCCTTAGATTTCTGGCTCCATTCATTACATTGTTCTCAAACGGTTTAAAATGTCACTGGGAAAAACCGTCATCATTTTGGGAAATATAGGCTATAATTATACAGTATATATATTTTTTAACCCCAGAGCCGTCAATTTGACTACAAAACGGTGTGACCAAACAGACTTCTGAGTACACGTGTACCTGCCTACTCTCTCTCTCTCTCTCTCTCTCTCTCTCTC